>RQTK01000114.1:82651-93020 GCA_003991915.1 Elysia chlorotica | reverse complement strand
CTCTCCCTATCTCTCTCGCCCCCCCTCTCTCCCCCTCTTTCTCTCTCACTCTCTCTCTCTTTCTCTCTAGCTCAAACCTTACCCGAATAACAGAGTGCATGTACTACATTATAACACAGAGCGCTCGCTTTTTCGCGCTTACGAAAGCTTGCGCAACCTTGGCCTGGGTTTTAGTAACCAGCGGAATTAACGCTCACTTATTTATTTTTGCGTGTTTTTTTTAAGGTCAGAGAGAAGAAGACTGCATCGGCCTGCTCTATTAATGATTGTCGCCTAAGTTTTGCGTAGTTCTTTTCTGTAGCGCGGTTTCATCCACCCAGCTCCATATCCTAGTTAATCTAGGATTAGGCATGCCAGGAGGATTAAACAACGGATCAGGGGCAGTTAAATGAAAGTTCCACAAATGTATGGGTTTAAATGTAGAGACATGAAAACCGTTAAAAAAAAAGAAGAAAAATGTTCGCCTTCGGTCAAGCAATGTGTAATTAGTTAGAATGTACAGGGATCGAAATGTAAGACCGTGATTGTCTTTCTTTGGGGTTACATGTATTAGCAGCCACTGGTTATTATATTACTGAGTTTCAAATCTATATCGCAAAGACAGGCGTTATGGAACTGGGGTAAATGAGCGGTCAGAGAGATTTATTAATAAAAGATGTTAAGTCTGGTGTCTTCTAAAAATATTGAATTAAAACCAAGCATTGACTAGTTCAAAGAGAGACTTTAGAAGAGTTTTCTTTTGTATCAGAAATGTACCATTTTTTGTGGATCTAGAGCAAACCATTGCTTTCTTTAAATATGGATGGATTTACATCTAGGGTCATGGATACTGCAACTAGAGAAAAAACAGAAGTGATCTTAAATTTTGTTTGTTATATAAAAGGGTTAAGTCACATATGTCACAAAGTCTAAAACTTAGGAATTATAACCAACAATATTGAATAGTTCATATAGAAGAGTTTAAAGATAACGTTGTGTATACCGTATAGATAAGCATTGTAGATATAGAGGTAAACAACAGACAGAAAATAGAAAAAGAAAAGGTTTTAATCTAAGGTCTTGGAAGAAAATGGTAAGATTTCTAGAATGGTAAAATCCTGGTTATGGAAGCATTAACGATATAAAATCATTATAATAGCTAAACTAGCGGCGGACAACCTTTAGTTCAGCAATGTGGTTGGATATAATATTGAGAAACTATTCCGAAGAGATAAAGAAGTACACAAAAAATTAGATTTAGAACACCGACTGGTAAATATCTGGTAAGTCAGGTGTCTATATACCCGGTATCTTCGTCCTTGATATCCATGGAACTAACAAAAAAGGACAACAGCAACAACCAATAACCAACAACACACAACCAACCAACCAACCAACCAACCAACCAACCAACTAACCAACCAACCAACCAACCAACCAACCAACCAACCAACTAACCAACCAACATACCAACCAACTAACCAACCAACTAACCAACCAACCAACCAACCAACCAACTAACCAAACAGAGTAGCGTACCGTTGCTGTCTAGCGCCATAAACAGGAACTCCAGGGACACACTTGCGCCGCCAATGTCAGAGCTTCTCTCTCCCGCGTCACCCCGCTCTTCCCGCTGGTCGCTCAACCCAAAATCGGCGTCCTTGAACTTTGCCAGTTTCTGCAGGATCTGCGTCCGCCTGGAGGTCAGCAGATCACCTTGACCTTGAGAGGCGTCACCCTCACTGCGCCTGCCCACACGCGGGATCCCGTACTTGCGGGCTGTGAAAACCCCCCTCTTGATCAGCTTGGCAAACGCCCCTGACTCCTCGCTACCAGAAGAGGAAGTCCCTGCGGAGGAAGAGAAACCTCCGTCCGGTGATCCCGAGAGGAGCAGAAGTCTGCGTGTGACGTCAGCGGAGTCCTCGGTCGAGCTGCTAGCGCCCCTGCCCATCATGATAGAGTTGCTGGTGCGATTCGTGTAGACGCTCCGTGTAGCCGCCGCTGGATAGTCCTTGCCAGAGTCCTCACTGCGCTTGCCCATGGACGGATAGTAGCGGCCGGCGTCTGAGGTGTACAGGCTCCGTCTGCCTATCCGGGGATAGTATTTGCCGGAGCGGCTGGCGGCGTAGAAGCTGCGCCGGCCTATCCTGGGGTAGTCTTTGTCGTCAGTCTTGGTGTAGAACACAGACAGAGCGTGGCCGGCCAGCACGGCGACCAGGATGAGGTGCGAGAAGATGGATAGGTGGAAATGCATTGTGTATTGGTAGATAGTTATCTCTATATAATTATAGTCTGGATCTACTTTTCGCCGCTGGATTCAAAGCAGGTTGGGACCGTGCTAGCAATGAGTATTACAGGAAAAGTCAGCAGGAGTCTTTCAAAGTTCCTTGTGATGTTTTTCAAAAATCGAACTTTTTGAAACTAAAACGTTTTTCCGGTAAAAGTATTTTCTGTAGAAGAAAAGAAATGGGTAGAAATAAAACATATAAGATATAGCCTTTTAAGGGTGGATCTAGAGGTTGTGGTGATTATGGAAGTAGGAGATAGTGAAAGAAGTTGGATAAGAAGAAGAGAGAGTGTCGATAGAATTCTAAGAGAAATTAATACAAGGATGTATGAATTTCACACACTGTGGCCAAGGGGATTGTATGTGTAGCAAGCACAGCAATAATATAACGCTAAAGCGCCGCGCTAAGGTTAGTTTTACTAGTTAAAATACCAAAGTCTGAGGTCCAAGATAAAAGAACCATTGTACTCTCACTCTACTAGATGTTGATCTTCACGCTCTTCAATGCAGGCTGATGAAGACTTTATATATATTAAAAAAAAAAAAAAAATATATATATATATATATACTTCTTCCTTCTTTGATTCCCTAAATCTAAAACCTCAACTATTTTTCACCAGCATTACAGTAGTTTTGCAATACACATAATGTTGTGTTGATCCAATGTTAGTAGCTGTTACAATGGTGTCGGGCTACATTCGGTCTATATCGAAAAGTAAAACTAGAGGGTTGCATTTTTCTTGAGTAGCGTCTGACCATACACAGACGTTGGCTCTGGTATACGTTGAGCCTTAGTGTGGATTTGTGTGTGCGTGTGTGTGTGTGTGTTGCCCAAATGGACAAATGTCATGGATAAATCCTTTTCTCGGAAAAGCAGAAGCTATGTACAGATCAAGCCATCCAAATTACTAACGCCAAAGTCAGCATCTGGGCGATATCGCGGAAGGGTCCCAAAACTAACGGTGACACTTTTACTTGCTATCACACAGGCAATCACAGCAGGAACTTTTTTATATGAATCTTTGGATGGATGCACACTGTAAATTATACACGTAGATCTAAGAATAGTTTTACGGTCTTTTTTTTCCATTCAAATCTACCGTTAGTTGAAAGTCTAGATTAATAGAACCACTGTTAATATGTTATTATTAATCCTAAGAACAAAATTATAGGTCTATTTTTCATCCTCTGTTGTTTCATTTAGAACAAAACAATATTGTGATGTGAAAAGACTAAAGAAAGAACATATACTCGAATTAGACATACACATATAAGCACTTGTACCAAACAGAAACACAGGCACAGACACACAAACAGCCAGACATTAACACTTACAACAGACATTAACACTTACAACACACAAACAGCCAGACATTAACACTTACAACACACAGGCAGGCAGATAGACAGGCAACCACACAGGCGACCCGCAAACAACAATAGGACTTCAATCACGGTTTTCTAGAAATTCATTCCTCTGCCAATTCCCTTTATGTTTAATTTTTGCCTTTAATTTGACACCATCAGAAGCCTAATACAATCATGCCGAGGCAAACCCCGAGCAGTCTTAACTGATTTTTTAAACCCCTAATCTCTCCTGCCACCATAGCTTCTTCAAAGTTCCAACTGGCCCGTGTTCAAAGCTGACTCAACCGGGCCAGAGTGTTATACCCTGTCGTTGGGTGGCAGTCCATTGATCTCCAGAAATCACTGCGTTTGTGCGGATCCAAGAAAAATCAACGTCAATGTGAAAGAAAGACATCGGGCGCATAATGTAACCAATGACGTGGTTAAAGAGTAAAAAAAACAACAACGAGGAAACAAAAACAAAAACAAAAATAAAACAAAATCCGGTTGAGGGAAGTTGTCGGTGGCGTTTGTCGAGTATTCAGACGTCAGTCACTCGGCTATATCCTATATGGGTTTCAAGAATGGGAATTTTTAGGTGTTCCCAGATAGAGAGAGAGAGAGAGAGAGAGAGAGAGAGAGAGAGAGAGAGAGAGAGGGTAAGAGAGAGAGAGAGAAGGGAGGGAGAGAGAGAGAGAGATAGAGAGAGAGAGAGAGAGAGAGAGAGAGAGAGAGAGAGAGAGAGAGAGAGACAGAGAGATAGAGAGAGAAAAGAAAGAGAAGGACACACACATACACATACAGTGTAATAATGACTTGCTGAGACAGAAGTCCTTGAGTAAAATGCATAAACATGACATAGCTTACATTCTCGTCGTAAGCCTTTATATTCTTATAATTATTGTTACGACGAGATGTAAGCTACGTCTTGGTTGTGCATTCTATCCCTTGTCTTCGTACTCTAATTCTCTGTGGTACCTTGTACATTGTCAAACGGCAATCTTGGAACTTTTAAAACCAAACTAAAGCATTCCACACTATAGAAAAAAAAATTTAATCCACATGATTGTTCCTTTTTCTCTAAACACTGCCGGCTTCTAATCAGGATTTACATTATGACGCAGGAAAAGGCTTGCTTGTGACAGTGTTAAACAATTCTGTAATAGTGTTTAGTGGAAAAAATTAATTACCACACACACCTTCACGCGGAAGCATCACCAATCTCAGAGATAAAGACTCGATTATGTCCCTTAGTGCCCGCGGTCAAAGTCAATATTTACACTATTTACACAGCGCCTCCCACCAGCTACCACAGTTACCACTTTATCATACTAATAGTGCTGCAAATTTTTATACACACAGAAACTGTCCCATAATTTTTAATTATGATATTACTCCATAATTTTTATTTTTTCAGTTCCAGATTCTCGTTCCTGTTATACCTTCCGTATCATTCCTTTTCCAAATCACTCCTTCACTCTTGTATGGCTTCCACGTTACTCATTTTCAAATAAATTATCCGCCTCTTTTATACTTTTCATAGTATTCCCTTTACAAATAATGTCATGGCCCCTTTTATAATTATCTATCATATTACTCATTAATTTTCGGAATCACTCTTCCGCTCTTTCGTTTTATACCTTTTAATTGGCTCTTTTTTTATTAAATATTAGGCTTTTTAACTGTCAGATTATTTGCTAGGCAAAAAATAACTTTTTTTCTATCGTAGTTTAAGAGGTATCAGTTTTTACAATGGGATTCGAGGCCGTCCTTTTGTTTTAGCTGTCAGATTATTTGCTAGGCAAAATAAGAATTTTTTTCTATTGTAGTTTAAGAGGTATCAGTTTTTACAATGGGATTCGAGGCCGGCCTTTTGTTTTAGCTGTGCCCTGGGGACTGGGCGTTGTTGTGATGCGCCGAGGTTCCAACGCGGAGCTACACGTTCTCTATTTGGATGTACTCGAAGAGACTGGTGGTACACAGTGGTTTTCGCTAGGGGAGTGAGTCCTTGGGTGAAGGGTGTGGGGCGGTTGCTTTTATTTTAGTTAAATTTATTTTTCCGAGTGACGGAGAGAAGGTGATAGAAAGAGAGACAGAGAAGGAGAGAAAGAGAGAGAGATAGAGAGAGAGAGAGAGAGAGAGAGACATAAAGACAGAGAAAGAGAGAAAGAGAGAGAGATAGAGAGAGAGAGAGAGAGAGAGAGAGAGAGAGAGAGAGGGAGAGATAGAGAGAGAGAGAGAAAGAGAGAGATAGAGTGAGAGAAGAAGAAGAAGAAATAGAGATTGAAAGATACTCGTGGGAGGATGAAAGAGACATGACTTTAAAGGATAGACAAAGTGAGAAAAAATGAAAAGGGAAATAGAATAGACAACCAGATTGATTGACCAATGGATATGTAAATAGCTCTAAGCAAAAAATGCTACCATGTGGATTATAAAAGTATACTTGAAATGCAATGGCTGATGGGTAGACATATAAATTGATTGAATTAAAAATAGAAACAGGGCAAATTCATAACAATTGAGTCACACACAGATAAATTGATAGATCGTTAGATAGACATACGAGCATACTAAAAGATAGATACGCAGATAATTATATGGATAATAAGGAGTTCTCAATATATCCGGGTTGTATCGTCGCCTAAGTTTACTGAGGAATCCTATACGGCGAATAAATAGATCGATTGCTAGAAAGATAGATAAAAAGATAGATCGTAGATGTACATTTTTTTCTTGGGTCTACATTAATATTGCCGTTGCACTTACAAACCCTTATCCTTTTAACGCAAAACAGATAGTCATAGGCGTAATGCTAGGGTCATTTTCCTTGGCCAATGTATCTTGAGGAAACCTATAGGTCGTGAGAGATTCGTCGCTGGGATTCAAACCCTCGCCTTCCAGAGCAAGAGATCAAATTTCTTCCAGATAATTCCCTCCTTGGCCAACCTAAAGCTTGCACAAATTGTCGTGTCAATATTAATTTAAAATATCGATCTATTTAGCTTCGCGGAATGATATCGTTGCCCTAGAACACACTATCATCATCATCATCAGGTGCCCTGCGTCATGGCGTTGGCGATCATGCCCTTCCACACTCGTCTGTCTTTGGTAGCTGAAATCATAGTGGTTGAGCTTTCCATGCCCATCCATGCCGTCAGACTGTCAAGCAGTTTCTCTCGCTGTCTTCCTCTTCCTCTTTTACCATCTAGTTTTCCTATTGTTATAAGGTTTTCTAATCCCTCCCTTCTTATTACATGGCCAACAAAGGATGCTTGACGCTTTCTTATTCTATTAAGCATTGATCTTGATTGACCTGCTTTTTCCATCACTTGTTTGTTGGTCATTTTCGCTGTCCATGGTACGAACACACTATATTAGTTCAAATTACACAAGGGTTGAAATAAGTTCCGGGTAGAGACTTATATAGTTTTTATCGCTCTTTTCCTGTTTATAATAATCACAAGAAACAAGTATTTTAAAATCGTAGTTGAACCGATTAAAATTTAATTATAGCTCTTTTATTCAGGGAGAAAGCCCCAACTTTATGACTTCTCTTCTGCTAAAGACATACTGTTCATTACAGCGAAATGACTCAAAATTAGATACTGCAGACTTTGTTAATGGCATTATACTGGTGCAAATCCAACCAGTAGTGTAAAGGCTCAGCTATTCAGACCCGACGAATTGAAGTTAAGTTGAGTTGGTTTTAACGTCCAACATCAGCACTATATGGCTATATTGTGGACGGACCCCAAGACGGACGTCTGACAATTTATATGCTGCCACAACGAGACAGGGGGGATACCATGACTCTGTCTCAGCCGGTCACATTATACTGACACCGACCCAACTAGTAGGGAACGCAACCGCCAGGATTCGAACTCGGGACCTTTTGAGTCGGAAGCCAATGTTCTACCCCTGGGCCACCGCAACCCCCCCTCGCCGACGAATTGACGTAAACTAAAGGATTTACAAACATAGATATAATAAACGCGCCAATGTGTCGCTTTCCTAATAATGATAATGAGTCAACGCTCATTTGACAAAGGTATGACAAGATACTGGCCTCGTTTGACACAGCATAACACAGCACTTCTATAATTATGGCTGTCCTCGACCAGTTATCTTCAAGCGAGATTCATAAAAATAAATTATTATCTGAAGCCTTAAACGCGACTTATAGCGCGGGGCATGAACCCCAGAGCTTCTTTACTGTAATCGGAGTCTTTAACACTGGAGCCACACAGCCTCCCTTAGATTATCGATTTATCTGATCCAGATATTAGGGAATTTGGACATCCATTGAAAAGACAATGACTTTTTGGATCCAGAATCTAAGATAATTATAGCTTACGGCGCAGACTCCCTTACCTATCATTGTCGATCTTTTTTTTTAATTTTCTCTCCCATTTGCCAATATTCCTAACGCAGTGCAAGTCTATAGGGACGAAACCATATTGTATAAAACTAAAAACAGACAGGCAAACTTAAGGGTTAGTAACCCCTAGCCTGGACTGCCAAGCCGATATAACTAGCCGGGTCAACATCACGGCTATCAGTAATCGCTGGAGACGCGGCTAATCTGCCGGTAGGTTCCATCCAAACAAAGGTGGATTAACCTCATCAGCAGGGGATTAATTCCACCGCACGTCATGATCTGTGGTACTCATAAAACTGGTGCTCTATGTGTAGACGCCAACCTAAGGTGAAATTTACATAGTATTAAAAAAGGTTCGTCGGGGGTCAAGGCTTATAGCACCGGGTTGTACTTGCAGCCGATTCTCTATATCCGCTAAACACTACACACTGGACACATTCAGGTTGTGTGGCAAGTCATATCACCAGCTAAGCACATGCAGGCTGTTCGGCAATCACCAGCTGGACACATGCAGGGTGTGTGGCAAGTCATATCACCAGCTAAGCACATGCAGGCTGTTCGGCAATCACCAGCTGGACACATGCAGGGTGTGTGCATGTGGCAAGTCATATCACCAGCTAAGCACATGCAGGCTGTTCGGCAATCACCAGCTGGACACATTCAGAGCGTGTGGCAAGTCATATATTTAGGTTGTGTGGCAAGTCATATATTTAGGTTACCAGCTAAGCACATGCAGGCTATTCGGCAATCACCAGCTGGACACATTCAGAGCGTGTGGCAAGTCATATCACACACTGGGCACTTAATTACTCAATATTCTTCAATGACAATCTTATCTCTAGAAAGACTCCCTCCAGTTTCTTGTGGTGAAAACTTAGAATCACATAAGAAACGTGCGCCACCCACCTTCCCCCAATACCCTTCCAAGGAGATCTTAGTTTCAGATCATGATAACAGAATCTAAATCTTGTTTTTAGATCAAGATAATTTTATTGTAATCTCAATCTGTGTTCCAGACCATTATATCAGGATCTCGATCTTTTGTTCAGACTACGTAATCTTCTGTAAATATTCTAAGTACAAAGATAAAGTAGACTTAGACGCCCAACCAACCATTTACATGTATTTAGATACCATATACAGGCCTAAAGTCTACTTTTTCCATATCTCCACTGGCTCTTCAATTTCACCCAAGTCGTCTAGATATTGTTTCACTTCAATTGAGCCCTCTATATAATTATTGTTTCAACAAAATAAATGATCTAGATTTTGTTTTAACCAAGTCGTCTAGATAAGTTTTCAACCAAGTCGTCTAGATATTGTTGTAATTATAAAAGTTGTTCAGATATTGTTTCTAAATAAATGATCTAGATTTTACATAATTATTGATCTAGATTTTACATAATTATTGATCTAGATTTTACATAATTATTGATCTAGATTTTACATAATTATTGATCTAGAATTTACATAATTATTGTTTCAGCCAAGCCGTCTAGATATTGCGGCGAGTTTTTTCTTTTATCCTACCATTATTTGTGCTAGGTCACAAAGGGTAGATACCATGGATTGAGTTGAGGTGGAATATTAACTTTAGCCATAGTTAAGTTTTATTATGGAAGGGCCCCAAGACTTACGTCTGACAACTTTACCTACTGCTAAACACGAGACAGGGCGGGATCACCTGGAAACTTGTCTGGCTGGTCACTTAGATCTATAATTATTAAAACCGATCCAACCAGTAAGGAAAACCGACCCAACCAGTTAGGAAAACCGACCCAACCAGTATAGTAAAGAAAACCGACCCAACCAGTATTGTAAGGAAAACCGACCCAACCAGTAAAGAAAACCGACCAAACCAGTAAGGAAAACCGACCCAACCAGTAAGGAAAACCGACCCAACCAGTAAGGAAAGCCGACCCAACCAGTGACGGACACACTCCGACAAAGAAAAAAATCACCGATCGAGGGTTTCGAACCGAGGACCTCCTGATCGAGGTATCAACGCTCTGTCGCTTGAAGCATACCCTCCCTTCCTCTCTGGGATACAATGACAAGCTATTATAAATTCCGCACTTCAACTGACATAAAATGGCAACTCTGAGCCAGTAATCCAGCGCCGACATCGTATTGACATTTTGTTTTAACCGATGGCTGGTGTACACTGTTGCACACTTGGGGCTACCATTAATACCTAAGACCATATTCATGAAGCTGCTGAAAAATTGACATAGTTCGAAATAAATATTTGCACGTACACTAAGCCGGCATTCATGGCAATTCATTTAAAGTAGGCCTGGCTACGATCCAAACCTGTGTGTGTGTGTGGTTTCTTTTTTTTTCTTTTCTTTTTTTTTTTTTTTTTTTTTTGGGGT
>RQTK01000114.1:59833-82637 GCA_003991915.1 Elysia chlorotica | reverse complement strand
TAGACGCTATTTTGCAATTTTTAGATAAATAACTTTAAAATGTCAATCCAAAAATTCTATATCTTTGTAAATTTGTTTTATTATTTTCTTTTTACCAAACTTAATCTCAGGTGTAAACGCTAACCAAAGTTTAGAGCTAAGAGATACCACGAATAGGTCCTAGACAGCTATGTCCAATGTGCATATGATTTGATTTATGAATATGTTTACTAGATGCATTTCAGTTCCAACGGAATAAAGAGAAAATAACAATACGCCTCCCCCCCCCCCCCCCCCCCCCCCCAACAACCACAAAAACAACCCACCCAACAACACACAAAAAAACAACAACAAACAAGTTCAATTCCAAAAACGATCATCCATATCAATGTAAATTTTGTTTTAAATCCTCCCATGTAAATTATACTAATACTATTTCGAAAAAATGACAGACCAAATAAAAGAGGCGAATAGTAAAAAAAATTAATGTGTGTTACAGCAAAGCTTTCTCCAGGTTCAACATGTCTAGATCTCAATAACAACGGAGGCCCAGGCAGTCATGGGAAACAAGGACGGAACACCGGGGAACTGGTCGGTCACATTAAACTAACGCCCGGCTTGCAAAGAGTTGTGGTTGAGTTGGTTTAACGTCCAACATCAGCACTATATAGGCTATATTGTGGACGGGCCCCAAGACGGACGTCTGACAATTTTATGTGCTGCCACACACGAGACAGGGCGGGGATACCATGACTCCTGTCTCAGCCGATCACATTATACTGACACCGACCCAACCAGTAGGGAACGCAACCGCCAGGATTCGAACTCGGGACCTTTTGTGTCGGAAGCCAATGTTCTACCCCGCGCCCGTCGGAAGCCGATGTTCTACCCCTGGACCACCACGCCCCCCGCCCGGCTAGGGAAGGGCTCAAACCATGGGATTTCCTGCATAGAAAACCGATGCTCTAACCTCCATAGTAACTCGTAATTCTGGTAGTTTTTTTCCCTAGATAACCGCTTTAAGTGTAACGTCTTCTAAGTTATCAAAGAGGATCATATAAGGAGGCAAGTCCCAAGTTTGTACGCGCTGGCACATAGAGACAGTACAGAAGGA
Organism: Elysia chlorotica; assembly: GCA_003991915.1. Taxonomy (NCBI): domain Eukaryota; kingdom Metazoa; phylum Mollusca; class Gastropoda; family Plakobranchidae; genus Elysia; species Elysia chlorotica. The sequence goes on along the minus strand of RQTK01000114.1, from coordinate 81,544 downwards.
TCATGACTACGGTCTTAGCCAATCGCATTGAAGTTAAACTGACACCGACCCAACCCTTATGGCTCGAATCACGGACTTCCTGCGCCAGAAGCCGATGTTCTACCCAAATATATGGAAAAAAAAATTTTACCCGATCGTGGGATCCCACCCGGTATACTCCAATGGGGACACAGAAGTTTAAACACTCTCTCTCTCTCTCTCTCTCCCCCCCCCTCTCCCTTTTCCACACAGCCCGATTATAAGTCTCCAGATAAAATAGTTTAAATGGTGTATTCAAATTTCGAAGGTTCCCGTCTATTATTTTTTCTGAAGAAATAATGATGTCTATGTTGTACCCGTGTAGGCAGCTAGAAGAGGACTGGAACACAGGATCTCCTGCATTAGTGGCTGATGCTTTAACCCCAACACCACATCACGCTCCCAAAGCGACTCGTATTGTTTTATTGTTTTAATTTCCTATCATATTAATTTTCAACCTGGCCATGTTGCGGTTGTGTATTGCGAAATTCCAGGATCTCAGGCAGCTCACACGTTGACGTCCAACCTGTCTAGCTGCCTAATCCCCAGGTGTCCGATCTAAGCCCAGGGCTGCAGAACTGTGGCATCTGTACAATGACACATGACCTGACATGCATGGATCACGGCACAAAGCTTGGCTGACATACACACTCCTCTAATGAGAAATCGGCCTCACCCCCACCCCTTGCCATTGCTTTTTTCTCTCTTCCACTCCAATCCAGGTTCCCCTCTATTATTTCACAACCTCCTTCCCGTATCATGCGTTGTAAAGCTGCCTCGAGGTGGAAGAACTCGAACAAGGTTTTATTGAGGAAGTAAGTCCCTATTCAAGCCACCCCCCTCTCCCCGCCTCTTTCCTAACCCCACCCATTGCTCCACCTTCATCACGTATGCTGTATAATACAGACTACAGAATACAGAATACAGAAATCTTTATTCATCCCTCAAGGGGAAATTAAAGTACACTCTCTTCATACAACAAACGAAATTATAAAGTTAACAACGATATGACAATAGAAAGGTAGAATTTCGACATAAAGATCAATAATATTATACATACTATATAAATCATAATATCACAATATCACAGCTGGAGTTTATGAATGTATGTATATAAGAAAAATCGTATCTTGTGTAAACGTTATAAATTATACATAATAAAGCAGTCTAGTTCCACGAACCCTCCTGTGATAAATATCTAACCACATTTTATTAACCTGTCCCCATTTTCACCCGCCCTTTCAATTGACCAGTTCTTTACTAGCATGCTGTATCTAACAGCCTCTATCTTTCAGGCTCCATTAAACATATCTAGAAATCTTAACAGGAGAAATCCCCATCCAACCCCCCACACCCGTGTGATAAGTGTAACACGAGGCATTAACATTTTGAAAACATGATCTAAATTAAAAATTGTTTTTTTGTCATAATTATCCAAGGAGAAGATAAAGCGAACAAGCAGTTATGGAAATAGTAATAAAGTGATTTGCCTGCGATGATAATCCAAAATGATCCCGCAAGAAAAAGATTTTGTCACGGCTGCACGGGAGGGACGGGTTATAGGGTTAGGGTTAGGGTTAGGGGTAGAGTTAGGGCCAGTCAGGTGTCCGGTAATCGACTTCCTGATAATAGTTTCTGCAGTCAGTTTAATCATTTGTGGGGACGTATTAACCACAAAGTAGTGTTTTGAAGTTTTTTGGTATCATTCTAAATTCAGATTTTTGGAAACTCAATAACATTTTTGAGTGCGAAAATTGCAAGAAAACAGCTAGGAAAAGCTCATATTCGAACGCTTTTCCTGATGATTTTACTGACTTCCTGTATATAATTTGGACCCCTACTCTAAAAGATCATGTAAAAAAGCCACAATGCCATTGGAACTCCATGTCTAGTAGTTTCGTTCGTAGCAGACAGTTTCTAGTTAGTCTGGTTATTATACAGCTGGATTACTAATTTCTGTTGTCAAGGCAAACAGAGAGAACGAGTTTGGTGAGAGATGATTAGCATAAACGGCTGGTACATTAACTCAGGAATTTTTGGGGGACTTCTTTATTTGCAATTATTTAGATATTTGTATACGCTACTTTCAAAGGTGATTTTCTAAAAAGTAACAAATTTTACACTAAAAATATATCTCCTACAAAAGTAATTTACCCATTGCTATGAAAATTCATGATGTTAGTGTCGGATGTAACAAAACAACAAAAACAACATCAACAACAACAACAACAACAACAACAACAACAACAACAACAACAACAACAACAACAACAACAACAACAACAACAACAACAACAACAACAATAATACGGGATGTTTTGAATTTTTTCTATTTTTTATCTATAAATCTGAGATTTGTCAAGAAAAATGATTTTTTTCTATTCGTTGCTATGTAGTAAAGTAAAAAATATATAAAAAGATATATTTAAAACATTTAAATTCTGATCTAATTTACTATTTAGATACAGTGCCTGCAGATGTCTGACAATTTTCAAGTCATTTGGTAGAGACCTGCAAGATTTAGATTTTGAAATTCACTAATTTTAGGTACGAAAAATCCAATATGGCCGCCTCACCATGGCAACCATGTGAACAAATTTAGAAAATTACATTGTTCCTTCTTGATATTAGAAGATGCTGATTTCAAAGGTTGCAGTCAAAGCATGGACTCTAGAAGGCCATGGTTAAAGCTAGGTAATGTGCATCACAAAGGAAATCACTCTCAGGATCCGCTCATCCTAACAAGTTTTATGTGCCTACTCCTCTAAGTTCAAGGGTAAAGGATCAATGATCAAAGTTCAAGGATGGTACAGCATTCCTTTATGATGGAAAAATAAGATAAATTGACATCTAAACTAATATTAGCAAGACACTTAGGAAAAGCTAAACTTTCTTTTCTTAACATGCAAAGTCAGCAACTAAGTTATATCCTGGAAGGGTCTCAAACTTAACATCTGGTAATTAGGCATAGCAGAAAAGGAAGACCAGGACTCCTATCTCAACCAGTCATAAATGACATCATACTGGCAGTTAACCGATCATGGTGGACGAATCACGACAAATAAATTTAGCCGGCCGTGCTTTAAAAATTATATACATCCCACTTGTAAACCCAGGACTCTTTCACTTAAGCTAGCGAGTTGCCTGATGGCGTTTGTCATCTTTGATCGGCCTGTCCTGGCAAACTCTTTCTAATGAAAGATTTTTGAATGAGTAACCATAGCACTACGACAGTACCTGAAGCAAGAGAGTAGTTAACCTAAGCATAATCTCTTGTAATATCAACAATATTCTAATTAAAGTAAAGTATAACAACGACGTGTTCATAGAATCACACAAACATTGAGATTTATACAAATGATGTACATTGTCAAGTCGATAAGATGAGAGATGCTCACCCATGAGGCACGGGAAGGTTTGTTTGTTTTGTTGCTTATTGTTCAACGCCATCTTTATATGAAATTTACTTTTGATTGGCCTCAGGAATAATGTCTACAATTTTGTGTGCTGCCACACACGAGACAAGGCGGAGAGACCTGGACTCCTGTTTCAGCTGGTCAAATTAAGCTGACACTAACCCAACCAGACGGGAAAGAAGTTGGACAAAGTCTTTTGTCCGAAGGTGGAATTCGACCACGTACCTTCCCATCTGGAGACCAACGGTCTGCCGTTCTAACCAGTTTACACCCAGATTAGGGTACGTAGTTAAAACCATCTTAAAAACTTAAATGCCTGTCTAAGGATAATTTTTAATATTAAAAAGTTCCCTTTGTCATCGTTTCTAGCTAATCACCGTTGTACCTACAACATAGGAGAAAGACAGGACATATATAAGCTGGTCAGGGTATAAGATAAGACAGGGTTTAGCAACGAATTCAGTAAGACTAGAATACAGAGGATGTCATTTGAAAAAGTAGTGACCTATAGCAGAGATCGTCATGTAGCTTACTTGTGACTTGGTAAGCCCCAGTGACGTCATCTGCTTGGGGATTGCCTGACCTAGTTTTTCCCTGTAAGTCAGCTCTACACGCTACAGATAACTTGGCCTGCGTGTGGCGTATTGGAGGCGTTTACATGTCCACAATTTAAACGTGTTTTTTATACAATAAAAACTTAAAAAAAAACAACTAAAGTTGTTTTTTATTTTTTTAATTCAAATTCTAGTGCATTGAAAAAAGATTGGGTCCTGAAATATATAGTTTGTTTCGATCGAAAGGTGGTTTAAAAAACATCTTGTCAGCTGTTGCCTTTTTGTTAAGGTATTAATCTTGAGTGTGTATAATTATCTAGAAATGTTCTTGATCCTTTTTTACTGTTACTGAGACCTGTCTAATCGCATTAATATATGATATGGATTTAGATCTACATTTGATTAAAACTACATCCACACTGTTTAAAATAAAAATAAAAACAACAACAACAGCTATAATGCGACATGTGGGTTACGCTGCTATAAAGCTTTTCAGCCAAGCGATTTGTAGCGCGAGCCTCATTTTTTAGTCAGACAAGAAAAAAAAAAAAAGAAAAAAAAGAAGCTAGTATGAAGAAAAACCAAGAGATAGCGAGTATATAGGTAGATGGTAAAACGAGATAAAGCAAATCGCTAAGAAGTACATAATAATATATAATACCAAGTGATGAAAAAGTTAAGTAAAAGTAGATGATGCAAAGTTCTAAAAAAAACAAAACAACAGCCACAGCAGCAACAACAACAACAACAACAACTACAAAAACAACAACAACAACAAACAAACAAACAAACAAAAATCCAGTAATGATGAACGAAAGTAATTAGGTGACAAATTACGAGGGAAGACCAGACAAATAAAATTATAATAAGATTAATTAGTAGTGGCACAAGGAAAAAATACAAATTGAAATGACCATGGATAGCGGAGAAAACAATTCATTAAACAATATCTGAAATTCGCAGTCTCACTTTTTCTCTCTCTCTCTTTGTCGCTCTACCTACCTTTCAGCACTGTAACTGAAATTAACCTTTCAATTGCTCTCAAAGAAAATCATACACGGCTGCGATACCTCCAAAAGGGACCTCCGGGATTTAGCCAAACTCATTGCATGAACACAAACCTGGCCGAGAATGAAACCGCCACCATTCCCATCATTGACTGCGCGCTCTACCCTTGGACCAGCTCTCACTCCAGCACAAAAAAGTTAATGTAAGGGTTATTGCTTAACGTCAAACGCCAGCAATATGCAGGGTATAATTTGTATGTTCCCCCTCAAGCAAACCGCATCAGTTGTTGGCGGGCTGTCTCCTTAACCTCCGACGTGTATCGATGACGGAGCACTGCCTTGTTTTATTATGTCGGATAATTATAAGACGGAACCTGTATCATCTCCTGTTAAACTGGGGGTTTATGCACACACGAATTTTAACCAGTATACGCCGCGTCAGCCTGAAACTGGGAGATAATTGCGGATTATATATTGCTAAATCATAGACCAAAGAGGAAAACACGCCGGCAGCTCGCTAATAATGTAGGCAATTAAAGCCAGGTGGATATCAAATGATACTTAACTGTTTCCTGGATCCCAATATCTGAAAGGCCAAGTCTATAGAACTTTTAACGTTCCTTTAATGTGGGAAACGCATTAATTGTTGTTTTTGTATTTCTGAAAAATGCACCGTGCTTTTTTAAGCCTTGGTTCGATTTTGTCTACAATAGTTAATAGCAGTTTATACGAATGCGGCCTTTATCGATGACGCCAGAGAAGGCGTTTCTGTAACATGCCGGATTGCTTGCTTCGCCAAGTAACTAAAGGTTGGTTCACATTGTATGTATCGAACCTGCCCCGCCTACGTGTCATTAATTGATGACCAGGGCACCAGACGTCTCTACCATTGGTCAATATCCTCAGTAACTTGTAGTTAAGCATCTCAGAGTAGAAGGGCATTGTCCGCTCATCATGGCATGTGTTTTTGCACACCTCCCCCAACATTTGTATCATTTCTTTGTTTATAGCATTTTCTTTCTTTTTTAAGGTATCTAATTTCCTGACTCTTTGCATGTTTTTACGTTAGTCTTTAATGGGCTTTCCGTTAAAACACTTTTCTTAGATTTTATATTAGTCATAGTTGGACACTTGAACCTGTCTCTGCCTAGAACATCTTATTGATCAAACAATTCTGGGACGAAATCTGTAAAATACCGATGTGCCTTCGGTGGAATCAAAATGGGGACAACTCCCTAAGTTCTGTGTCTATGGGTAGTAAGAACATTGATATTTAACTTTCACCCCGGACTAACGGCTTTTAAATATAAAAACCCACCCTTAGCCCAGTGTCTAAACCTTAAACACCGTTGTGTTGAATATATATACCACTAAAGGTAGTCGTATTTAAATCATAGTTTTTTTGTTGTCGGTAGCGTTGGGTTTGGAGAAATCTGATTAAAACACGCAATTGGGTAAACTTTATTTGTTGGATTCCGCCCCTTAATGGTTAGGTCTGTGTTTCGGTGCCAGAAAGATGTGTTTAGCTAAGGCACTAGACAGCATGATGTTGGGTTGGGTTGGGTTGGTTTTAACGTCCAACAGCAGCACTATATATGCTATATTGTAGACGGGCCCCAAGACGGACGTCTGACAATTTTATGTGCTGCCACACACGAGACAGGGCGGGGATACTATGATTCCTGTCTCAGCCGGTGGCAGCATGTGAATATTTCAGACGTTTCTTTTGAAACTCATCATCGATATAGAGTAACTACTGATGTTGTACATTAAGATACTAACCAACCAATACTTAGTTGACCAAATAAAAACGCGAATGTCTAACCCCGAGTGTGTTCTGAGCAAACACGCAGATCAAGGGAGCAAATCTAGCAGTTATTTCAGTAATTTACCCTGGCTATCTGATATGATGGCTAATTCTATTTCCAAGGGTAAACACACAGACCACATAAAAAAGAATATATATATATATACACTCTACATAGTCAATATTCATCAACTTATAATTATATATCATTATATAATTGCGTATACATTTTTTTTTTCTGTCGGTATGCCCCCTCTCTCGGCCTCTCACTCTCTTCTCTCCTCTGTCTTTGAAGCTATATAATTTGTATCAATATTTTAAGATGGTTACGGTATAATTCAGAGCAAATAAATTGTAGGAACGTAATCGCTTTTTTTTTCTCTAAGACGTCGTTTGATGTAGCAACAGACCCCCGAGTACACGACGTACACTAATAGTAATACCTCCTGCCATTTACATAAATTATTATGGTTTGATGTTTTTTTTAAATCTCACCTAAGGCCAAGGCCTCGCCTAAAAAGATGTCCACGGTCGCTTTACATTTAGATTCCGACCTCCGTCTAGATTCTATGCATTCAGTTAAAAAGAATGTTGGTTCGTTTAATTACATCCAATGTCAGCAAATATGTTATATTGTGGACGGGCTCCAAGTTTAACATGTGATAATTGTATGTGCTGCCACACACGAGACAGGACCGGGAGAGGTGAACTCCTGTCTCAGCCGGCCACACTACACTGACACTGACCCAACAAGTATGGGACGAAACCGTACAAATAGATTTCAGTTCTACGTATTTGAGAGATATAGCCCATAGATCTATAAATAGCACTAGATCGCTCACAAAAAATGGCTATTTATAGATCTATGATATAGCTTTATCTAAACGGCCATTTTCTTCACGATTAAGTGAGCCTAATTGCTATAATAAGTACAACGAAACCTCTCTACTATGAGTTGTTTTCAATAGTAAAAAGTGACTTTAGTCCAGGGCGTAATGTTTTGGAACTGATGTACTTGTACGTTCTACGCCTGAACTATATCATTTCTGCGTCGTAAAAAAGACTGTCCGATCTGAACTGATCAGGTGGGCGCCGTCTAATATTCCTATCTGAACAAATAGTAAATTAGATTCAGGTAATTATCGATCTGCCCTCATCCGCTGCTCATTTTAATGGCACTATTGAAACCGCCAGACTATATGAAAAAGCTACCACAGAGCCGCCCATCCAACAAGTCATAAAAATTGTTTAAATGTGGTCAAAAAGTGTAAGGAAACGCTCACAAATATGTTCTTTTTTGACGACAGGTTGGCCGTTTCACGTCGTATTGTGATTGAATTGGACGCTACAGAAACTAATACGGTGACAGCAAAATACTAAGGCCGTAAATGAAAGCCGTATGAAACATAATTAGGAAATTCATTCGATGAGCCTGAGAGAATAAAATAGGGATACCTGGGGGACCAAGGAAGGGAAAATCTACAGACCAGATAGGCCGAGGGTGGTGAGTGGGGGTTTGGGGGTTGGTGGAAGTGTATTAAACCACGTGATCAAATTCCACAACGCACTGACTACTGATCACAGAGTAATTTGTTTTTGCCGGTTGATTTTATTCGATGAGGAGCCAACCTCACTAGGGGTTATCGTTCTAGGAAGAGTTTAAGGTTGTTGCTTATCACCCAACGCCAGGACTATAAAAGGTTGGTTGGTTGGTTGGGTTGGTTTAACGTCCAACAGCAGCACTATATAGGCTATATTGTGGACGGGCCCCAAGACGGACGTCTGACAATTTTATGTGCTGCCACACACGAGACAGGGCGGGGATACCATGACTCCTGTCTCAGCCAGTCACATTATACTGACACCGACCCAACCAGTAGGGAACGCAACAGCCAGGATTCGAACTCAGGACCTTTTGCGTCGGAAGCCGATGTTCTACCCCTAGACCACCGCGCCCCCTATAAAAAGCCATAGTAGTTGTAAGAGAATGTAGGCGTTTAATCCGACACACGGCCGGGCAAATTTTTGTCGGATTTCGTCCTCTACTGATTTGTTCGGAGTCGCAGACTATGATGCGCCCGGCTGAGACAGGAGTCCTGATATCCCAGCACTAACTTTTCGTGCAGTGTGTAAAAGTGTGAGATGTTAGTTTTGAGACCCGTCCACGATAGAACCCAGTTACTAAAGTTAGACGTTAAGAAGCAAAGAAAAAAAAACCCAACAAACTAAAATGAAGTAAATTATTGGAGTCCAACTTGCCACGCAAGTTGCCATGCAACATTCGACCATTAGGGGGGTGGGGGGGGGGGGGGGGGGGGGGGGTGGGGCGGTGGCCCAGGGGTAGAACATCGGCTTCCGACGCAAAAGGTCCCGAGTTCGAGTCCTGGCGGTTTGCGCTCCGTCCTGGTTGGGTCGGTGTCAGTATAATGTGACCGGCTGAGACAGGAGTCATGGTATCCCCGCCCTGTCTCGTGTGTGGCAGCACATACAATTGTCAGACGTCCGTCTTGCGGCCCACCCACAATATAGCCTATATAGTGCTGATGTTGGACGTTAAAACCAAGTCAATTCAACTCAACTTCGGCCATTAGTCATGGGGCCCACCACAGGATATGAAGTTTCGCAGAAGCACAAACAGCCCTTCGGAAGTATACAAAGAGCATCCATTTCCTTTTCGAAAAATATGCTTTTCTAGTGCAATATGGCGTCCAGTTTCGGGAAATTTGAGTATTGTAATTTAATGGAACTGAAATTGGGTAAGTATTTTTCTCACGCGCGTTGAAGTTTTTAGTATGGATTAGGAAAAATATGAAACCAACTAAATCGCTGTCAAGTCCTACCCCGCCTACAAAAATAATAACTACCCTCCAGCTAAAACAGAAAGCAGGCTATAGTGACTTAAGATCAAGTTCTCAGGGTAGAGAAGCATGGAGATTGCTCAATGATTATTAGATTAGTTGGGGGGTCAAAACTTGATAGGGCTCCATGGAACGGGTGCCTGTTGTCAGAGAAAGCGAACCTGTTTACTAGTGTCTCGTCTCCTAAGTCTGAAAAGTCATGATTGCAAGGAGGAACCTGAAGACTGCAACACCGGGAGACTTGGACTCCTGTCTCAGACGGTCACATTATATTGAAGCTGACTTAAGCAGAATGCCTTTTTTGGGGGGCTCACAGTTTTGCTCAGGCATAAGTGTGTTTGCATTAATAGGCCATCTATGAAGCTTCACGAGAAATTCTGTTTTGTCCTTTTTTTTGGTCCTACAGTAATCGGGATTACCGCGTACCGTTACATAATAAATTTATTTCTGTAGATACATAATGTCTTTTTTGTCAATATAAAAAAAACTATGGAAGGTGCTGTCCGGATGTCTTCTCTTTTATCAGTGTTCTTTCGAACCTGGGTGAAGGTCCATTTTAGACACAGATTATAGAGTCACTTCGGTTTGTGCTTTAACCGGCATCCTAAGCTCATCACTCTTTTATTTGCACTTTCTTTTTTCTTTTTTTTTAACTAGGACAACGCATTAGATAAATAATCGAATTTCGAGAATGACTCTAGGTGGCGAGCCCCAAGCACTTGTCTAGTCTTTGTCTTCATAGTCTTAAAAATCCTTTTCCACTACACTGCGGGATTCTTGGGGCTTGGCAAGTCACATTATATCGATACCAATCCAACTCCAGCGCTACTACGCACGAGTATCGGTTGTTTTTTTTTCCCGCGAACCTCTGCCTTTTATGGCAGTCGATGCCTTCCTTTTCAACATCCAACTGGTCAAACGTAAACATCAGGATACACGGACATACCGAAATAAAAGCACCAAGAATGTATCAGTTCTCTTTGTTTAATCGAAAACTCGAAAACAAGTACACAGAGAATTTCGAATTTCTCTTCATTTGATTTCCAGACAAGAAAAATAATACATATCCTTACTACACTGTAGTACAATTAATAGAACAAGCGGCAAACACACCAAAGTAACTAAATTCGGACCTGAAATGTGTCCCAAAGCTAATCGGATGAGGTCTCCCCCCACATCGTGCCACTCATCGTTTGATCAATTGGTCATATGCCTGTCCTAGTTACTGGTCAAACAAGAGTCTGACCAGTTGGTGGTTCGTCTGGAGACCTCTGTGTTTACTTTGTCAACAGATAGGGCGCCCACTAAAAGGTCGGGTTTGTTCTTTAAGATAGATGGCATGGTAAAGAGAGAGAGAGAGAGAGAGAGAGAGAGAGAGAGAGAGAGAGAGAGAGAGAGAGAGAGAGAGAGAGAGAGAAGGAGAGAGAGAGAGAGAGAGAGAGAGAGAGAGAGAGAGAGAGAGAGAGAGAGAGAGAGAGAAAAGAGGGAGAGTGCGAAAGAGTGAGCGACAGCGGACTGATCAGTGAAAGAAAAGAGAAGGGGAAGGGAGAGCAAGTGAGACAGACAGAGAGATAGAGAGAGAGAGAGAGAGAGAGAGAGAGAGAGAGAGAGAGAGAGAGAGAGAGAGAGAGAGAGGGAAAGAGATAGAGAGAGAGAGAGAGATAAAAAAGGGAGAGTGCGAAAGAGTGAGACCCTCATACAGACAGTGACAGCAATTTTTTTTTACTTTGCTGGCTTCAAGCACCTCTTCGTTTTATCATTTAGTTCTTTTTATTTCATTCAATATGCATTTTCTTTGCTGATTGAAAAGCAATAATCTGAGAGATGGTTCTTCATGGGGGTGAATGGCTTTAGGCCGTGACTCGCATTACTTTAAATATCAGACACTTATAACGTGTTGCCAGGGTGATCACAGGTTTTTTTGGAGGTTTGCGCTTTCAGATTTATTACACAATAGAGAGAACCGAGATCTGTTTTAGTACGAGCCAAGTCATCGCTCGGACAGAACACATTTTCTTGTAATTAAGGTAACAGTGACTTTTATATATTAAATCCTTACCACAATTAGAACAGAATGACATATTTTTCCCAGCCTGCTCAGTTGGGAGGGGGGGGAGGCGGTGGTCCTGGGATAGAATATCGGCTGCCGACGCAAAAGGTCCGTGGTTCGAGCCCTAGCGATTTCGTTCTCTACAGGTTGGGTCGGTGTCAGTTTAATGTGCCCAGCTTAGACAGGAGTCATAGTATCCCCGCCCTGTCTCGTGTGTGGCAGCACATAAAATTGTCAGACGTCCGTCTTGGGGCCCGTCCACAATATATATATAATGCTGATGTTGGACTTTAACAAACTCAACATCTAGCAACTCCAGCCTACTCAGGCTACGTAGCAATAAGTAAAACTCGCCTAACTGTACCTACTTGTTCGATGATAAAGTGCACTTCGAATCTTAATGCAAAACGTTACCTCCTCCGGTGATTTTGACACTTTTTCAGCCACCTCTAAATGAACAATTATATTTAGAGCTATTGATGAATGGTACAAATTAGTTTGTTTACTTTACAGGCTCAGTTGACAATGTAAAGGTTTCAGTGAGAAGGTTAACGATAGTGGTAATAGTACAAGCCCATGTTCTTATGTGCGATGAAATGGAAGTCGTTGTATTAGAATTAAAAATAGTAAACATTTTTCTTTGAGAAGCTGACAGACAACCAAATAGACCATCTACAGGTAAAAAAAAAAAGAAAAAGACGGCTAAAGTTAAACACAACAGCTAAGTGCAATTGGAAATAAATGTCGACAAAAAACGAACATTGACATTCAATTGAGGCAGACAAGGTGACTCAGACGGTAGAGCGTGTGCCCTGTAAACATCTTCGGGTTCGAATCTGAACCACGCCGCCTACCTTAAGTGGTTGCACCAATGTCAGTGCAAAAAAAAAAAACCCCCCCCCCCCCCCCCCCCAAAAAAAAAAAATAAAAAATTTACGAAGATACAATCTATACATCGTTGTTGGAAGCCACTAGCTCCTTTTCAGGTTTAAATTTAGCTCATCAAGTGATAGCTAGCACCCACAGACGAGCCAGATTAATGCTAAATGGTGCGGATTACTCTAGACAAACGTGCAAACTGAATGCTATTTTAATCTTAATGAGATGAAGCTATGACGTTTATACTTTTTAAACATGACTCATGTTGAACTTCAGTCAATGACATCATAATCCTTCTAATTTGTACCCATTTCCTCACACTTCTCGACTCTAAATAAGAAACAAATTGGCAGCTGATGGAGTTGACCGCAATGGGAAAATAATGCTTCACCAAGACTCTTTATCTTTTTTCTTACTGTTGTCGTTGTGGGGGCCGATATTCCGATACCTGTAAAAAAGAAAGACTCAAACTTGTAGAAAGTAGACAACTGTTATGTATGCCCGCCTTCTCTCGCTTGGTATGCGCATGTAGTTGAGTTGGTTGATGTTGGAAGTCCAACATCAGCACTATATGGGTTATATTATGGATGGGCCTCAGAACTGATGTCTGACAATTTTATGTGCTGCACACACGAGACAGGGCGGAGATACCACGAAATCCTGTCTTATCCAGTCACATAAAACTGACACCGACCCAACCAGTAAGGAGCAAAACCGCCAAGGCTCGAACCACGTACTTTTTGCGTTGAAAGCCAATGTTCTACCCGGGGCAACGACGCCCCCCCCCCCGGCAGGCGCACTAACTTTTACAATTATAGCTTTTGCTCATAAATGCTTAGCCCTAACACACCGGGACTTGCCTATCACGAATGGTGCCTTAACCTTTTCACGTCGCATGATTTTAGGCCTATTCGTTATGTGCACACTATTTTCGGATATTTCCAATAAATTGGAAAGAGGTGAAAGCTTTGATATTATATTATTATTTTGAAATAGAAGGGCAATACAAAAAGGTGCTGGCATATTAAGAGCATATCAACCCGCACAACATGTGTGTGGAATGACGGAAAAAGGTTAATGGTGAATGGGTCAAACAGACGGACTATCCACCCAGGTTTTTTTTACCCGATGAGACTGATTGACTTATGAGTTTTTCTGTTATCTTTTCTTTTCTTTTGAACTATTGCTATTGGTGTAGATACGGCTCTGAGCTGAGAAGCAAGCGAATCTCTTTCCTTATTTAACGTTTCCTAAGGCTTGAGAAAGTTCCTACAAGGCGATGGAACTCCAGACCGTCATAACCGGGTTGAGTTGAGTTGAGTTGGTTTTAATGTCCAACATCAGCACTATATAGACCATATTGTGGACGGGCCCCAAGACGGACGTCTGACAATTGTATGTGCTGCCACACACGAGACAGGGCGGGGATACCATGACTCCTGTCTCAGCCGATCACATTATACCCGTCATAACCTGGACTTGCCTGACCACAGAAAATTGACATCGACACAACCGGTAGCGACTATTACGTCCGCCAGAGAGGGGCTCGAACCACGAACCTCCTGCGGCAACACCCAATGGTCTAACCCGAGGACAAACAAACTACATGTACCTTGCGGGTGGGGGGCGTGGTGGCCCTGGGGTAGAAGATCGGCTTCCGACGCAAAAGGTCCGATTGCGTTCCCTACTGGTTGGGTCGGTGTCAGTATAATGTGACCGGCTGAGACAGGAGTTATGGTATCCCCGCCCTTTCTCGTGTGTGGCAGCATATAAAAAATTGTCAGACGTCCGTTTAGGGGCTCGTCCACAATATAGCCTATATAGTGCTTATGTTGGACGTTAATCCAACTCAACAACAACAACCTTTCGGGTGTTGGTTTATGATAATAAGGACAACCAGTAGCTTATCTCCCACCCACGATCATAAAATCTGACCCTAAAAATTATACCCCCTCCATGATGATAAAGACGCCACCCAGTAGGTATTGCCTCCCCTCCAAGATAATATAGACAACCAGTCTGTACTCTGTCTGCAACTTGTATTACGCCATCTCTAAAAGTGCTCGATTTTTTTTAAATATTTTGTTAGTTGCTCTTTCTTTTTTTTTCGAGTTTCCCAGTGGACCACCCAGTTCCGACAATAATAATAACATTATTTGATTGATGACTAAGAAGGCGATAAACTTCCAAGGGTTACATAGATTTCTACGTCTAAGTAGGAAATGATTCTTGCATGATTTTTAATTTAAATATTATGATGTCGCTTTTGATTTGTACAGGCTTTTAAAAATATATATATATTTTTGGTTTTGTAAAATCAAAGAGAACCCGAATAACCTTTATGCTATTTTCTACTGTTGCGACGGTGAGATGTAAGATGTTACTCAACTCGATTACTATGATAGAAATACATTTTCCCAGTCTTAATTTATGTCGCATTCCTCTTTGCATTCTTATTCCTTTTCTCTCTATCCTTCCTTTATACATTGCCCCTTTCTCTCTCACACTGTCTATGTTCTTTCTCTATATCTATCTCGTTTTCTCACCCTTTCTTTCATTCTTTCTATCTCTTTTATTTTCTACTGTTGCGACGGTGAGATGTAAGATGTTACTCAACTCGATTACTATGATAGAAATACATTTTCCCAGTCTTAATTTATGTCGCATTCCTCTTTGCATTCTTATTCCTTTTCTCTCTATCCTTCCTTTATACATTGCCCCTTTCTCTCTCACACTGTCTATGTTCTTTCTCTATATCTATCTCGTTTTCTCACCCTTTCTTTCATTCTTTCTATCTCTCCATAACATTTCTTTTCAATTGACCAAGAGACTCCTTCCCCCTCACACACACTCTCTATCTCTCTGTCTTTCTCGAGCTCTCCCTCTATCTCTCTCTCTCTCTCTCTCTCTCCCTCTATCTCTCTTTCTCCCTATCTCTCTCTCTCTCTCTCTCTCTCTCTCTCTTTCTGTCAGTATCTCTATCTCTATGTCTTTCTCTGTAGTTGTCTCTTCCTCACTCTCTCTCACTGTCTCTCTCTAACTGTATTTTTTTCTCTAAGTCATTTTTGTTTAGAAACAACCTAGCAGGTGTAAAAGGGTAGCTCACAACACTTGACAGACACCTGTTCTTCTAATTCAGTGGTTTTTTTTAAATGCCCCCGCTGTTTGTTACAAATTTAATAACTAAAAGTTATCCCCGGTCCTAGATCTGTAGATTACACGGCTTTTTGATCACATATTATAGGGTATAGGTTCAGTGTACTTTATCCACAAATTCAAACCTTGCATGGCATGGCACCCAATCAAATAACTAGGATAAAACTATTTTTCTCAAACTGCTTTATTAATAATATACTTTTAATGTACTGAAGAAGCCAATACAAATAGTCGACAAGCTCTTGTCTTCTTTAACGCCGTTGTGTCTTTCTCGCCTACGCCTTTCTTTCTTAAAATTCAATTTCGTAACTGTTTTATTACAAAACATAGTATTTTTTGTATGTGTTTCTGTCCAAGTAAATAAACTGAGTATTCAACATTAATTCTTTGTTTTGAGATGTTGACATTTTTTTCCTTCATTTTAGCTCAATCTGTAAAATTTCAACTGACTTTTTTTTTAGAAGGCAAAAACCCAATACAGATAGTTTCCAAATTGAAAAAAATCAATAAAACAACACAAACAAAAATTTAAAAAATCCATTAACATAAAAGAGAGTAAAATTTCCGATAACCCACTCTTTTACTAGGCCTTTACATTCTACTTATTTGAACACATTATTTTTCGGCAAGCCTAGTGTTTTATTGGTCTCCTAAACGTAAACTGTTTGTGGCGTATCAAGTGTTATCATCTCTTCATTCTAAACCTAATTTCCGTAAAGATGTTTTCAACAGCAAGATCAAACAAAGCCACGAAATAAAGGTGAGACGTCTTTATGGATAATAATGTTTATCGTCGTTTGTCCTTACGTTCAAGTTGATGGATGTTTTATCATAATATTATGTGATATTAAAACTAATCAACACATTTTTAAGCCTCTTCATTGTAAACTCGTCGTAACTTCTTGGGACAGGTTATGTATTTGTACTATTTCGTCCTCTATATAACTGGTTGGGTTTGTGTCTGTATAATATGACCGGCTGAGCCAGAAGTCCAGGTATCGCCGCCCGGTATCGTGTGGGAGCCCGTAAAATTGTCAGAGATCAGTCTCGGGGCTCGTCCACAACGTAGTCTATATAGTGCTGACATTGGATGTGAAGCAACCAATTCAACTCATTTTGAGAACAAATCAAGATATTAGATCAAAACACCACCATGGTCCTTGTATATGTGTAGGCCTCGTTGGGGACTTGGTCAGCACATCACAGGAGTGAGCATAATTGATCTAAGTAACCATTCATTCAGAAACACAACTATCGAGCCATGAATTATTAATGTCAATTTAGCTGTCCCGTTTTATGGAAACACACCCAATATCTATATTTTATACAGAGGTGGATATAAAAAAGCTCCACAGCCTAGATCTTTCTCTATCTCTCTCTCTCTCTCTCTCTCTCTCTCTCTCTCTCTCTTTATATAATATAAACAAACACAACCAGAAAATATTTTTTGGAAAAGCCCAGTCAGAACAAAAACAAAGGAAAACGAAAATTGGTGAGTTGTTTTCCTTTTGTAAATCTATTTTCAGCGGTAATTTTCTCTCTAATGTTTAACGTCCTGCGTCAGCAATTAGATAATCCTCCAAAACTGATGTCAGCACACTGAATTTCAGACGCCCGAGGCTAGACACGGCGCCCTATAAGCTACAAGGCAATCTAGGTTTAATCGTCTAATATCGTTACAAATAAAGATCTGCTTAAAACATTACAACGGTTAGATTTAAACTCTATAAATTGTGATTTATGTAAATACTTTTTACAGAATAATAGTATGGAGTTGGAGTATTTTGACTGACTAAACACGACATGAGGTCTTCCAAGAAGTATGCATAACTTTGTGACTCATCATTTCTGAAAGTGGTATTGTATAATATGATTGTACTCTACCTAATGTGTAAAGATCAATGTTTTTTTTTTCTTCTATTCTCTTCATATAAGTTATGCTGTGCTTGGCGAACGAACTGACTATCATACTTAGGGGCAGTACAGACAAACAGCAAATAGTTCTAGACGCGCAACGTGCTTTGTTATAAGACAGTGACTAAGACGTTTTAAGATATGTTTTAATCTTAGCGCAAAATTGTACTTGCAACTCTATGATGCCTTAGTCGGACGTCTAACTTGCTTATTAAACTTTGATATTTTCAACTTGATCAGTCTAATTATATTGATAAAAAACACGATGATTTTATCTAATTATAGAAAAAAAACATTCGGATATTTTACTATGAAGCAAACACACGCCTCCGAGCGATTATTGTAATGTTTTAACTTTAATAATCTCCGTGGATAACAAAAATAATTACTAGCATTTCTAACAGCAAGACCCTGGTGAACTCGGTAGACAGGTATTTTTATCCAGACAGATTTTTTTTTGGTTCTTTGTTAAGCTACATTACCACAGAACTAGGATATTATAATGAGATATCTGTAGGCAGCACACGACAAAAGGCAACTTTTTATTTTATTTTGCTGCCCAAATATACGACTACACGACTATTCTTATTAATCTATCTCAATCTATTTGTCTAGACACACACACAAAGTTAACAATTTAAAATCATTTTGCTTGTAATCTCATCTCTAATTGAAAATTTAAAAGTGGACTTTTTTTTTTTTTTAGAAATCTGTATCAATCTAACTGAAAAAATTGTAGCAATCTATATATATTTAATTATGACTCACCGGTTAAGAAGAAATAGATCATAATTTTTTTGTTTTACTTTAACTTCCTAAAATAAAATCAGATATTTCACCCTAATATTTTAACTGAGTTGTTATAATTATCTGGTGAACAAAAACATCATTACGTGGATCTCAATTTTTTTTACTTTAGCCGAATTCAACAATATAATTTTACAGAGTAAAAGATTTAGGATAACTGCCTAAGGCCAGACTGAAAAAAAATTTTCGCCTAGATATAATCATATCTTAGAAAAAAGGGAATATTTTGCTTGAAATGTTAATTTACAAGGCAGAAACCCACTTTTTACACATTCTTAATCATACTTGAATACAATACTTTTACTTAATAATACCTATGCTCATATTAACTAAATCATACATTTTTGTACATGTATATTATTTATAACTCATAACATTTAGACAACATGAGATTTTCCATAATTAAAGCTTCCAAATACTTTCAGTAACTTGGGCTGTAATATTGTGGTACTATGATTTATGTATGGTATTATTAATATTTGAGCCAATTTTCACCTTCAGTTTTATTTTCTTATTGATGTATGCTTTGGGTGTTTGAAGAGAGTGTATTTTTAATTTCCCCTTGAGGGATAAATAACTATTTCTGTATTTTGTATTCTCTACTAGGCCATTATTCATCCCTCAAGCGGAAATTAAAAATGCACTTTCTTCATACAACCAAAACATACACCTAATGTACCGCTCACACCAAGTAGAACATAAAACATGGAATATTTTACCCCATTACCTATTAAAATAATAAAATATAAAATATTTGAAATTGCATTAAAATTATGTATAATAATTATTAACGTTTAGTTATTTTTCTTGTACTGTATGCCTGATGACATAAAACATGAATATTTTTTACCTTAAATATCTAAAAATAAATGTTAACATGTTAACTTTTATTTACTTTCCATGCACTCTATGTCTGATAACATAAAACATGGGCATTTTTACCTGGCCCTCTACGTCTAGTATCATCATGACACATGAATTTTTTTACCAACCCACTATATGTAAAACAAAGGTTTTCCTCTAGAATAGACACAAATTCTCCGAGTTATACGATATGGAATTACTATTTAGTATAAGGAATTTATGCATTATTCTATAGTCATGTAGAGGTAATCTTTTTTAATATATATATATCTTACTCAATTTCCTACCAACCGTAATGTAATGTTTATATATCTCAACGGAAAGGTGCAATAAAGCCATTATCTGACTATTTTGACTCAACGCGAACCAACATAAAAGTTTACTAATGTTCTTTACCTTATAAGCTTTCAAACAAGACCGTTTTTCTGTAGACCCTGACCGAATAATTTGAAAGGAAAAAGTCACCATTCGCTATTTCAGGTTTAAAATGGCTTGTCCGTATTTCTAAAATACTGTATACCTTTATTTCTTTATTTAAAGTTATGATATAGACCATTTTAAAAATAAAGTGATCAATTAGATTTACGTGTCGTGGAACTAAAACTGCTTTCTACTTTTTCTTAAAGCAATGTTGAACATATAACATGTTTTGTTTTGTTTGCTAACCTTTAGTTGTTAAAAAAGTGTTTTGTGTCTTTGATTGTCCTAACAATACTGTACTTGCAGGGTGGCATAGTACCTCAGAGATCAGACTTATTTTTTTTTTTTAAGATTAACATATCAATGTGTTTATTAGGTCTGATTTATCACATGGTTAAATAAAAATGAAAAAAATAATGCGATTAAAAAAAACAATATTAGCCATAGAACTACAGAAGTAGGAATGGACTACTATTAGATAATTAAACGATATTTTTATTATCTCAAAACTACAAAAAATGAGATATACCAGTTTGAAATCCCAGTAACGCTGTTGGATGTTTTAATTGAAAAAATCTCTCAGGTAGCCCTTTTGGATGAATTACATAGATACAAAAGAGCCAACAAAAATGAAAACAGAAAGCAAAACAAAGTTAAGGTTGTCTCCTTTCAAAGTCCAAAAGTCAAGAAGTTACGGCTTACCTTTATGACGTCACCAACCGTTTTCTTTCCCTCTCTTTTCTTTTCTGTTACGCCGTAATGTAAAGATGACCAACGATTCTTGGCAAACTTGGTACTTCTATTGGCAAAAATCAATGGCAAACTTTCGCTCAAAAATTAATTCTTCTTAAACGGAACAAAGTACTTTGAACTTAATAAACTTACACATAAAAGTCTCTCGTCTCTACAAAGCGTACACGTTACTAACTTTATGGTAAATGAGTTCCTCACTGCTCTTTGATTTGTGAGGTTAGTTCGCTTCTCTTGATCTTGCGCTGATGGTTGTTAGTTGCTGGAAGATGAATGCTGGCACCTGATTGCGAATTGAGCCAGCCGACGCGCGGTGTGGATTTCGGTGTTTTATTTCATCATACAAATTAATTACAAATGATAACAAAATATTTCCTATTTATGTTGCATAAATTATGCAGCAACTAACCACAAAGAGTTAAGGCGAAATCTGTTATTGCTTTGTATTCCTCTGCACGTTGAAACGAAGACATACCTTATCGTCCTCTTTCATCTCCCCCCCCCCCCCCCCCTTTCCACTCTGTCAGTTAGTTAATTCTTATTGCTCCCTTCCTCCCTCCACTCACCCCTTCGCCAGTTAGTTAATTCTTATTGCTCCCTTCCTCCCTCCACTCACCCCTTCGCCAGTTAGTTAATTCTTATTGCTCCCTTCCTCCCTCCACTCACCCCTTCGCCAGTTAGTTAATTCTTATTGCTCCCTTCCTCCCTCCACTCACCCCTTCGCCAGTTAGTTAATTCTTATTGCTCCCTTCCTCCCTCCTGCTCCCCTCTCCGCCAGATAGTTAATTCTTATTGCTCCCTTCCTCCCTCCACTACCCCCTCCCCTAGTGGGGTGTCACAGACCTAGATATTTGTCGTAGGATGTCGGACTAGGATTAACAGGGTGATGTGGGTGGGTGTTGTAGGAGGGAAGGGAAGAGGGGTGTACACATTTCATCAGATAAGATGGATGGATGGATAGAATGAGAGATAGACAGAAACAAAAAATGAGGTAGAAATAGAAAGATAGGTAAATAGGTATATACAAAAAAGCTTGATAGATAGTTAGATATTTGGATAGAGTGAGAGGTAGAGAGATTGAGATAGAAAGAAAGACGAATAGATGAATGCATATAGATAAATATATGAATGGATAGATATATAGATATATGGATAGATAGATGGATATATAGATAGATAGACAGATAGATATATAGATAGATAGATGGATA
>RQTK01000114.1:34500-59262 GCA_003991915.1 Elysia chlorotica | reverse complement strand
AGAGAGAGAGAGAGAGAGAGAGAGAGAGAGAGAGAGAGAGAGAGAGAGAGAGAGAGACAGAGAGACAGACAGACAGACAGAGACAGAAAGAGACAGAGAGACAGAGAGAGAGAAAGAAAGAGAGAGAGAGAGAGAGAGAGAGAGGATTAGTATGTGAGAGCACCAAACACGCGCATTGATATAATTATTAACATCATTAGATAAAGTAACATTTCTGGCTTGTCAGAATTAGAGCACAAACCGTTCTCTAATTTAGTTGAATTTATGATTAATTATTGGTGAAATTAACCCCCACGTAAAGACAAGTGTGGATTCAGTGACCTCTCTTTGTCTTAGTACTGTCTGTTGTAGAGATAAACGTGCATTCAGCATGTGCTCTGGGTTAAAGTACTCTGTTGTAGAGACAAGCGTGGATTCAGCATGTGCTCTGTGTTAAAGTACTCTGTTGTAGAGACAAACGTGGAATCACCATGTGCTCTGTGTTAAAGTACTATGTTGTAGAGACAAACGTGGATTCAGCATGTGCTCTGTGTTAAAGTACTATGTTGTAGAGACAAACGTGGAATCACCATGTGCTCTGTGTTAAAGTACTATGTTGTAGAGACAAACGTGGATTCAGCATGTGCTCTGTGTTAAAGTACTCTGTTGTAGAGACAAACGTGGATTTAGCATGTGCTCTGGGTTAAAGTACTCTGTTGTAGAGACAAACGTGGATTCAGCATATGCTCTGGGTTAAAGTACTATGTTGTAGAGACAAACGTGGATTCAGCATGTGCTCTGTGTTAAAGTACTATGTTGTAGAGACAAACGTGGAATCACCATGTGCTCTGTGTTAAAGTACTATGTTGTAGAGACAAACGTGGATTCAGCAAACCCCGATAAGTTGACGGCGCACACGGACCAGAGCTTTTAGTGGGAGAAAGCGTGCTAGAAGCAAAGCTTAGGATACAAAAAATACAATAGAGAGAAGGTAGGCCAGTGCATTCACGCCTCTGAACATAGAGAAGAATACATTAAAGATGGAGCAAGAAGTATAACTTTACCGATTTCGGGGACGAAAGATACAACAGAGAGCGGTCTACTTTCGCTGGTTAGAGAAATTCAGAACCTGGCTATAATAATAATAATTATTTTAGAGCGCAGTGAGACAAGCGTGGATTCAGCATGTGCCCTGGGTTAAAGTACTCTGTTGTAGAGACAAGCGTGGATTCAGCATATGCTCTGAGTTAAAGTGCTCTGTTGTAGGGGCAAACAGGGCATCAGAAAGCGCTCCCTGTTTTAGTTTTGTACTCTGTTGTAGAGACAAGCATGGATTCAGCCATCTATCTTTGTTAACGTTTGGTACTCTGTTTTAGGGGCAAGCATGAAATCAACAAGCTATCTCTATTATATTTTTGCTCTCTGTTGTAAGGGGCAAGCGTGGATTCAACGAGCGCTATTTCTCTCAGTACTCTGTTGTAGAGACAAGCGTGGGATCAGCGAGCGCTCTCTGTTATAGTTGCACTCTGTTGCTAGGAGAAAGCGTGAATTCAGTGAGCGCTCTTTGTTATAGTGCTCTGTTGTAGAGAGAAGCTTGGATTCAGTGAGCGCTCTCTGTTATAGTTTTGTACTCTGTGGCTGAGACACGCGTGGGATCAGCGAGCGCTCTTTGTTACAGTTTTCTGTTCGTTAATCAAATCCACTATATGAATCTTTAATAAGTTTCACTGAATCGCTAGCCGCGTAAACATAACTGCAAGATACTTCGTTAACAAATGTTTTATCTCAATATAAATTACGAACCTTGTTGGATCCATTGTCCTTAGGGTTCAAGCTTTTAACCCATTTTGGCCACTAGCAGATTACGAGCTAAACTGATTACGAGTTGCACAACTTTCGATATCGATGCACACACAAAAAGAGAAAATTGATCATGACTGAATTTAATTTTAAACCATGGTGAACGTTAAAGATAAAAGGTGTAAAAAGCATTCAGGCACACCGAGGCCCTTGAATTATGCACACACAATCCCGTTTGGCGATAAAAAAGACTGTGCGGTAACTGCTTTGATTGTTTGACACATCTAACAAATTGCACAAAGCACAGTTTGATATTGGACTTTTTGTGTTGCAATAAACGGACGATTTTTAAACCCACGCAAAACATACTAGACTTGTGATTAACGTGTTTTTACAAGAACAATTAACTTGTCTTTATACTCGTGTAGGAGAGTGTATTTAACTATTGAAGTGTTTGCCAAATTTGGACCTATCTCCCTGTTAGGATAAGACCTGGCTAGCCTAGTAATAAAGTTCTGGCTTGAGATAAAACGGAATGAATCCTTTGTGGAGAACAAAGTGATAAAGACACCTCCCACATGGGTGTAAACTGGTTTAATTGGTAGAGCGCTGAGGTTTTATCCGAGTGATCCCGGCTTCAATCCTAGGATCGGCCAAAATACATGCTGCATTTCGTCACCCACTGTCAAAAGCGTTGCCTGGCTCAAACTGAAGTCTCGATAACCTGGTTTTGTCTTTGTGCAGCAGAGAGTACAAAATTGTCAGATGTTAGTCTTGGAACCCTCAACGATAAAGCGTAGTTGCTGAAATTGGGCGTTGAGAAAGTCGAGACTAACCCCCCAGCAAACCATTATTTCAAATGTACGTAATATTATACGTTTAAAACGTGTAGCGTGAAGCGTCAAGCATGAAGCGTGAAGCATGTAGCGTGAAGTTCTATGGCCAGTCAGCCTAAGCTACAGAGACATAATAACATATCTCAGCAGTTGAAAATATTACCGAAATTAGGATGAAACAGGTCATAGGCACAAGACCCACCCATGACATTTAGACTCAGAAAGTGTCGGGTGGTTGTGGCGTGTGATCGCTGCCGGAAGGTTTCTGTTCGGTATCCGCTTTGACTGTCGCGATTTCTCTTACTGGTTGTGTCGGCGTTAGTATAATGTAACCGACAATGTCCCGGGTACCCAGTCTGGGATCCTGCCGCCCTTGAACACTGCATTCAGATCCAGGAGATGCTAAACTGGGAAAGAACTTTGCCAAAATTCCGACCAAAGATTTTACAAAGCTTTTAAAGTGTGTCAGATGCCGTATGACCATTAACCTTTACAGCTGTAGAGTTAAAGGTCGTGTTACATATGATATAAGAATTATAGGTATCAACGTCCATAAATGTAAAATCCCAATAATAACTAGACATTCATTTTTCAAAACTTTGTTATTACGGAGATTGAGGATAACAAAATTATAATTCGAGAACTGCAGGGTTCCAGAAATAAGACGAAATCATATAATATGAGTAATTAAAGTAAAGTTTGCCAAATGCACTTTGGTTGAGCAACAGGGAACAAAGGGTTAAATTCCTTGTTTTTCTTGACAAACGACACTGTGTGTCGGTTCCAATACACTCATAGGAAAAGAAAGAGCAAACAAAGTTATCTGAATCTCAACTTCGCCTCTTTCGCCCCTTCGTGGCTTACGCTAGTAAGCTTGGGGGCGCGGTGGCCCTGGGGTAGAATGTCGGCTTCCGACGCAAAAGGTCTGTGGTTCGAGCCCTGGCGATTTCGCTCCCTACTGGTTGGGTCGATGTCAGTATAATGTGACCGGCTGAGACAGGTGTCATGGTATCCCCGCCCTGTCTCGTGTGTGGCAGCACATAAAATTGTCAGACGCCAGTCTTGGGACCCGTCCACAATATAGTCTATATAGTGCTGATGTTGGACGTTAAACCAACTCAACTCCAACTCCAGCTAGTACGCTTTTTAGGAGACATGGGGTAGAATGCACAAACAAGACGTAGCTTACGTCTCGTCGTGACAGTATAAGAATAAGAAAGTTTACGTAATGTTTGTGCATTCTATCCATGGTTTATTTTGCTTGTTCCTACTGTGAATCAGACTCTGCAAAAAGTTACTCCGCTTTTTTAGAATACATGAGATATTTCAAACAAAGGGTGTCATTTTATTTGGTCTACATTTTTTAATTTCGCATTCTATGTTATCTTCTAAAAACTAGAAGGAGTCTCCTAATTTGGCATTTGACGTCTCTCGCTTAGTGAGCTGACGGTGAAGGTAATAACCAAGGCTTAGTGAAAACAAATAATTTTGGAATTTTTATATTTAAAGGCATGCCAGTCTGTATTTATATTAAAGCTTATGATAAAAATATCATTCAAAGTATCCATTAATGCCTGAAATATCTTGATCAGGGTAAAGAACATGTCAACAAAAAAGTTGATCACCAGGAGAAAAGGCAAGTTCCTTTGGTTGATATTAGACTTTCTTTTAGGATAAAAACTACATATTGATAGTTATGATAAAAACTATTGTACGCTGTATTAAATATATGAAGAAAATGAATTTTACTTGATCATTATGCAGTACATTAATATGTTGATAAAAAAAAGTGAAGGTGATAAGTGACAAATTGCAACCATCGAAACAAATTTGAAGACGGCATCGCTCCTAAACTAATGTGCATTCTAGGTGAAGAACTACACCTTGTACAGAGTATTCTAAGTTGTTTGTCACTGTTGTTGTTGTTGTTGAGTTGGTTTAAAGTCCAACATCAGCACTATATAGGCTATATTGTGAATAGGCTCCAAGATGGACGTCTGACAATTGTATGTGCTGCCACACACGAGACAGGGCAGGGATACCATGACTCCTGTCTCAGCCGATCACATTATACTGACACCGATCCAACCAGTAGGGAACGCAACCGCCAGGATTCGAACTCGGGACCTTTTGCGTCGGAAGCCGATGTTCTACCCCTGGGCCACCGCGCCCTTCCTTGCTTGTCACATGTTCGTCTAAGAACCTTTAAAGGCCCAAACCAATTTGTAGAAAGTTTCAGTCTATAGCTTAGGCCTACTACAATAATACAACCCCCCCCCTAGAATATAATTAAAGAACTAATATTTTAGTAGGAAGTTAAGTCAGTAAGTAGCATTGATAAAATTCAGAGTTTGTTAATATTGTTAAGTAAATATGTGGTTGCTGTTTGCACATTTAACATGAATTATTTTTCTTGAATTTTCTATATGATTACATGTAATGCTGTTTTTATATGGAAACCCTCCAACATTGCTTATTTTTGATAGTTTATTTATAATTATGTTGACGGAATAAATGTTATTTCCCTTATATTTTCGAACTCTAAAGCATTTTAAAACAGACTTTTAAATTAGTTTAACCTCAACAGTCTTTGGTCTTTACGCTCATCAGATCTTTGATAGAAAATGAGGAAAAACAGTAGGGGTTTAACATGTTGTCTTAATTTGAAACTTTTTGCCTTCTACATTCTTTATTTTTTAGTGTATGTACAATGTTATTTGTGTCGATTTTGTATTGACATTACACAAACGTTTTACGAGCAAATAGTATGTAGTTTTTTTAACCTTTTGAAGCAGATTAGTTTGCTTTTTGAAATACAACTACGTTGAAACTTGTAGCTTTGTAATTAATCAAGTTATATCCCTTGGCGTTTACCCTTTAAAAGTAGTATTTTCTGTTATTTCCCTTAATATTTTCGAACAAAATAGCATTAAAAATAATTTAACACAGATTTTAAACTTTTCAGTGCGCCCACTTGTCTGACAGAAAAAAAAAAAACTTTACAAGTGGTTTAACATATTGTCGGAATTTGAATCTATAATACATTTTATATATTTCTTTATATTTTAGTGTGTGTATTATTATTTCAATGCAATTATTGTATTGATAGAAAATAAGGAAAAGCATCAGTAGGGGTTGACAAGTTGTCGTTATTTGGAACTTTTTGTCTTCTACATTCCTTATTTTTTTAGAGTATGTATAATTTTTTTAATGTCGATTTTGTATTGCCATTACTGAAATTATTGTATATAAAAAATCAAATTATCAGGTGATAAAAAGTGATGATAATAATAATAAATTACATTTATTTAGCGCTTTCCATTTTCAGAATATTTTTAAAAATCTCAAAGCGCTTTACAGTGGATACACTAAATACGCATACATCATATCAATCAGCATGCAATTAAAAATTAAATATTAAAAGTTAGATCTTAACCAAACAATATACATAAGAAGAAATGTAGACGTAAATAGTATGCAGCATGTACTCATTTTCAGAAAGAATATAATAAAAATGATATAAAATGCAACACTGTAAAGCTGCGTAATAGTATGCAACCATAAGGGAACAAAAATTAATGAATTGAAATTGAAACCTTATCTCATGGAAAAAAAAACAAAAACAAAAAAAACAGACTGTCACGAGAGTCATAGGTAAACATATAGTATATATATATTATCATTTGAAGCAGATTAGTTTGCTTTTTGAAATACCACTACGTTGAAACTTGTAGCTTTGTAATTAATAGAGTTATATCCCTTGGCGTTTATCATGCTTTATCTTTTCAAGATGTTCAATTTGCATTTAATTTTGTTTCAACATTTTAAGAAGCGAATACCATTATTTTACCAGGGCGCACGCCGTATGCATGGAAGTCTGACTGTAAACTTTTGCCTACTGAATGTTCCCGTCGCTGTGTGTATGACAAGTATGTGGAGGCTGTGAATGAATGTGGCAAGCGAGAGATGTCTTTGACAAGTTTTTTTTTTAAATTTGGAGTGATCTCCTTCCTTTTATTAAAAACCAAAAGCCTGCCCCTGATCTTTGTGGGTATTGTCAGCAAAGATCACTTCAGATGCAGCGCAGCACAAACAAGCTTGATCAGCAGAAATCTACGGCAGCCAAAGAAATGATGTCCCATCTTGATCAAGCTGCCAAAGAAAGATGCTTGTATCATGATGCTATTAACATTGCAAGAAATGCAATGCCTGATAAACCAGAACTGGTTCCTCATGATAATTGTTCTTTTAGAAGTGTTTGTCATTATTCGTTTGATTTTGCTCAGCAAGTTCACTATCCCTGTAACCCGCTGCAGCCGAGTCCAATTTTGTTCAAAACTCCCAGAAAGTGTGGTTTATTTTGGTGTGAGTGTTAAAGATTGAAGAAGCAAGTGAATTTTGTGATTGATGAAAGTTGGGGATTTGGGAAAGATACAAAAAATGTTGTGTCTCTTATTCATTTTTCTTTGATATTGATAATAATTATTATGGAATGGGTGAGTCCAATGTGCATTTGCATGCTGATAACTTTGGTGTTCAAAATAAAAATAACGCTATGCTTCATTATCTGTTTTGGCGAGTGCTGACTGGAAGGCATCAAAAGATAACATGTATACACTTCAAGGAAATTTAAAAACAACAGGAATCGGGTTTAAGAATAAAACCAGTTTAATTCAACAATGTATCATCACAGAATTTAAGTAAAAATTGGCATTCATTCCTTGTCTCACCTAAGATAAAAGATCAAATCAGAATGAAATGTTGATGCAATGTAACCTAAACATTGCAGTTCCTAAATGAAAGAAAATTTTCTTGCATCTGACAAGTCCTCTGGTGTTTGAAAACTAGTATGATGGTAAGGATATCCTGCATTGCATATGATATTGAAAGAAAAAAAAAAATTACTGTCCTTGCCAATCACAACATACGTTTTGGGTGGACACTGCAAATTTTCTACTTATGTACATACATGTACATGTTTTTTCAAAGTATTTGTAGTCATTTAATTGTAGAAAAAAAAAAATTCCGTCACCCCCTTCCCCTCTTAACCCCATTAGGGGTAATGGATAAACTATTTAGAATTTTTTAAAAAGGGAGGGAGCGAGGGAGTGAGAGACAGACAGACAGCTCTTAAGTTTTAGAACCTCGATTAAAAATTAAATAGACAGAGTGCTCTAAATTTGATATAAAAGGCTGAAAATTTCACTGCAAGAATCTATCAGAGAACAAGTATATGCTATAAGGCAACATGTGTTTTAAAAATTTTATGAATCAGATTCAGATATTGACTTCACAAATAGAGATAATAATGAAATGTAATTTACAGAACATTACTCAGACAGTGAAACATAAAAAATGAATTACACGTACATACATGTATACAAATAAAAAAAGGAAAATACAACTCCCTGTCCCAAATATAATCAAGCATGAATTTTAAAGATCTTTAGGGATGAAAATTTCAGAAAAGCTTCTATCATCATTAAAAAGGGTACTCATTCCCCAAGGAAGATCTTTCTTAAGGTTGTACGCTCGTAAAGACCGAAATAGTAAAGGAATTTTCAAAACCAATACTACAAGATATGTGTAATTCTATATCATTTTATTTTATTTTAAGTGGCTGGGCTCTTAATCTAGATAAGAATCTACCAAGTGTTGAAAGAGAACGATAGAGGTAGAGAAAGCAGGTAATTTATGCGTAGGCATTCTCTAAATGTTTTCATGAAAATATCAAAATTGTTGCTGTAGTTGTAGGTACATGTATGTATTCAACCTAAAATTTCCTTGTGGACAAATACAAGTTTATCTTATTCTACCATTCATTAGCCTATACTATGTGTCTTTCATATATGACTAGTCATCAGTCTTGCACAGACACGCTGTAATTTATTTTTTCTTTGCATAAAATATTACCAGTACTTATGTCAATTTTGGTTGGATACACATTTAAAAAAAAATGAGAAAGGAATCAACACAATTTCAAATTGAACAAATCCGGATATTTGCAATACTATATAAAATTAAGTGTAATATCAAATTACCATTACTCAAATTAAGTGGAGGGGTAATGTAGCCCGAGTTTGCTAAACGCTGAGATCAGTTGAAGGTTGCTGACTGTGAACACAGATGTATCACTGAACACGTGGCTGCTGTTTACAAATACAAATCTTCTTTGCTGTTGAGACAGCCTAAAAGTTGATTTTATCCCGAGTTTATATTAAAAAGTGACGGAATCCGGCGAATTTTATTGGAGCATCTGAAAATTAATTTATATAAAGCCATAAAGTTTATATTTCTAAGCAGGGTTTATTTTTAGCGGATTCCACTCCACTATAGTTAATTCTCACCCCAAGATTCATTCATCCCTATCGACTCTCACACTACCACACTACATCGATCCATCCCCACCCGCGTCGACTTTCAACTTCTTCGCCGTCGTGACTTCTTGCGACTGTGGCTGGGCCCGAGCGACACTGGACGGAGATTTTGCCGAGTTGGCGACGGCCGACGCTGGCGGCAGTGAAGGCAGGGTATTAGGGGCGATGGTTTTCTTAGCGTTCAGTAAACCCGCATCCCAGTCGGGGTCTGGCACAGAGTTCCGCACCGAGATCAGCTGGTCTGCCCAGCCCTTGACGATGTCTGTGGAAAACTTGTGTTTTTCTGGGAAGGACGAGAGAGAGAGACAGCAAAATATTGAGAAAACTAAAAAAGTGATTTCATTAATTCGGAGAGTGCCTCATGTCACAATTGAAAACAAAGACATTGGTGAGGCAACCAGGATGAATCAGGCACAAGTCTCTGATACAAGTGAAATCTCTAAATATAGCAAAATTAATCTTTATTGACCTTTTTTATTTCCAAAAGAAAAAAAATCTTTCCGATTCAAAAACTGCTAGAGTTTACATTTTTCAAAACCTCTTCATGAACATATGCTTCTTCTTGACACACTATTTAACTAAAAAAGTCCAAATAACAACTTGGGCCTAATTCACCCTGGTTGCTCCACATTTTTGCTTACAATTTTTCTACTAAAATAATTTGTATGCAATTCAAACAAAATGCTGGTACACTTCCCTTTTATTATTCCAGTTGTCATAAGATGTTATCTTCTCAAAACACAGTAAAACTAAAAGAAAAATATTCTCCAACACAGAATGAATTGAGTTAATTTTGCAACTTAACGTACAATATCAGCACTATACAGGCTATACTGTGTATAGGCCAGAAGACTAATATCTGACAATTTTACAAAGAGACAGTGCTGGTGAATCTTAATAGACTACAGAGATTCAATCTCAGATTCGGGTAAAGTTTACCACTGAGCCCACCTGCAGTGTGGACGTAGAACTCCTCCAGTTCACCGTGGCGCCCCTCGGCTCGTTCGTACTCCAGAGCCTGGAAGATCATCTCAAACTTGTCCACATCCTTCACAAACTTCGCCTCAGGGCTCGTCTGGTACTCATACTCCTGCAATAAGTCAATACAAAATACAATGTGAGGCAACCAGGGAGATTCAGGTACAAGGAGCTGATATAAGTTTTGAGATAAAGTTAAAGCCCTCCAAATGTAGAAAAAATCTCTTATATTGAACTTTTTCATTTACAAATAATAAGGGATCTATAATTGTTTTAACCTTTTAACTCAAGGCATCCATTTGCCCGCTCACAGCAGCTCTATATACTGTAAATAGGAAAGGAAGATCCATATTTTCAACTCATCCAAGTTTTATAGCCTTTCAGAGGAAGTGGGTATGGTAAACAGTCTGTTCTCAAACCACTTTCATCAGCTAAAAATCGTTTTTACTGAAATGTAATGCAAAATCAATAATTTTTACCTTGTCAGAGTAACCGGAATTAGCTAAAGTTTGATAACCATAAAAACCATGGTTCTACTCAAGTCCAAAGATAACCATGAAAAACATTAATTAAATAAGTGCAATTAATGCTTCTTAGCACATTACAAACAAAGCAAAAAGTCTGAAATCTGACTGATTAATGCTGGTTTCTTCACAAATTGTCCCTTAAATTGAAAAAGCTGCTGCTTCAACACAAAAGGAGCATAGTGTTCTAGTGGTGTAAATTATGCCCTTTTAAATTGGCAAAGCCATTTCCAGCATTAATTTAAACAAAAAGAGGAAGAAGGAACAAATTGAACTTTTCCACCTGTGTTACTGATATATGATTGTTGAGGGTTTCTTCTAAGAATTAAAAAATAACGAAAGCTTCAGCAAAAAAAAAAAATCTGGCCAGAGTTTTTATAAGTTTTTGGACCTGTCGCTGTATAAGTGTATTTATAGCAATCTCCTTGGGAATACAGAAGCGCTCAGCTATTGCAGTATCCATTACAGCAGGCCCACTGCTACAGCAGAACATTTCAAGAATCCCTGTTTTTTCTACTGTAACAATGTAAAGCCTTTAACTTCTATTCGGGTTTAAAGTGGAAATGATATGGTGAAATTGGATTCAATGGGAGAGGGGATCAGGGGAGGGGAATCGCAGGTGTTACTGTTAGGTCAAAATCTCTGACTTTGCATAAACGTAGACCAAGAACAAAAAACAAGCCATGAACTAAAGACAGAAGGCTCATGAGCCACGTTAACTTTAATGTTTTAAAAAGGGAGGTAGTAGATAAGTGTTAAAATACTGAATTTTTAGGTAGTGTTTTTCTCCGCATGCCTGTAGTGGGATTTTTCTTTAGGAACCAAAAGTCCCCCTGTAGTCATATTTTACTGTATACGAGGCTTTTAACCAGGACAGAGCTTTGCTTTCTAAGACTCCTGGAACCCAAAACTCCCATTTTTGTATAAGACAGCACCCAAACAAATACTTAAAGGACAGATTAGGTTGGCGGCATTGGAGTTCAAGTGCCTGACTTCTTTGCACAGGGTCAGAGGTTCAAATACTAGTCTTATCCACCTCTTTAGATCAAAGTCAGTATACATGTACTATGATATGCCAAGTCCATCTGGGATCCCTCCGTCAAATAGGATCTAGCTTGAGACCGCAGATCCAGCGTTGATTTTTTTTACAAGAAAGCCCATGACTGAGTATTGAACAGAAATCCAAACAAAGTCTGAAGCGGATCCAGCTTTGATTTTTTTTTTTAACCCGTTGTAACCTCTACCACAAGAAAGCTAAAGACTGAGCATTAAAGAGAATTTCAAACAAAGTCTGACTGACTACTCACCTTCCAGAGCTGCAGCACTTCTTGAGCTCCGTGGTCGGGCAGGAAACTGGCGATGTGGTTTGTGGCTTCCTGGAGAAAGAAAATAAATTTTCGTTAAGTCGAGTAGCCTAAGTTTTTGTTACGTCAAGTAGCCTAAGCTTTTGTTACGTCATGTAGCCTAAGTTTTTGTTAAGTCAAGTAGCCTAAGTTTTTGTTACGTCAAGTAGCCTAAGTTTTTGTTACGTCAAGTAGCCTAAGCTTTTGTTACGTCAAGTAGCCTAAGTTTTTGTTACATCAAGTGGCCTAAGTTTTTGTTACATCAAGTAGCCTAAGTTTTTGTTACATCAAGTAGCCTAAGTTTTTGTTACATCAAGTAGCCTAAGTTTTTGTTACATCAAGTAGCCTACGTTTTTGTTACATCAAGTAGCCTAAGTTTTTGTTACATCAAGTAGCCTAAGCTTTTGTTACGTCAAGTAGCCTAAGTTTTTGTTATGTCAAGTAGCCTACGTTTTTGTTACGGTAAGTATCTGGTAGCCACATAAAGTAGCACAGTTGGTACCATTGTCTTGATTATACTAAGCAAACGGAATTGGTGAGGTAGGCTGCCATTGCTTTCCTTGTCACACTTTACCCCTGCCGTGATTCAAAAGCCTCAGCTACCGAATTCACAGTCTGGATTTATGCTCAGCACTTGTGATTATACGCTGAATGAAAATCAACGAGTACTGCGAGATTGCGCTTGAACGAGGAAGATGGAAGACCATGGCATCCAACCTCTGGAAAGAGAAGGAACTCTGATTGACTGACTGAATCTGAACTCTAACTCCAAGGTATTGTACCACCCAAGTCTGACTAGA
The DNA here is from genome assembly GCA_003991915.1 of Elysia chlorotica. Taxonomy (NCBI): domain Eukaryota; kingdom Metazoa; phylum Mollusca; class Gastropoda; family Plakobranchidae; genus Elysia; species Elysia chlorotica. The sequence goes on along the minus strand of RQTK01000114.1, from coordinate 46,625 downwards.
TACTAGCCACTACATTCAAGGTTGAGACTATTTATATATAAATCTATTTTTGCTCATGGCTGCTCGACCTGGGACCAGACCATAACTCGCCTCCTCCATTTTTGATTTATCGGCTTTGGAAACTCCGCAGGAAGGGGTGAGGTCTCCAACAATGCTCTCTGCCACGTCATGGACCAGGGCTATTTTGATACACCTGAGGAAGGAGAGGCGGTAGAGAATATGTGACTGTCAGATTTAACTATGCCAACTGTACCCTTATCTAAGGATGAGCAACTAGTTTCAGTGAGGGAAGCAGTATTTGAAAAAAAAAAAAAAATAAAAATTTAAAATGTAGTTACTCAAACAGGACAATTGAGTGCCCAAATAGAGCATGTAAAACTTGTAAATGAAATAAAACAAATCCGATATTTCGCTTTTAATACATATGTAGTAACCAATGACGACAATTATTGCCAATATTTTGACATGATTAAATTTTTGTTTGGGTGTTTTCTTACTTCATATATTTCTTAACTATTTTAAGTTGCGTCATCGTAAAGATTTGATCCCCTGCACTTCCTTTTGTTTTATCAATTGCTAAATCTTGTAAGACTTAGATTAAATAATTATACTGTCTTGATTAGCGACAATCCCAGAGGGTTCTGGTTGTGTACTGACTTGTCTTTGTCGAGGGTTGTGTCTGACGGTAGAGCAAACGCAATCATGGCCATACGGTACATGTGCTCTGCCACACTCTCCGGGTGCTTCACATTGTGTCTCACCCAGCCCGTCCTCTCCACTCTCTGGGAGGAAAACATCAAGTAAGTATACATACATATAGATATCAAATTATAAGTGTCTGTCATGAGTTGTTCTATTGAAAACATCAAAAAAGTATATATATCCATAACCATATGTCATGATTTGTTACATTGAAAACATCAAGAAAAATTATTATATTGACTATATATATCCATTGTACATCATTGTTTTCTTTTTTTAGGTCTTGGGGTCTCTGTGAGCATCCACGTTTTTTTTTTAATAGTGGCTAGCAATTATCTTATTACATCAGTTTGGTACTGATTTTAAAAGCTCTTAAAATATAAAAAATAAGCCATCAATGCTTCATAGCGGTTAACGTTCTCAAGGTCTTCTCATAACTTCTAACTCATTTATTTCAGTTTTAATCATGTTTAATGGTGCATTAAGTTGGCATCATTTGCAATTCGTTACGCTGCTACATTTAAAAGAGACATATTCAAATGCAAGTGATATGTGAAAATGAGATCAATTAGAAACTTGAACAGATAAATATCTCAAAAGTAGCGGAAATGACTTAAAGGCCAAAATTGCAGTAGTGACAATTTTGCAATATATATCTTAGGTTAGAACTTACTTTCAAATTACCAATAAATTTCATGTATTCAAAAAACTTGGGCATTTCCGTTGTCATCTCAACCTGCCAACAAATTCAACAACTAAAAAGATCCTGTTCTTGTCTTTTTCAACTTCAAGGATCAGCAACAGGATCCTCAGACCAGGTTGGCTTCTCTTAAAATCTGTTGATTTGAAAGTGAAAGAAGGAAATCAATTAGATAGGCATTTTAAAAGAATCTATAAACCTTTGAATCTAAAATTTCAATTTTGAGAAAAAAAAAGACTCATTGTAGAATCTAAATGTTGAATCGTGGCAAAAGTCAGCAGATCATTGAAATTTAAAGTGTGCTGTCTAAATCTAGTATGTAGAACAACAGAGAAATCAAAGATTAGACATAATATACAACATCAGCACTATTATGCTATATTGTGGAGGGACCCCAGGACTAATATCTGACAATTTTATGTGCCGCCACACACGAGACAGGGCGGGATAACATGACTCCCATCTCAGACGGTCATGATTAGATCTAGATCTAGAAATCTAGCTAGATCTAGAGAAATCTAGATCTAGATCTAATCTAGATTTTCTAGATTACTAGATTCTAGATCTAGATCTAGACAGATCGTACATTCTAGATCTAGAAGATATAGATCTAGATCAATACAGAATTTATCTCATCTGGATCTAGAATCTATTGGTCTATCCTATTATTTTTCTTGATCTAATAATTTAGATTTGGAATCGATGCAAATTACCTGAGATAATAATTATTTTGCCCTAAAAATGAAGGCCTTCTGTTTTGATTTTCGCAACTTCGCCGGTCGCTGTGCCTCTTTTGAGAAAGGAGAACTTAAACGTTGCAGCAACTTGTCATTGATTGGATGTCGCGTTGTTTCGGAAACAACATGGCAGCGTCCTTGGCTCACATTCGTTCTGCTTCCAAGCCTGCATTTAGATCTATCACGGATCACACTACAAAATATACAAAAGCCCTATTTAGATGTTTCTCTCAAAATTCTGATGGCAATAGTTCATCCCCAACAGAAAACAAGTCTGTTGAACACACAAGCAAACCGGCATCGCCGACAGAAGGGGCACTTGACAAGTTTGCTAAAGTTGTTGATAAAGTGAAAAAAGCTCAGGATGTTGAAGCTTCAAGTGAAATATCCAACTTAGCAACCCCTGAAGATCCAAACGAAACATTTGCATCAATGGTTCGTCGATCAAAGTTTGTGTCACTTGGCGAACACAAGGGTAGACTTGTGCAAGGTGAAATTATCGAAGTGATGGAGGATGATCTCTACATTGATTTTGGAGGAAAATTTCATTGTGTTTGTCCACGACCCAAGCGCAATGGGCAGTAAGTCAACAGATGCAGATAAGATCTAGATTCGATTTATTTTGTGATATTTTGGGTGAATATTTACTAGAAAGCACTTTTCTTTTTAATTGCTATTAGTCATGTCAATCATTTAGACCTGCGTACATGTGTGGCGACAATAGTCAGATTTCCAACAACCACTGCTGGTCAGCTAATTTTTACGGTCCAAACTCGAGTAACATCAAATTGACGGATTGTCAGCAGTCCTACAGTAAAAACCCTGACAGTCGATCCTCGGACTGCTGACAATATTGGCGGAAAATACAAAACAGTTTTTAGCTTTGACCGCGTCATCATCAAACGCGCTATTAAATAGAAACTCTCCACACTGTCATATAAAACAATGTGCAGTTCGATTACTAAGTCCTGAGATTGTTTTTCTCGTGTTTTTGTTCGGAACCGGGATATTTAAGTCCGTTTAGTTTGTTCACTATGACCACAATTCTGGAACCTGCTTTCTCTAATTTTTTTATTAGCGTTTATAATAAATCTCTTTCTTGAAGATTGGCTTTCCTAAATATTGTACGTTGATATAAAGAGTACATGTATGTACTTTAACCTCAATTTGACTAAGTTTGATAAAATTTGGTCCTGTCATCCTGAGTTCTCATATTATAATAACATTAGATACACAAAGTCCTTTCAAGATTTAACGTTGAAACTCGCGAAGCCGATGACCTCACGCTCTGCAGAGTTCAGCCAGGAATTCCTTAATTATGAATTTGGGATCTATCTTGTCTCTTACTTGTTTATCTGTAAATTACTTGTTTACTTTGTAAATCTCTCTTTCTCTGTGTGACCAAGCCATTGTTAAAAGTTCACCATATTTTCTTCCAGCCGTTACCACAGGGGCTCCAAGGTCCTTCTCAGTTTGCAGTGCATGGAGATGAGTTCTGCCTTCTTGGGTTCCGACATCCACGTGACTTTGTTAGAGGCTGATGCTACTTTGTTGGGTCTTGCTGCTTCTCAAAGGAACAAATCACAACCACAAAGGTGCACTAAAAATGGTCTATAATGTTTTTAAAATTTAGCTTTAATTTCCTTTCACTTCTAATTCGTTTGCATCTCTGGATATTCATCTAGTCAACAATGAGACTTTTGCTAACAAAAGTAACACGCCTCTAAAACAAACTCATTGTTTGATCAATTTCTAAAAGAGTCTGAAAGGGGGTGTAGGGACGGATTTATAATTGAGCAGCTTGGGAGAACTTAATCTATTTGAAAAAAGTGACACGGCAAAAGTTTTGGAATGTTAACGTTTACCTCAAAGGATTTCAAGCAGAATGTGAGGTGGTGTAACAAAATTTCTAGTGTTTCATGCTGGAATATGTCAGCAAAGCTCAATTTTACTATTCTATATTCCTCAAGTTCAATTCTACATGTATTTTTTGCAGTTAAATTTCTAAAATGAAGTTACACATGTTGTTAAAAATTTAATAAAAGCTAACCCCCCAAAAAGATGTTTTAAGAGTGAAAATTGATATAATAATAAATGAAAATAAAGTGCTTTTGTTTTGTTTTTAAGTTGTCACTGTTTTGGGAGGGGCTCAACATTGTTCCAAGGGAGACTACATTTATACTGTGAATGACTGGGTTGAAAAGAAATATATCATCCAAGAGTTAAAATATTTTAAAGTTTGCATATATTTTCCTCTTTAACTTGTATTTACAGAAATTGAAGTGCTTCCCACCTCTTGTGCATGAAACGTCTGGAAGATTGATTGTGACATTGTGTGTGCTCATCTGGAGAATTGGAGAAGTTCTTACGGTGTGATGGAACTCTTGATGGGGCTATTCTTACCTGTCTGGAAGAAGCAACAGGTAGCTTTAGGAATATAGAACCAACTGTTATGCAAAATTGTTGCCCTTGCGCTTTGTAAATACTGGACAGTAGATAGTTTGAAACAAGAGACAGGGGGGGAGAGAGCGTGAGTTGGACTGGATAAGGAAGAAATACAGATTCTGCGTGTGAGGGATGAATAGAAATTCTGTTTGTGTGGCTGTGAGAAAGAGTCCATTCTTTCCAATGACTAAAAAACCAAGTGTTGTATATAAGCTTTGTCCTCATATTAAATCCTTTGAGAACAACTCCCTTGCACTGCATCTGTGTTGCAACACATAAAATTGACAGACAATAGTCTTGGGACCCATCCACAGTATAGCTTTATAAACCCTTCAGAACCAAGTCAATATAATTACAAATAGTTATATCTAAATCCAATTATGTTTTATTTTTTGCATTCAATGGAAAAACAGGTGTGACTAAAACTGCTCTCTTTCAAGTCTTGTAAATTTTATGGAAGAATTTCCCTCTCTTATTGAAATGTGTAGCAGTGTTGCAAAATTAGTCTAGTTGTGATTAAGACTAGGAAATAGTTAACAGGTTTGGGGCAGGATAAAATCATTTCATGAATGTTTAGCTTCGTATTTTCATGTACTTAGTTTGGAGTGAAGAAATCATTTCATTAATCCAGTTCACATTTTGTTCCTGTCTTAATAACTTAGTGTTTTCTTGGTAATTAATGTAAAATTGAAACTTGGATAATTAAGAATGTTGTTTTTTGTAGGCTGTCTCCAGAGGTTTATATGAAAATGATGCAGATTCTGCTCTATGTGCATTGTTGTTGTTTTTTTTAATTGATTATTACACAAAACAAACTGCCATTATGATTTGAGAAAACTGGTCTTTAGTATTGTGAAAAAAAAAATTCTAGGACACTTTAGGACATTGTTTATATTTTCTTTGGGACATGATGCGCCTAGGATTAAGTGTTTCTGCTGTCACATAGTGTGTAAATAGCGTTACTGGGCTAGCAAGGTTGCATGTCTCAAAGATGTGCCATTTTGACATACAATTAGTATTGTCAGTATGTTTGTTAGATCGGTTTCTATCTCAAGGCAAAGTTTTTATAAATTAACTACAGAAAAAGGAAAGTAGATTTGGAACGACTAATACATGAATTAAATATAAAACAATAATGAATAATCTTTCTTTGAATGATCAAAAAAACTGAAGAAAAAAGTGTTGGTATGGTAACTATATATATACTGGGGGTACCTGGGTGACAGTAAGATTCAGGCTGCATACTAGACAAGTTTGGGTCTGTAAATTCTTTGATATTTCAACATTATATTTCCTTTGGATTTTAGTTTAACAATTGTCACAGTGATGATTAATAGAATTGTAGTATGAATACCATGTTGTTGCTACTGATTACTAATGTATGTTATGATTTACAGTGTATTTTTCATGCAATCCTATTACACACATCAGTGATTAATGTTGCTGATGTGTTATGTGTTGTTACTGCAATTATTATTATTTTGATTATATCATGTTTTTTTTTGTTTATAATTACATACTATTTAAGCGGCATAGGCTCTACATTTGTAAAATTCTAGTTTATGTGTTGTTTTTGTTACTGTCATGAAGAAAAAAGGAAATCAGTTTATTAAAAAAAGAAACTAGAAACTAAGATCATCTTTTGCTCGTCCATTGTGTATTTTATTTCATTGCCTCTTAAAAAAATTACTTGCTGACTTATTGAGTCTACTGTGTTTTTTGTTGTTTTTGTTTGTTTTTATTTTATCAAGATGTTAATAACACTGTACCTAGTTCATTACTTTAGTGTGATGTATGGTAATGGACTTAAGCAAAGGTCTTCTGTCTTTGTTTACAATGAAAAAAAATACGGATTATGTCTGTGTGTGTGTGTCTCTCACACTTTCTTTCTCTATCTCTCTCTCTCTCTCTCTCTCTCTCTCTCTCTCTCTCTCTCTCATACACACACACACACACACAGTTATGGCTCACACACTAAAATCATAAAATACATGAAGATATGAACAACACAATGAAAATGGTTTTAGGTTCAACAAACAGTACATTTATTGCTTTCTTTTTCATGTGGTAAAAATAGCTTTTTACATGGGAAGAAACAGATTTAATTGCACTTACAAAAATGTGGATGTGTTTGTTATTGCTATTGAAATTCCCGTTTTGGATCATTCAGTTACACACTTCAACAGATATGGAACTGAATCAAATAGTATGTGAAGTCAGTTCTAAATTGGTCCTTCTAACTTCTAAACTACCAAGGATTTAGAAAATTTTAGAAACAAAAATAGGTCATTTAATAACTAAAATTATGAGACAGTGGAAAAAAAATTATTACAGTTTAAGTTTATACAGGATTTTTGCATGGTGGGTATAATGTATATGAAATATTAATTAACATTGATTCATAATAAAAAAAAAATACATTTAAATGTTTTTGATATTGCACTTATTGGTTTCTGACATAACCATTCTCATCACAATCTTTGTTGTTTGTTCGTTTTTTTCTTTTTAACAAAATAGTACAATTGTATAGGTGTAAAGCATCATTATATAGAAATAACAGAAAAATCATAATTGATCAATAATGTTTTTATAGTAAACATAATGCACAATTTGTTCAGAGGCAAATAACAAACAATTTGCATAGACCAAAAGTAACTGATGAACATAACTTCCATGATCGGTCATTGGAAATTTGAAGGGAAAAGAAAATATACATTAAGCTTCCCTGTTATATTGCAATTGTTTTGTAACAATTAAAATGAGAATGAAAAGTACATTATTTAATTATACAACAATCGGTGTAAATGCCATCTTTTATTAGGTCGCAAGGAAAATTACAAGTAAAATGATAAACGAATTCTCTTGAATAAAAATTATTGCACTGTTTGTCAAAAATAAAGATTTGTTGTTTTTTATCACTTATTAATTTTTTTTTTCTTTATAAAAATGATATGTCTTATATCAGGAGGAAAACAAATAAAGGAAATAGTAATTATATAGTTGATACTGAATGAATATCAAACGCATGGATTTAAATCAAGGAAGCTAATTGCTGTCGAGTGATATGCAATAGAATATAACTAAATAAAATGAAAAAATCTATTTTAATTCGTCTAACATTTGACTAAAATGTGAAAATATACCCTCACTGGTCTCAAATTTGACTCAAACAATTATATACTGCAAATATGTTGAATCTATACACTGTACCAAAAAAGTACAGTGTAAAAATGTTGTTTTCAATAAGGTAGACTGAATTCGTTGCGCATGTAGAAATCTCCTTAACATAAATAACAGTCGGAAGAAGAGAGATCTGAACATTAGTTAATAACAAAGAACATAATCGTGAATGAGTTCGTTCTAGCTATGCATTAATTCTACATCTAAAAGAAATCTAAACCACTGGATCAGTATAATATCTACAACATACAGTGGTATACTACTATAATTACTACTACAACTACAGTATTACTATAGCAGATCCTTTTAAGTTTGAAACAATGTACATGTAGACCTATGTGGATCTTGTAGGTTAGCCCACTCTTTGTAGTCTTATATTATAACATATTTATCTTGATATGGATTCTGTAGAACAACACAATATCAAATTACTTTAATTAGTGTTGAATAATAATGAACTCATGAATACTTGCTACGTATAGATCTAAATAGGGCTAATGATCAGAGATCTAAATAGGGCTAATGATCAAAGATCTAAATAGGGCAAACGTTCAGAGATCTAAATAGGGCCAAACTTTCAAAGATCTAAATAGGGCAAACGTTCAGAGTTCTAAATAGGGCAAATGTTCAGTTTCGTTAAGGACACTTTAATGGCATATCCTAGTAGCGTACTCCAAAATGTAGAACACAGTGGGCTGCAGGAGTCGTCATAAGAAAAGATATACATGTATGCCAGTTGCTGGTTTGTTTGTTTGATGCTTAGCGTCCAACGTCAACACTGTATCTGCAATACTGTGGACGGGCCCAAAGACTAGCGTCTGAAATTTCACATGTTCCCAAACAGAGACTGTGCGGGGATACAATGACTCCTGTCTCAGTCAGTCACATTGTAGGAAAATTAGTCATTGAACGTTTATTATAAGAAAAATATCCAGTTGTTAGTGTTGGTGAAATTTGGTCCTGGTTTGGTCTACATGTTGATATGGATCTGCAATGTTGAGGGCCGCGCACGAAATACATTGAAGTTTAGCACGCTGCAGGTCTCAACATCCGCTTTTCATGGGCGGAGCTATAATTTGCCGGCCACACCCACACCTTATTATGGCTTATGAGTCACCACTTTTTTTGCTCGATGCATTATACGTTATCGCGCTTCTAAGCTGTCTCTAGTGTGCGTTAGTGTGAGTGTTCAGTAGGCAAGCTCCCCGCCCCATGGTCTGTAAGGCTTGACTGACGAGTTGCCCTGGTTCAATCCCATATGCTGGTAGGCGGAGCTTGGGTGGGACATCATAGATGACACAGGGTTCACGTTCAGGGATGTGAACTGGGGGTGGGGATGGAGACTCGGGAGCGTGGAGAAAAGGGGCGGGGACAGCTGGGAGGAGGGCGGGGCTGACCCTAGCCCTGTGTTTGACTGATACAAGGGCGGTCCCCCCGAGCCAATGTTGGAGCCGGCTGAGGATGTTGCTGAGAGCCGCATGTGTCCGGACAAGATGGAGTCGCTGTGGTGATGGTGGTGGGACGCCTGTGGGTGCTGGGACCCTGTGAACGACCCCGAGCCTGTGGTACTGGAGTAGATGGAGCCGCTGCCAGCCAACCCAGACTGGTGAGATGAGGACGAGGATGTTGCTGTCAGAGACGAGGCGGAGGAAGAGGATGGTGTAACTGAGGAAGACGACGCCATGGAGGCCATGAGATGGTGAGACTGCTCGCTGCCGTGATGCATACCGGAATGTTGACCGGGCAGAATGCTAGCTACTCCCCCACCACTGACTCCTCCCATCATGGGCGTGGTCATGCTACTCGCCACGCCTCCTCCGTACTGTGTGGGCGGGGCAAAGCTGCCGCCTCCTCCCATGCCAATACTCCCGCCACCCGGAGCAGAATTTGTATGGTGAGTGCCTGCGCCCATGACTCCGCCCACTGTGCCTGTCATCGTGCCCATCATACCACTGGCCACGCCCCAAGAGGTAGCTCCGCCCCCTTGAAGGCTTGCCTTGGCTGCAGCTTCTCTCTGGGCGGAGTAGCACTGCAGGTGGCCCAGCAGACGGACTCTGAGTGGATCTTGAAGGTCAAGGCCTTCCACGGCGACGAGATAGCGCGCAACTTCCGCTGCGCATTCCCGGAAGCCGACGCCTCTGTAGTCAACGGCAACCGCGTGAGGGTCGAAGTTGTAGCTGTTGATACCTGAGGACGAAAGAGGTCCGAAATAAATCAAACTCGTAAAGACATAGACAAGGTCAGGAATTAAATGAGCTTTGTAAGTTGACAATATTGTCCTTGGCTGAAAGTTTATGACGTTCATCAGCAAGACATGAAGAATACGAAACAATTGCTTTGAAAAATATTCTAAATTTTTAGTAGGCCTATGTTAAAGATGAGACAACAGAGGTGAAATCTTGCCCTAAGGGGAATAATTTTGTAAGACGTTATCTTTGCGTGAATCGCAAAGCATATAATGTGTAATATGCACACACTTTAACTCCAACAAAAAGACACGTCGTCAACTTCCCATTGTCTTCTAAATAATGTGACCGGCTGAGACAGGAGTCATGGCATCCCCGTCCTGTCTCGTGTGTGGCAGCACATACAATTGTCAGACTTCAGTTTTGGCCCGTCCACAATAAAGCCTATATAGTGCTGATGTTGGACGTTAAACCAACTCAACTCAACTCAACTCCCACTGTCTTCTATGTTCCAATGTGTGTGCATAGATGGGCGACGGATGCGCCGTGGAACGCTAACCTGTTTGCAGAAACCCCCGAGAGCGGGGAACGTTTGTTTGTGTCTGTGTTTGGTCTAGCTGGAGGTATCCGCCCCTTTAACCCTAATCCAGGTCTTGCCCGACCAAGAGTAAACAGAGTATGTGTGTATGGGCAGATTTCTGCTGCATTTTTGTCAATGACTCCAGAGCTGGAAGTCAATGACGATTTCAGGAGCGCGAGGACAATAAAACAAAACAGCCGCAGCTTTCTCAAGATTCACAAATAACTCAGTTATGGAATGTAAGCACGGTGGCTTTAAGCAAAGTAGTTACCAAAGTAAGACCAATGTAAGACTAAAGTAAGACCAAAGACTATAGGTACAGTGAAGACAATTCACAAAGAGCTCACACTCATAGTGCTTTTGATACGGGGAGCTAGCGTTACGCACACTCACTCTATTAAATGTGTCCATTAAGATTAAGACTATCTTAATTAATAAGCACTAGACTGAATTCACAATCGCTAGTTAGACTGTCTTAATTACCAAGCACTAGACTGAATTCACAATCGCTAGTTAGACTTATCTTAATTACTAAGCACTAGACTGAATTCACAATCTCTAGTTAGACTATCTTAATCATCACGCACTAGACTGAAAGACTCACCTTTCTGGTGTAAAATCTTGAGATGGTCAACGGTCATCTGTAGAATCTCAGCCTTTTCTAGCTTGGCAGATCCCTGTCGGAAGAAAAAGGAAATTGAATACATTATATACGATTATTGTTATTGTCAAACTATGATAGTACATGTATCTGCATTTTAAGGCTGGGTGGCTCAAAAGTAATGTTTGTAATTTTAATGTGTATTTTCCTACACAGCACTTTGTTATCAGAAGATTGCGAAGAATAGACATAAATCCAGAAAATAATGATGATGATGATGATGATGATGATGATGATGATGATGATGATGATGATGATGATGATGATGATGATGATGATGATGATGATGATGATGATGATGATGATGATGATGATGATCATGATGATAAACTAATCCAATAAAGTTTGTAGTATAAAATGGAAAGCAATGGAAATTTGAAGCCAAATGTCGACTATCTCGTCTGTATAGTAGTAGTTTGTATTTAGTGCCGAATGCCGACTAACAAGGCATGTAGGAAAGTATTATTATCGTAGATACACAATTATTATGTTCTTTTAACTATCGAATAGTAAACCTACCTGCTTCTCAAAAGCTGAAGGCACCAGTCTCCTAAGTTCTGAGAGACTTGTGTTAATTCTATCTCTCCTCCGTTTCTCGATAATCTGAAATAAACAAAAGTCAGTCAGTGAATCAGTATGCATTAAATCCAATAATTTATTGTTACATGTATCCAATTCTGCATTTTTAAGGTGTTTTTTGTTTTGTTGTTGTTTTTTGTTTGCTTTTTTGTTGTTTTGTTGTTGTTGTTGTTGTTGTTGCTGTTGTTTTTGTTGCTGTTGTTGTTGTTTTTGACTGAGGTAAATTTGTACGGTGATTGTAGTGCTTCTCATATTATATTAAGTATTATTAATTTCTACATAGTGCACTTTCTCGTAGATTAGAATCTCCTCTCTCTCTCTCTCTCTCTCTCTCTCTCTCTCTCTCTCTCTCTCT
>RQTK01000114.1:6029-24812 GCA_003991915.1 Elysia chlorotica | reverse complement strand
TTATTGTTATTATTATTAATATTAAGTCCATGCATTGTTTAAAGGTAACTGACAATACAAAATTAACATATTAATTTAATCCTTCATCTGGATGCTGGAGCTAGAATTTAGAATATGGATAGTAAGGACATAAGGCTATTCAAATGCCAGCTGACTACGAATTTAGCTGGTAGAGTTGGGCGTATTAGGGCTGTAGTGTACTTTACTTCTTTTATTCACTATACACTAGGAGTAGAATGCACAAGCAAGACGTAGCTTACGTTTCTTCGAAACAGTATTAGAATAAAAGGACTTACGGCGAGACTTAATCTACGTCATGTTTGTGCATTCTACCCTAGTTCTGTTAACAGCACTAACTATAACAGGATTCAGATCCCTATCTGGAACCCGAAGCCTGCATGTTATTGTTTTTCTTTATTATAATGAGTATTGATTCTCAATTCCAGAAGCTCCAGTTTCTATAGAAAGCTTCGTGTCACTCCGTGTCACAAATAGCGGGACGCGTAGTGCCACGCTTCGCTGTCACACGCCGACAAGTGAGCGAGAAGGGGCGGGGCGAGGAAAGGGAAAGGCGGGGCGGGGTGGGAAGGGAGAGCTGTGGGTTCGTCGCGCAGTGCGTGAGTACACCGAGGTGACGCGGTTTATTTTATTTTTTTTCTTGCTGCGGTGACACCTGCGCGACATGCGACAGCGAGAGGGGAAGGGGAGGAGGCGGGGCGAGTGGGTTGCCACGGCGGTGTGGTGGTAGTGAATGGGCGTGGCCAAAATCAAAATGAGGTCACGCTTAGACAACGAATGGACGAAGGAAATAAAAATGCCATGTACTTGTATGCGCGTGAGGGAAGAGAGGCTGAAAGGGAGGAATATAAATGGATAGATAGATAGATAGATAGATAGATAGATAGATAGATAGATAGATAGATAGATAGATAGATAGATAGATAGATAGATAGATAGATAGATAGATAGATAGATAGATAGATAGATAGATAGATAGATAGATAGATAGATAGATAGATAGATAGAAAACTGATAGATAGATAGAAACGCGAAATTCATACGCCCAAAAATCACGATTGTACCCCACATAGTTCAGAATAAAACCCAAATTGTTTTCTTCAATTAAACTTTCTAAATATAAAAATATTAGAATTCTGGTAATTAGAACTGAATATGAAGCCAGTAAACTTTTTTTCATGATATATATTTTTGATGAAAGAAGCCAGTTTCAAATATAAAAAAATTAATGTGTCTTGCACACATCTGCATGCTTAGTGTGACGAATTCTGTAGATTTCTGCATGAACCTGATAACAGACACTAAGATAAAACGAAAATAAAAATCAACTCAGACTTAACTGTTAAGTACAAGATGAGCATATTTTAATGAAATTAGAATAATAATTTGACCATAGGAACATTATGAAATGCTTCCATTTAATTTTTTTTTACCAAAAAGACATGTTATATGTGTACCCTATTTACCAATATATATATATATATATATATATTCTCGCACTGGCTCTGTGGCAACATGTACATTGACGGCAGTGGTAGTATTGTGTAGCTACACCTGATCATTTTTCTGTCAATCCAAGATATCAGCCTGGCATTAGCAGCCTAAAATACAGTTTAATGTACTCCATCAAGTTTATCCTTTATCAAGTTCAATGTATAGACTATATTGTGGACGGGCCCCAAGTAAAACGTCTGACAGTTTTATGTGCTGCCACACACGAAACAGGGCTGCTGTCTCAGCCGGTGCACAACAGATCCATAATCTCATCAGCTGACCCTTCATTTTTAACGATCAGTCTTAATGGTACTGATGGAAATATACATATAATGGCTCGAAGATTCGAACGTCGACCCTATGCTCGTCAGCTCATTTTGCTAACCAACTAAGCCATAACAGACTTACATCTTACCAGCTGACACTGTTTGCCATGATGTATTTATCATATCTTTTCTAACGATTATGTCTTGCTTGAATAAATTCAAACTTACAAAACAAAGAATCGAACTACCGACTTTATGCTTGTTAGCACATTTCGCTTAACAACTAAGCCATCACAGACATGTATCTTACAAATTCTGACACTGCTTGCTATTACATATTTATTGCAGCCTTTTTGACGATATGTTCTGATTGTATCGAGTCAAGCGTATAAACCAAAGAATCGAACCCACGTCCTTATGCTCGTTAGCTGAGAGCGCTAACTAAAAACCCAACACAGATCCAATATTTCACCAACTGACACTTTTTTCATAATTTCTTTAACACAGCCTCATTAACGATTTGTCCTGCTGGTAGATATTGAAATAATAGGCTTATAGATTCGATCCTTCTACCTTTTGCTCTTTAATCCAGAGCGATAACTAACTGTCCCACCACAGACCCCATATTAGTCTCACCAGCTAGCATTTCTTGCTATGGTGTCTTTATGACAACCTCTCTCACGATCACTCCTTCTTGTACATATTAAAAAGGCTCAGAGAATCGAACCTGCGCCCTTATACTCACAGCCCAGACCGCAAACCAATTTAGCCAATACAGACTCATATCATTCTCGCCAACTGACACTCACGCTCAGTCTCTATAACAATCAACCATTCTGGTATAGATTAAATTCTTTACTTCAAAGGTTCAAATTCCCGACCTTATGCTCGTCAACTCCTCACGACGTTAACCAACTGAGCTATCATTGGTCTCCCCCCCCCCCTTTCTTACTAGCTATTAAAACTGCTGCCATGATATTTTTATGACCGCTTTTCCAATTCTCTAACTATCAGCGCTTGTAGTACAGACTGAAGACCACGGCATAGAGATCCGAATCTCAGACATCATGCTCTTCAATATAGAGCGCTAATAACTGAGTCTCTTCCAACCAACATCCCTCCAGCCGACACTGCTTGCTATGACATCTTCACCACAGGAGTTCTTTAGATCAAGTCCTCCTTAACTATGGGGCTCAGAACATTTGAACCTCCGACCTTGAGCTCTTTAATCCAAAGCGCTACCCACTTTCGCCACCACCAACCTCTATCCCTTCAGCCGACACTGATTGCTATGACATCTTCACCACAGACGTTCTTTAGACCATCTCCTCCTAAAATATTTGCCTCAAAACATTATTTTGAACCTCAGAATTTGTGCTTTTTAGCCCAAAGCGCCAACCAACTGCGCCACCACCAACCACTATCCCTCCAGCTGAGGCTGGTTGCTATGACGACTTCACCACAGGCGTTCTTACAATTAAGTCTTCCCAAAATATTTACCTAATTAAATTTGAACCTCCGAACTTCAGCTCTTTAGCCCAAAGCGCCAACTATTTTTGCCACCACCGATCTCTCTCTCATCAGATGACACTTATTGCTATTACATCTTCACCACAGGCGTTCTTTCGATCAAGTCCTCCAAAACTATGGGGCTCAGAACATTTGAACCTTCGACCTTGAGCTCTTTAGATCAAAGTGTCAACCAACTGAGCCACCACCAACCCCTATCCCTCCAGCCGACACTTCTTGCTGTACTATCTTCACCACAGGCGTTCTTTCGATCAAATCTTCATCAACTATGGAGCTCAAAAACATTTGAACCTCCGACCTTGTGCTTTTCAATCCAGAGCGCTAATCAACTGAGCCACCACAGATCCATATCACTCCAGCTGACACTGATTGCCATGCATATGAAGTCTTCACTCACCACAGGCGTTTTTTTAATCAAGTCCTCCAAAACTGGGGCTCAAAATTTAAACCTTCGACCTTGTACTCTTTAGCCCAAACTTCGCCACCACCAACCCCTACCCCCCCAGCTGACATTGGTTGCTATAATTATATACATATCATGTCTTTTAAACAGCCGTTGTCAACAAGGTGGTGGCAAGGACAATACATCGCCTTAGTAGCTACAGGGAAACAATTCAAATCTGTGGAGTCGCGAGCAATCTGTGTATTGAGAGTCACTGGAGCGTTCTGCTTTGGAAAACAATGCTGACTTCATTAGCACCTCGATCAACTTTCGCATCCTTGTTATATGTAAATACGCACCCTTTCATCGCGAAAATCCAAAAACTTACCCATAAAGAAACCAACAATGGGAGTGATTCAATAGGTGCAACCTTATGTTGTAAAAAAGCGGACAAGACAAAAAAGAACAACATATTCTTTTTTTTTATTATTAATTATTTCAAGAAAAGATGCTTCGCCGCTTTAAAAGTATTGTCTTGCAAAGATGATAGAGATAAACCCATCAATTTAAATATTTATATACACCGCAGGGGTCTTCTATTTGTGATTGTTCGCACTTTCTACTCTCTCTCTTTCGCTAGTCTTTGTTTTTATTGTTTTGGAAATAAAGTTGTTTGTTGATATGCGAGTTTTACTGTCCACAACATAATTGAAATTTCATCATAAATCTTTTGAGTCTTTAGTTTGTGCTAAAGAGTAGAAAAAGAACATGATATGTATTGTTAATGTATGTATGTTAAGGGATATGTTAATTGCAGAGAGAGAGAGAGAGAGAGAGAGAGAGAGAGAGAGAGAGAGTGAGAGAGAGAGAGACAGAAAGAGAGATACAGAGAGAGAGAGTGGGAGAGAGAGACAGAGAGAGAGAGACAGAGAGACAGAGAGCGAGAGAGAGAAAATGGAGGGGAGAGGTATGCTAAAGAACTTTAAACTCGTCGATAATGAGGGATCTGTACGTCATTATTGTAGCGCATTCAGTAGTGCTCTTAAGATGTGATCATAAGGTCCCGGAGTTCAAACCTCAGTGGTTGCCCCTTCGTAGACGTAGAGAGAAAGGGCGAGAGCTTACGGCATATAGAAAAACAAACAGAACTAAAACCAGTAATAGAGAGAGAGAAGAGAGGGATATACAAAGAAAAACAAACAGAACTAGAACTGGAGACAGACAGAGAGACAGGGAGAGAGAGACAGACACACTGACAGACAGACAGACAGACAGACAGACAGACAGACAGATAGACAGACAGACAGCCATAGTTATCAAGATGGCGTAAAGTCGTAAAATGCTCAAACAAGCTTCAGCTCCAATAAACAGAAGAATTAAACGCAGTTCAGGATTCAGGGGAGGAGGGGGGTCTTCAAGATGACACGCTTTGAGGCCGGGAAAATATATATCATAGCCAACAAGCTGTGATCTTGAACACAATTTAAATAAGTGTGTGCGTGCTGAGTTGAGTTGAATTGACTTGGTTTTAACGTCCAGCATCAGCACTAATAGGCTATATTGTGGACGGGATCCAAGACTGACGTCTGACAATTTTATGTGCTGCCACACACGAGACAGGACGCGGGTACCATAACTCCTGTCTCATGCTCAGCTGGTCACATTAAACTGACACCGACCCAACCAGTAGGGAGCGCAATCGCCAGGACTCGAATCCGGACCTTTTGCGTCGGAAACCTATGATCTGCCACAGGGCCACCTCGTGTGTGTTGGGATAATGTGGGAACTGTAAAAGATGTAAAGCAAAATATAAATTCACACATATTTTTCTTCTTTTTTGTCCATATGAATAACATCTTTTAAAACAAAACAAACAATCGTTGATTAAGAACTATTTTATATAGCTTCACTTAATTAATAAAAAAAAAATCAATAAACCATCATCAGATTCTTCTAGATCAACAAAGTCCAACACATTGACTGGACACCACACCATGATGTTTGGATCTTGGATCTTGATGTCAGTTGCCAAATACAGACAAAGCGGGTATATCAAGACTTATGGCTTGATCGGCCCTATTGTTATTTGCAAGTGGCGCAAGTAGTAGAACCTTGATCTTCTAATCGGAAGGTCCCTAGTTCGATACCAACGATCAGTCAAACACTTATTTGTTCTATTTCCTCTTCTACTGGCTGGGTAGGTGTCAGTATAATTATTGTGATTAGCTAAGACATGAGTCATGGTATCCCCGAACTGTCTCTGTGTAAAAGCACGTGAAATTATATTGCCATACTTTAGTCTTGGGACACATACACAATATAGAGCACATTGAAGTGCTGATGTTGGACGAAAGTCAAACTAAACGCAAATTCTGCTCCTTTTATCCAAGCTATAAAAAGCTTTTTATCACCAACCGCTTAGCTTGTCGCCGTATATGATCCCTCAGGGTGTTTGAAAGTCTGAGCCCCAGGACTGTTGCCATAATATCGTCATCACTCCATCTTTGACTTGACTCTGAGCGAGATGGCTTCATCACCGCACAATGGGCAATGTTATTGGGCATTGAAGCGTGACCGAAAGACTCAGTGCTAAAGTGGCACAGATAATTCTATGAATAGACATCTGTGGGTAGCCGCGATAGTGAGTGAGTGAGTTTGTTTTACGGCACGTCAGCACGGTAAAGGCTATGTTGTATAGGCGCGATAGAGCGCGATAGATCGTATTGGAGGCTTTGTGGTTGCGAGGCCTCTAGCGAAACAAAGACGATGGGAACGCCAATATTGACCGGTGTTCGATATCAGTTGTATACTTTTATAATTAGGGGCTGAGTTGAGTTGGTTAAATGTCCAACATCGACAGACAGACAGACAGACAGACAGACAGACAGACAAACAGACAGACAGAGAAACAGAGAGACAGAAAGAAAGAGAGATAGGGGTTAGAGAGAAAGAGAGAGAAACTGAGAGAGAGAGAGAGAAAGAGAGAAAAGGTGGTGTATTATCTCAAACGCATCTATGCAACAGTTTTTGGCCAAGGTTTTACTATTGTTTTGTTATCTTTTGTGTTTTCCTTCTTTTTTGTTTATTAAATTTATCAAATTATAATATGCATTTTCGAAAATCAATTTGCATATTCATTTTCTATTTCACAGGGTGATATGTAATGGGATCAATAGACTTTCATGCACACAAAAAAAAATTGTATTAACAATAAACAAAAGGAAATGATAAAGAACAAAACAAAACAAAACAAATGGAACGCGTCGATGAAGACAAGAAAAGGGCGTACAATATTAATTAACTATACCGCGCTTAGATTTGACAATTACCGACAATAGGGTGAAATAGAACTGAATTTGTAAGCCAATGTGGTTAGGTGTTTGATTTCTGCTGTCGATGACGGGTCCCAAAACAAACGTCTGACAAACAGAAACTGAGTGAAGATAATAGTCCATCTGCCTCATACTTTATCAATATGCCAACACCGAGCTAACCAGTAAGGGGTAAATTTTGGACAGCCATTTTTTTTTCTCTCAGAGATAGACATAGGGTTCTACCATTGCCTCGCATTCTATGGTTAGCAATATTAGTCCATTGAAATATGGGTGAAAGTATGTTATGTTAATCTATGTTAATTATAGACATGCTTCATTTCCACATTTCTATTCACTGGAAGAGAGTAAATTACTTTTTTTTCCATTTTTATTTTGGATTTTAGAGCATAAGTATGTTTGGGGTTTATTGTCAAATAGTCGAATCGCATATGATATGATATTTACTTTATAAGATAGATATTCAAATAGTCGAATCGTATATGATGTGATATTTACTTTATAAGATAGATATTCAAGTAGTCGAATCGTATATGATGTGATATTTACTTTATAAGATAGATAGCTTATCATGAGCATGATACTTTTGTATAGGATGATTAAAAAAAAAGTAGTAGATTTATTTTAAGGTAGAAAAGTTGTCTTTGGTATTATAGATAGGCGACCAAAATCTTGATAGTCGTATTATAGAAATCGTGGAGGCAATTGCTGTTATTGTATGATTGATAAGTTACGATGATGTTTGTGTGATAAATAAATCAATTATAATTTGTAACGTGTACACACCATGAACTTTTTTTTGTACATGTATACATTCAGTAACTCGAGCTGTGATATTGTGATATTACGATTTATATAGTATGTATTATATTCATCATCATCATCCGGGTGTCGTCTCCTTGCGAAGGTTGGCTGCAATGGTCCTCCATTGATATCTGTTATATATAATGTATTATATTATTAATGTTTCTGTGGAAATTCTACCTTTTTTATTTTCTTATCGTTGTAAACCTTTTAATTTCGCCCGTGTTGTAGGAAGAAAATGTACTTTAATTCCCGCTTAAGGGATGAATAAAGATTGATGTATTCTGTATTCTGTAGTCTTTATCCTTTACCGTTTAGAATGAAAGGTTGATTGTAAGGTAGATGGAATTACTTTGAGATTAGGCTATTGGAATAAGTGGGATTGTATGAGAATTGAAGCTCTATTGTTTCGTTGATTAGGCTGTACATTAATAGGTATCATCAACAACTAAAATAATCTTGTGTCTGGGTCCCAAGGCTAACGTCTAAAATGTATGTGCTTCCGCAGAGATACATAGCGGGGATATGATGATATGGTTAGTAACTATAGAGGTATTGGGTCTATGGTATGATAGTGAGCCTTATATTATTTTTAATATCATGATTGGGATGAAAGAAAGAGATGGAGAGAGAAAGGGTAAAAGGAAAGGACGTAGAGAGAGATAAATAGAGAGAGAGAGAGAAAGAGAGAGAGAGAGAGAGAAGGTGGGAAAGAGAGATGAAAGAGTGAGATAGAGAGCGAAAGGAAAGACAAAAGGAGGAGATATGATAGTCTTTAGAAACTGAGATTATAAGAATAAGAAATATTCCGCGGGGGGAGGGGTGGAGTGGGGATGTTTTAAAAAAATGTTCAAAGTTATTTTTTTTTTTTTTACTTTCAATTCTTTTTTTCGTTTGTGGCTTATATAAAAGACATTACATGACTTTTGTATTACCTCTCAATTGAATCGCCTTTTACGATTTTTCTACAGCTACACGCCTTCGATTTTTAGTGTCGCTCGAGGTAAATTGAGCTAATTAAAAAAGACAAGCTTAAACTAACCGCGATAGCATCTTTGTGAACAGTTGAATCACACACTGTTGTCAACGCATCAATTGTTTTACGCTGTACAAATATCGATTATCTTACTGTTGTTTTGTCTGTTTTGTGTTTTTGTTTCGAGAGAGCAACACAAAACCTACCATGAAGGTTCAATTTAAAACCGTGTAGTTATTATGCACACATTATGATTGTATTTGTTGTGGATGAAAACCAGCTTTTGTGTGTTTGTGTGTCTTTGTTGACAGCAGCTGTTATCCCATTGATCTCGTATATCTCTATCTATCTATCTATCTATTTGTTTATCTCTAGTTATGTTTCTAAATTGAACCTTCACGGTAGGTATTGTGTTGCTCTATCGAAACAAAAACAAAAACAAACAAAACAACAGCAAGATAATCGATATTTGTTCAGCGTAAAACAATTGATGCGTTGACAGCAGTGTGTGTGATTCAACTGTTCACAAAGATGCTATCGCGGTTAGTTTAAACTTGTCTTTTTTAATTAGCTTAATTTACCTCGAGCGACACAAAAGATCGAAGGTGTGTAGCTGTAAAAAATCATAAAGGCGATTCAATTGAGAGGTAATACAAAAGTCATGTAATGTCTTTTATATAAGCCACCAACGAAAAAAAGAATTGAAAGTAAAAAAAAAAAGAAATTAACTTTGAAATTTTTGTTTTAAAACATCCCCACTCCACCCCTCTCCCCCGCGGAATATTTCTTATTCTTATAATCTCAGTTTCTAAAAATTATCATCTCTCCTCCTTTTATCTTTCCTTTCGCTCTCTATCTCACTCTTTCTTTCTCCCTCTCTCTATTTCTTTATTGTTACGTATCTTTTTCCTCTCATTAAGTCTGGAATGCATTATATAATAATATTGTTTTGAGAAAACATTTAAGAGAGAAGCCCCCCCCCCCCCACCCCTCTACGTTCGTTTTCCCATAAATGTATACGAAGTATGCTCATTACTTAAAGACATACATAACCTAGAACATGTTTTTTATTCTCTCCATATCGGTTGAAATCGAACTAGCTTCCCTTTAAGACCCATCTTCTCCAAACCCACCATAAAGGAAAAATAAAAAACAAAAACAGAAAATCCAACAAAAACTGGATTATTCTTCTCCTCATCCCTATCAATTGGAGAAGCACAGTGGATTAATTTGTTCGATTGAATGCAAAAACCCGTTCGTGGGCGTTTTAATCCATATAATCCGTCTGAAATTAATTACCCAAATAACCCGTTTAAGGGAAAGTGTTTGTGGTTGGTTTAGGGGATATGGAGATGAGAGATAGAGAGAGAGAGAGAGAGAGAGAGAGAGAGAGAGAGAGAGAGAGAGAGAGAAGAGAGAGACAGAGAGGAGAGAGAGGAAAACAGAAAGAGAGGGGGCAAGACATAACTAGTGTCAGGTTAGAAAGATAGAGAGACAGGCAAGTAGATATGCTGACAGAGAAAGAGAGAGAGACAGAGAGAGAGATAAAAAGAGAGAGAGAGAGAGAGAGAGAGAGAGAGAGAGAGAGAGAGAGAGAGAGAGAGAGAGAGAGAGAGAGAGAGAGAGAGAGAGAGAGAGAGAGAGAGAGAGAGAGAGGCAAAGAAACAGACAAAAGAAGAGGCGATAATGCCATAACACTTTAACGTGATTCCAACTAAAGCCATACAAACATTGATCACTCTTGCCAAAATCCATCCTCATTTCATCGCTGTCCTCCGGCTGATTAACGGACAAGTCCCTCGGTACTTCCACGCCAACTGACACCCACACATACACACACACACTCATTCTTCCCTCCTCCCCCCTCCCGCCCCTCTTCTGCCCTAACTGAACCTCTCCCACCATCCAATCCATCCCGTTTAATGTGATTGTTACGCGAACACACTCACTCACTAACTTCCCTGCCCCTTCTCAACCTCTCTTCCATCCCCAATCTCCAATGCCTTAATCCCATCAAATCAGAGCTAATTTCACCGGACTCGAGGGATAGCCCAAGCCTGGGAAAGTTTTAAGATTTCGATTGTCTTTAGACACCGTACTAGTTTGTATGATATTAGAAAAGGAGGTCTATTTGATCCTTGTCAAGACTAATCAAGTTAGCGGAAAAGTCACCGAATCGACTGAAGTTAACATTTAAAAAAAATTTTTTATGCATAACAAAAGTAAAGGTGATCTATCTTTTCTAATTAAGTATCATAGTTAGAACAGAAAGTTTGAGTTGAGTTGAGTTGGTTTTAACGTCCAACCTTAGCACTACATAGGCTATATTGTGGACGGGCTTCAAGACGGACGTCTGACAATTGTATGTGCTGCCACACACGAGACAGGGCCGGGATACCACATTATACTGACACCGAACCAACCAGTAGGGAACGCAACCGCCAGGATTTGAACTCGGAACCTTTTGCGTCGGAAGCCGATGTTCTACACCTGGGCCACCGCGCCCTCATACTGTCGTTAGACACCGCACTAGTCTGTATGATATTAGAAGAGAAAGTGTGTTTCATCCTTGTCAAGACTACTCAAATTAGCATGAAAAGTAGCCGAATTGATTGAGGTTAACATTTTCTTCATTTTCTTCTTCTTCTTTTGTTTTGCCTAACAAAAGTAATAGTGATATATCTATTTTAAATAAGTATCATAGTTAGGATAAAAAGGTACTTAGTGAGTATTTTACGTTCGACCTACAAGCCTACTAGACTTCGAATATAAAATGATCTAACTGTACCTATTATCTTAATGATATAACTCACTCTGGTTTTAACTGCAAGTGTGTTTATTTCGGGGACCCTGCCTGTTAATTAGGGAAACGAGTTTTTAAATAGGCTTCCTTAACAACAAGCCAAGTCACTGAAATGATTGTAGTGAACACATTTTAGTGTACCGAGAGTAACAGTAATCTATATCTTATAAATCATTGCCAAAGTTAGTTCAGATTGATAGTCAGAGAGTATTTTTTGTTCAGCCTACTCAGCCTACACTGCGACAATGAGAAATGATCTAACTGTTCCTACTATTTTAATGGTATAATTCACTTGGACTCTAAATGCAATTTGTTGTCTACTTCGGTGACTTTGCCTGCTATTTTTGGAAGCCGCGGTTTTTTAAAAGAAAATCATTATCCTGAGACGGGTCTAAACCGACTCTTCTAAAAATAACACTCACTAAAATAAACAAACATTAACTTTGCTTATAGAACAAAAGTGAGCCGTTTTGCTGAAGTTTTAGGCACAACTGGGACAGTTTACATTGTTGTGCTAATATGTTAGTCGGCTGAAACAATAACCACTCCTTGAGTATTTTTCTGTACTAACTTCTATAATAATTTCAAAGATAATAGATCACTGTCACCTTTTTTAAAATGTAAAATGTGTTCATAACAGTCTGTTCGATAAACTTTGCCTGTTATATTAGACAGCCTTGAGCCAAGATTTTTGGATTCAAAGAACGGGGGAAATTATTCACGTCATTTATTCACCTACTGGTTGTTTTGGTATCAGTATGCATATGATGTGACGGGCTTATCTGTACATAAGTCCGTGTATCTTCGCACTGTTTATGTGACATACATTTTCATTTGGCTCTTTATAGGGTTTAACGTCTCCTAGGTCCCCCTGGAGGGTTCTATACGACGACGGGTCTCAAGACTGACGTCTGACAATCTGTGCTGCTACCCACGAGACAGGGCGGGGATACCATGACTACTGTCTCAGACAGTCACATTATACCGACACCGAACCAATCAGTTAGATTAATTGCATTAAATCTTGGCTCAAGGCTGTCCAATATAACAAGAGAGAGAGAGACCGAGAGATATACCGTAACTCACAGACACTGAGACAGAGACACAGGCACAGAAAGGGACACACCTACACACAAAGATAGTCAGAGAAAAAGAGGAAGAAAAAAATAGCGAGAGAGAAAGGGCGAGAAAAACACAGAGAGAGAGAGAGAGAGAGAGAGAGATAGAGAGAGAGAAAGAGGGAGAGAGAGATACATAGAGAGAGAGAAAGAGAGAAAGAGAGAGGAGAGAGAGAGAGAGAGAGAGAGAGAGAGAGAGAGAAAAGCTATGGCAAGGCACATTTTTTTTTAGTTTGGGTGAGAGGAGATGTGTGCTTTTACAATACGGATGTAGATGGGAGAGAGAGAGAGAGAGAGAGAGAGAGAGAGAGAGAGAGAGAGAGAGAGAGGAGCAATGGCACGGCTGATTATTTGAGTTTGGTTGAGAGGAGAGATTAGCTCAGACAATACGAATGTAGATTGGAGAGAGAGAATGAAGAAGAGAGGCAGACAGGAAGAGAGAGAGAGAGAGAGAGAGAGAGAGAGAAAGAGAGAGAGAGAGGTTATGGCATAGCTGATTATCTGATGTGTTTCAGGTAGTCAGGAAGGGAGGAGAGAGTTAAGGGTTAAGAAAGCAGGGGAAAGGGGTAGGGGAGGATGGCCGTTTGCTATGACAAAACTTCTCTCAACCGGATGGAGAGAGAGGGGACTCCTGATTTTTTGTATGGAGCAGAGGAGAGAGTTTAGGGTAAAAGGAGGGGAGAGTTGGGGTTGATGATTAGACATGACAAGACTGATCTCTGACACCGACTCAGCCAGTATGGGGCGACATTGCCAAGGCTCGAATCTCTCTTTCTCTCTTTCTCTCTCTCCATGTATCTCTCCCTCTATCCTCTCCTCTCCTTCAGACCCTAATCTCCCTCTCATTTCCTTTCCCTCACGACCTCCATCAGTTGTCATTACTTCCAGGCCCTCCCTCCCTTCATGTTGTTTGTTCCTAATCAATCGATTTTTTTCAACTTCGCCAAAGTAAATTTCAAACCGTTTGGTTGGGCCGGTGTCAGTATACATTTTCGCGATAGCCTGAGGGCAGAACATCGGATTACGTGGTAACAGGTCCGGGCTTCGAGCCTTGGCAATATCTCCACCCCTCTTATTGTCTGGGTCAGTGTCAGTGTCAGTTAAATGTGACCGAATGAAACCGGAGTCATGGTATCCCCGCCCTGTCTCTTGTGTGGCAGCACATAAAATTGTCAGACATCAGCCTTGGGGTCCGTCCACAATATAACCTATATATTGCTGATGTTTGAAGTTAAACCAACTCACCGCACTTTCTCTGTGTGGCAGCACTTAAAATTGTCAGACGACAGTATTAGGATCCATCCACAACATAGTGTATTTAGTTAATGCGTTAACCC
The DNA here is from genome assembly GCA_003991915.1 of Elysia chlorotica. Taxonomy (NCBI): domain Eukaryota; kingdom Metazoa; phylum Mollusca; class Gastropoda; family Plakobranchidae; genus Elysia; species Elysia chlorotica. Next base: position 10,752 of record RQTK01000114.1, on the reverse strand, counting down.
CTTAGCCGAAAGTTCAAACAACACAAGTTTTTTTTTTATTTCTTTATACGAATCCTATAATTTTAAATACCACGGGAGATTAGCTGATGCTGGATCAAAAGACCCCCCCCCCTCTTCTCTCTCTCTCTCTCTCTCTCTCTCTCTCTTGATGCAAACATTTATTTGTCGGATTTCGCCCTCTACTGGTTTGATCAGTTTGGTCAGTATCAGTTATCAGCTGAGACAAGAGTCCTGGTATCCTCATACTGTCCCTCAGTAGAAGGACATGAAAGTGTCAGCTATAAGTCCTGGGCTTATTGCTGAGTTTAACTGGACAGACCACAAACTTATAATCACCATTACAGTATGACATATGTAATTATCATCAGTACAACATTGCAAGACATAATCACCAACACATAAGTATAATACCAGACACAAATCTGGTATAACATAGATATAATTATATCACCAGTACATACTGACATAACACACAAAGTTAGATAGAGAGAGAGAGAGAGAGAGAGAGAGAGAGAGACAGAGAGAGGGAGAGAGAGAGAGAGAGGGAGTAAGAAGAAAGACATACCAGATCAAAATAGATACGAACTCAACTGTTATACAAACATATCATACTAATTGTATAATCTGTTGGATTTTGTTTTCGTTGTTTTTGTTGCTGTTGTTGCTGTTATTGTTGTTGCTGTTGTTGTTGTTGTTGTTGTTATTATTGTAATTTTGCACACCCTCTTTTCTCTCCCTTAATCTCTTTCTCTTCATACTCCTCTTTCGCTCTTCTTTCTACACACACGCGCACATACACAGACAGAGAGAAAAGGGCAACCACCCAAATCCAGGACATACTCCAATTATACAAAAAATAATCATCGCATTTAGTATAATATTGGTTATGTTAATGGTGTTGTTTATATTTTAAAAAGCAAATTTTGCCTTGCCTCCTTTCATCTTTCCGCACCATTTTCCCCCATTATTATCTTCAATCTTCTGTTTTTGTTCACACACATATCTCTCTCTCACTCTCTCTCTCTCTCTCTCTCTCTCTCTACACATACACACACACTAACACTCTATCTCTCTCCCCATCTTCTTTGTGTGAAGTCAGCAGATGTAGTAACGCATGCACAACACACGACCAACACGTGCCTTTACAAACCGCTCAAGGTCGGTGTAGTAAAAAACAACAACAGGGAATTTTCTGTTCTCTCTAACGCGCACTACTCCCTTTCCCATCTTCTAAAATAACGACATTTTGTCCTAGTGCTGTTTTTGTGATATTCCACACTCTACCCATGGGTTAAATTCCTCTTTTTTATTGCCTGTTTATCAATCTTTTGTAATAACATTCAATTCTTTCTTTGTCTATTCTATTTGAAACTTCCACAATATTTTTTTGTTCCCCTATTTGATCGTTTCTCCTTGAGTTATGATTTTGCGTATGTTTTGCTGCAAGGCTTATCTCAACATGCTTATTATTATATTATCGATTCGAGCAATTTTTCAGATTGAGTTGACTATTGGAAATAGTCAACGCTGGTAGAAGAGAGGCAAATGATAATTATCGGTAAATTTGTAGATGGTGATGTCAGCAAGGCTTTCAATTGGGAGGTACCTGGTTTGAATGTATTTGTCAAGTTTCGACCTCTACTGGTTGGGTCAGTATACTTTGAAAGACAGAGACAGAGTTCCTGGTAACCCTGAACTGTCTCTGTATGACAGCGAGGTCAATATTGTCAGGAGTCAGTCTCTTAATTAGGTCGCCAGAGATATAGCCTATATGCTGACTTTTAGACAACAAACTCAATGCCAACATAGGCTGAGTTAGAATGTTATGACCACTGATGTTAAGGAAGTTTTATTTCTAAGGTCTTCAAAGACGTTAGAAGCCTTTTATTCATATTTGCTCATTGCAAAGCATACAGAAAGCATACATTAAGCAAAGATATTATATACTAGGTTCTTTACTCTGCAGTTAACAGTTAATTCTAGTCGTATGTAAATTGGTCCACTTAGATCGCGGTGGCCCTGGGGCAGAATATCGGCTTTGGACGTTAAACCAACTACACCTACAACTACTCATTCCATTCTGCCTGAGGCATGTGTAAACATATTGCGTCATGCGCTGTTATTTGTTCACTCGTGTGTGGCAGCACATACAATTGTCAGATGTCAATCTTGGGGCCCGTCCACAATATAGCATATATAGTGCTGATGTTGGACGTTAAGCCAACTCAACATCCCACCTAGATATATCCAACTAGGAGTAGGGGAGATACTCTCAGGCCCATCTGACATAACTTTCTAGTAACTTGAATTCACTTCTTTCTTTGTAGTCCTAATGATGGACGCTTTCTTTTTTATTTTAAATTTCTTTTGAAGATTTTTGTAAGCTTTAAAAATTTTTCTTTGTTATTTTATAACAAGCCAAGATTATTCAATGATAGCGTTTAATGAATACAAACATTATATCGCTCAAGCATTGAATTTTATCAATTATTTGCAAATAATTGCATGTAAGACCCACGTTCACTAAATGCTGCAAACAACTTTAAACAAGGTGCTGTAATTATACGATATTTTGAAGAGATACCAAAAGAAAAGCAAACAACAAACAACAACAAAATCCCTTAAAACAGCAAAGCAAAATGGAAACTTTTAACCCTTTTTCTTTCTGGTAGGCTGAGTCACATTTTCAGAAGTTTTTTGTTTTTGTTTTTGTTTTTTGGTTCTAATTACTGGCGTGGCCGAGTTTTTTTTTGTTTTTTTTTCAAGAATATTTTGGTCACAGCTTTGTTTCCCATAAGTTGTCTAGAATTTACAAAATTTTAAAAGATTGACTCGATAAAATGATAAAATCAGCAGATGATTTCTCCTGCCTTAACTAATTTCTGGCCCATGATAATAGTGCAGACACAGATAGACACAAATCAAAAAGCCACGTGCAGTCTCGTGCAGTCTCGTGCAAGTCTCGTTCAGTCTCGTCCAGCATGAGCCCTTAAAGTTTTTTCTACCAATCATATTCCTTCCCTGGGCCCCGCTAGAGGTCGCGTGGCACACACGTGACCCGCGCGGAAATGGCTCGTCTGAACAAGGAGCTTCGGAGCGTTAGGGTCGGCCATCTTTGTTGGCAGTTTTTTTGGTTTCCTCAAAGTTTTGGGGGGTTTCTTTGTGTTCTAGCTCGAAATCTATTCCATCAATTTGTTTTTGTTTAGGAGAAGGAAGGATAAAATGGAAGGAAAGAGGGGAAGGAATAAGAGAGAGAGAGAGAGAGAGAGAGAAAAGGAGAGAGAGAGAGAGAGAAATAAGTATAGGGAGAGATAGACATAGATGGAAGAAAATAGGATAGAGAGATAGAATAGAGAGGAGAGAGAGAGATAGAGACAGAGAGAGAGAGAGAGAGAGAGAGAGAGAGAGAAAGAGAGAGAGAGAGAGAGAGAGAGAGAGAGAGAGAGACAGAAAGAGAGACAGATACAAGCACAAAGAGCCACGCAAAGAGACGGAGAGAGAGAAAGAGATGGACAGAAAGAGATAGCCTGACCTTTTGACAGAATGGGAAATTCAGTGAAAGAGGAAAAGAGATGGACAAAGGTATGAACCAGAAAAGATAATGATAATACAAAAGCGAAATAATTTATAAGATCGCGTGCATTAATTTTGACTACAGATATTACGTTTGCACTTTAACAATCCGATTAATCTTTGTCCCTGTTATATTTACACTTATCGGTGTTGCTGGAAAAAGAAGCGTTTTGTACTTTTGTTCATTTTAGTGGGGTTGTGGGGTGGACAAATTTAGGACGACACTCTGTGGTTTACATTAAAGTATTGGTACTCTCTCTCTCTCTCTCTCTCTCTCTCTCTCTCTCTCTCTCTATTTCCCATCTGTCTGCTTCTGCCTTTTTTTCTCTCTTTATTTTTCCTTTATCTCTATCTCAATCTCTCTCTCTCTCTCTCTCTCTCTCTCTCTCTCTCTCTCTCTCTCTCTCTCTCTCTCTCTCTCTCTCTTTCCTTCCCGTATGTTTCTTTCTGCCTAACTCTTTCTCCGTCTCTACCCCCTCTCACTCAGCAGATAGACAGACAAAGAGTCAGACAGAATTGATAAGAATGAGACGGAGTAGGAGGCAACGACAAAGCAAGAGACAAGGCAAGAGACAAAGATAGAGACAGATAAACAGCAACTGTTAACATGAAACAACAACGCAAGAGACAGACATACAGACAGACATACATAATTGATTAGATTTAGAAATAAAGATAAAGACAGAAAACTGTTAAATTAAACAACAAAGCAAGAGACAGTGACAGACAGACAGACAGACTGTAACATGCAGACACAGACTGAGACAGACAAAGCATCAGACTCTGGCACCAACCGGCTAGAACCGCTCGTGTCTTCCTCCAGAGCGACTCACCCCTGGCACGTGCCGGTCCAGGTGATGGGGGACATGTCCTGGGCTGTACGGGGAGGTGGTCGCGTGCCAGAGATCGCGCCCCTAGCCTTGGAAGGCCCAACACCTGCACAAACTTACAGAGCACTCTAGCTAGGACGTTGGCCGATTGTTGGCTTTGAGTTCTTGGTGATAATATAAAAAATGTGTTCAATAAAATTTGATTTTTTGGGGTTATTCAGGTGGTGGAGGTGGTTTTTTTTGTGGATACATGTATTTACAGAGTTATGAAGTATACAATGTTAAGCATAAACATTGAAGATTAAAGACCATATGATACA
>RQTK01000113.1:774670-791891 GCA_003991915.1 Elysia chlorotica | reverse complement strand
AAGAAGAAGAAGAAGAAGAAGAAGAAGAAGAAGAAGAAGAAGAAGAAGAAGAAGAAGAAGAAGAAGAAGAAGAAGTAAGAAAAAGAAGAAGAAGAAGAAGAAGAAGAAGAAGAAGAAGAAGAAGAAGAAGAAGAAGTAGTACAGATCCCCAGACTAACCTTGTGAGGCAGTAGCGGCACGGTGTAGTGCCGGCCGGGCTCGAGGCCGATGTCTCGCTCCACCTGGCGGTAGAAGGCGCCGTTCACAGAGAACAGGTGCGGCAGGCGCTGGACGTGAGTCCACAGGTCTCGGTTCTCCAGGGCCGCGGTCAGGGCCAGGGCAGACAACGAGTGGTCGAGGCTGTCGCCACCTGGTGGCCGCACAGAGCAGCGGTGCGTTAGACACGCAGGAAGCGAACCACAAACAAGTGGGTTGTTTTAGGATTCAAACAAAACATACTTTTCACCATTATTTGCCATATTTTTTCTTTTTTTTTTTATTATCTTAAAATACAGCAATTATTAGAGATGTAGTGATTACAAAAAAGAAACGTAGTTAAAGTTAAACTGTAAAGGAAAAAAAAAAAGACCTCTGATCAAATATCACCTTGATGCTCGATTCAAGCATTAAAAAGAAAAAAAAAAGATGCAGTCATAAGTTTTCATGGTTGCAAGTTTTTGCAAAGTTTTAAACACAGTGCCTTTTTAAACCTATCAAATTGAACAAACAGCAAATTGAGCCATAAGAGGCGAGGACAAACATTCATAATAATTAAACAAGTATTAATTTGTGTAAGTTCTTTCCCCCTTTTTGCTATGCTTCAAAACAAAATGTAATTTTGGACCATCTAATATTTCTGTACATACATTTTACTTTTTTTTTTTTTAATCAGGAGGTTTGAGTACCGATGAACTTATTTTGAATTCCATTGACGTGAAATGTTTTATTTTACCTGGTCTATGATCTTCAATAAACCACATGTAGTGAACAAGTTTGGGTAGACTATAAAGTACTAATAGACTTTTGAGGGTTGTCAATGATTTACGATAACAACAAAAGTGGTTTTCATAAGTAAAGATGAAGAAGTGAGCCAGTGAAACCCTGAGCTATGGTATCCCTTGTGGAATCACTTACCGCTGTTGAGCAGGGGATCCATGAGTCCCTGCAGGACTCGGTCGGAGACTTCGTCCATCCCTCCCTCAGCCAGGGACATCCATGGAGGCTCGGACTTCCGCCCTGATGATGATGGCGACAACTTGCTTCTGCCTGTTGAGACCCAGAGTATTACAAGTTGATCGCACTCACAGGAAACATAGTTATATTATTTTGGCTTGAGTTTCTTGTTTTGTTTTAAATATGACTATAAACACGTATTAACCATATAAAAATACAGACAATAATCTTCCATTTTTTAGCTCTTTATTCAAGAACACTGTGCAGTGAAAAAACTTCTCATACATAGACCATGAAGGGTCAAAGGTTAAAAACAATACCAGTTTCAGTAATACAAGACAATATTTAAATGCACCATGTAAAAGGCAAGTGTTCCATTAGGTAGTGTTCTGTAATACAAGACAATATTTAAATGCACGATGTAAAAGGCAAGTAGCTCCATTAGGTAGTGTTCTGTAATAAAAGACAATATTTAAATGCACCATGTAAAAGGCAAGTGTTTCATTAGGTAGTGTTCTGTAATAAAAGACAATATTTAAATGCACCATGTAAAAGGCAAGTGTTCCATTAGGTAGTGTTCTGGACTGAGAGCAAGTGGTTAGAGGTTCAAATCTCTGTCTATCTGTGTATGATGCTTCATGAAACATAGAATATACAAAACTGAATATTAACTCCCTTGCAGACTTTTTTTGAGCTGATTGACTAAAGCGTGCTGTTGCCCTAAGGGTGTCGGGCTATAACAATAACAACAGGACAAAGTTTACCCATCATGCCGTGCACGGCACTCTCTGGCCGCTTGCCGAGGGTGTCCCCGTGTCCATGTTGCGACGGCAGCGACACGATGTCCACCAGGATTCTGTCCCCTGGCTGCACCGGCACGCGGTAGTCCTCGGCTGGCAGGGCCGGAGCTTTGAGCTCTCTCGGGGGAAACCCGTGCCTGATCCGCAGGCGGGCCGAGGGGAGGGACGTGACGGACGCCACCAGGGCGCGCAGCTCCAGGAACTTGCACTCCGCGGGGAGGTCCAGGGTCATCTGGGCAGAGAGATAGATACAAGATGGAGGTCCAGGGTCATCTGGGCAGAGAAATAGAGACAAGATGGAGGTCAAGGGTCATCTGGGCAAAAAAAAAAAATAGAAACAAGATGGAGGTCAAGGGTCATCTGGGCAAAGAAAAAAAATAGAAACAAGATGGAGGTCAAGGGTCATCTGGGCAAAGAAAAAAAATAGATACAAGATGGAGGTCCAGGGTCATCTGGGCAAAGAGAAGCAATAGATACAAGATGGAGGTCCAGGGTCATCTGGGCAGAGAAATAGAGACAAGATGGAGGTCCAGGGTCATCTGGGCAGAGAGAAGCAATAGAGACAAGATGGAGGTCCAGGGTCATCTGGGCAGAGAAATAGAGACAAGATGGAGGTCGAGGGTCATCTGGGCAGAGAAATAGAGACAAGATGGAGGTCCAGGGTCATCTGGGCAGAGAAATAGAACAAGATGGAGGTCGAGGGTCATCTGGGCAGAGAAATAGAGACAAGATGGAGGTCCAGGGTCATCTGGGCAGAGAAATAGAGACAAGATGGAGGTCCAGGGTCATCTGGGCAGAGGGAAGCAATAGAGACAAGATGGAGGTCCAGGGTCATCTGGGCAGAGAAATAGAGACAAGATGGAGGTCCAGGGTCATCTGGGCAGAGAAATAGAGACAAGATGGAGGTCCAGGGTCATCTGGGCAGAGAGATAGAGACAAGATGGAGGTCCAGGGTCATCTGGGCAGAGAAATAGAGACAAGATGGAGGTCCAGGGTCATCTGGGCAGAGAAATAGAGACAAGATGGAGGTCCAGGGTCATCTGGGCAGAGGGAAGCAATAGATACAAGATGGAGGTCCAGGGTCATCTGGGCAGAGGGAAGCAATAGAGACAAGATGGAGGTCCAGGGTCATCTGGGCAGAGGGAAGCAATAGAGACAAGATGGAGGTCCAGGGTCATCTGGGCAGAGGGAAGCAATAGATACAAGATGGAGGTCCAGGGTCATCTGGGCAAAGGGAAGCAATAGATACAAGATGGAGGTCGAGGGTCATCTGGGCATATTGTAGTAATAGATACAATATGGAGGTCTAGGGTCATCTGGGCATATTGTAGTTATAGATACAATATGGAGGTCTAGGGTCATCTGGGCATATTGTAGTAATAGATACAAGATGGAGGTCAGGGTCATCTGGGCAAGAATAGATACAAGATGGAGGTCCAGGGTCATCTGGGCAGAGAAAGCAATAGAGACAAGATGGAGGTCCAGGGTCATCTGGGCAGAGAAATAGATACAAGATGGAGGTCCAGGGTCATCTGGGCAGAGGGAAGCAATAGAGACAAGATGGAGGTCCAGGGTCATCTGGGCAAAGAGAAGCAATAGATACAAGATGGAGGTCGAGGGTCATCTGGGCAAAGGGAAGCAATAGATACAAGATGGAGGTCCAGGGTCATCTGGGCATATTGTAAATAGATACAAGATGGAGGTCCAGGGTCATCTGGGCAGAGGGAAGCAATAGATACAAGATGGAGGTCCAGGGTCATCTGGGCATATTGTATTAATAGATACAAGATGGAGGTCTAGGGTCATCTGGGCATAGTGATTAATAGATACAAGATGGAGGTCTAGGGTCATCTGGGCAAAGAGATAGATACAAGATGGAGGTCGAGGGTCATCTGGGCAGAGAAATAGATACAAGATGGAGGTCTAGGGTCATCTGGGCAGAGTGAAGCAAGATACAAGATGGAGGTCCAGGGTCATCTGGGCAGAGAAATAGAGACAAGATGGAGGTCCAGGGTCATCTGGGCATTAGTTAAGCAATAGATACAAGATGGAGGTCCAGGGTCATCTGGGCAGAGAGAAGCAATAGATACAAGATGGAGGTCCAGGGTCATCTGGGCAAAGAGAAGCAATAGATACAAGATGGAGGTCCAGGGTCATCTGGGCAGAGAAATAGATACAAGATGGAGGTCCAGGGTCATCTGGGCAGAGAAATAGATACAAGATGGAGGTCGAGGGTCATCTGGGCAGAGAGAAGCAATAGATACAAGATGGAGGTCGAGGGTCATCTGGGCAAAGGGAAGCAATAGATACAAGATGGAGGGTTGCCTGGCTAACAGAAAGTAAGAGATAAAGTCTGCTCATCAGGAACAAACATACTCATATTCAGGCCACACCCTACATTTTTGATGACATGCTTCTCAAACCCCACAATCCAGCGACCACTCACAAGACTCTAATGTCAATTTACTTTTCCAAGAAATTGAACCACAGGTAAAGCATCTCTTAAAAGTAATAGTAAAAAAAAAAGATTTAAAATAAACCTTGTTAATGAATTCATCCCTCTAAACACATTTTAGTATAATTATGCTATACCAGAGTAAAAAAGACAAATTTTAAAAAACTAAAATAACAACAACATTCATTTATAATATGGTGCTTTTTTTGGTTATAACAATCCTAGGACTTATGGATAAATTATAGAATACAGAATCAATGAAGTTTTATAGCACAATAACTGGTTTTTTTTTGCATACAAAAAAGAAACTCAAATCTGTCTTCGGCAAAAGGGACATAATCTCCTTGACATTAGTGCATAATTAAAGTGACAATTCAACTCAAAACTGACATTTCTGTTGTCAGACAGAGTGAGCCGAATGCGTTTGTTCGTAGATGGCGCTACTGGTATGTCTTCGGACGAACTGCTCTGTGACAGCTGAGTTTTCCCACTTCCCGACGAAGACAGTGACAAAGATGGAGATTTTTGTTTTTCTGGAACTTTCTGTAAAAGCAAGAAAAAAAGACAAACAACAACACTGTAATATAGGGTCTATAAATGTATTCAGAACAAATAACTATCATATTGTTTTCCTTTTCAAAATCATGTAAGCCCTTAGTGGTATGTAAATCTACTTTAAAAGTGTCATGAGAAAGTTCTCTTGAGTGACTTGATCTGGTGAGACAGCACTCAGAACTCACCTAAGACTGTCCATACTGTGATACACATTGCATAAAATATCTAAGGAAGCAGCTACGTGATCCTCAGACTGCACACACATAATCCTATCACTCAGACAACTAAATCCAAATGTAGCTCAATCGTTAGAGAGACAACTTTGTATGAGGAAGTCCCAGGTTCGATTCCTAACTCGGTCACCTATTATAATAAGACCAGCTGAGAAAGACGTATGGTCACCTTACTCCCTACTGGTTGGGGCAAAGACAGTATAATTATAGTAAGACCAGCTGAGAAAGAAGAAGCTCTGTTTTGTCTCTCAGTGCAGCTCAAGAAATTGTCCGATATCAGTATTAGCACATGTCCAAACAGTGGCCTAGGGCCGTAAGTACAACGCTGTGGGAAGCTTAAAACTTGTCTTAAGATACACTAGTAATACTGTCACGTGTTACTTACTACCCGTAGCTGTTGAGATTGGCCAAAGTGAAATAAACCAAGAAACACAGAAGCACCGACCTGAGGGGTACCAAGCGCCATTTTCTTCTCCTCCGCTTCGAGCCGACTGCTCAGCTTGTGCTGCTGTTTGGACGCGTTGACCTCGATTTGACTCCTGACCCTTTTCTCCGCCGAGCTCTTGTTCAGCTCCTCCCTGTGCACACTCCGTCGCTGATGAAAAAATCAGCAGCATAGGGAAAAACATTTCCAGTGGTTAAATCGTCTCTCATTCCATTCTCTAGTCAGTAGGCAGAGTAACCGAGTACATTCAACATGTTTCATTCTCTAGTCAGTAGGCAGAGTAACCGAGTACATTCAACATGTTTCATTCCCTAGTCCAGTAGGCAGAGTAACCGAGTACATTCAACATGTTTCATTCTCTAGTCAGTAGGCAGAGTAACCGAGTACATTCAACATGTTTCATTCCCTAGTCAGTAGGCAGAGTAACCGAGTACATTCAACATGTTTCATTCCCTAGTCAGTAGGCAGAGTAACCGAGTACATTCAACATGTTTCATTCCCTAGTCAGTAGGCAGAGTAACCGAGTACATTCAACATGTTTCATTCCCTAGTCAGTAGGCAGAGTAACCGAGTACATTCAATTCATTCCCTAGTCAGTAGGCAGAGTAACCGAGTACATTCAACATGGGAAAGCTAAGTGGGGCTCCCCTCCTGAAAAGACTCCTGTTCTCTTCTAGTTGGCAACAGAGTAAAATAAGCTACAGAGACATTAACTCAAGGGAGTCGCAGTGTTTTGCCATCAATGCTCACAAATTTACATTTTTTTAAAGTTTATCAAAAAAACATATCCTTTAAACCAATTAAGATAGAATAATAAATTTGTGGAGATATGAAAACTTTAGATGTTTTGCGATGTGACTCCATTAAGTTCTGGTGTCACTGCTTAGTCTCATGCATGGCAGCACACGATTTGTCAGACATTAACATTGGGACCTGTTCAGAACATAGTCTAGTTGGTGACACTGGACACAAACAAAAAATGAAACAAACAATAATTTTCATAGGTATGTCATTATAAATAAATACAATATGGAAAAGCAAAGATTTGATCATCTTCGAATATTGCCTCGACTGAAATGTGATTTGTCATAAACAATCCAACTCCATGTAAATACATTAACAACTGGTATGTCCACTATTCAGGCTATGCCTAAGAGTTTACATACTTTTGAACTCTCTTTTTAAATCTAAAAATGTAAAATTACAGTGGTCTCTGCGTAAGAACCCACCCTCAGGGGACAAGAAAAGGTTAACACCCTAAATATTGATCAAACCGTAACCCTATATCAGCAAGAAAGGTTAACACCCTAAATATTGATCAAACCGTAACCCTATATCGGCAAGAAAGGTTAACTCCCTAAATATTGATCAAACCGTAACCCTATATCGGCAAGAAAGGTTAACACCCTAAATATTGATCAAACCGTAACCCTATATCGGCAAGAAAGGTTAACACCCTAAATATTGATCAAACCGTAACCCTATATCGGCAAGAAAGGTTAACTCCCTAAATATTGATCAAACCGTAACCCTATATCGGCAAGAAAGGTTAACACCCTAAATATTGATCAAACCGTAACCCTATATCGGCAAGAAAGGTTAACACCCTAAATATTGATCAAACCGTAACCCTATATCGGCAAGAAAGGTTAACACCCTAAATATTGATCAAACCGTAACCCTATATCGGCAAGAAAGGAAAGACAAAGACAATGTTCATACATTTCATTTTTTTTTTTTAATTCATGAAATGCTTGAAAAAAAAAATAATGCACCCATACACTAATATAGTAATAAATGGCAACTATATAATTTAATTAAGAAATTTTGGATGAAACATGAAACATGATTCATGGCGCAAGAGGGTTCAAAGACGTAGCGGGTTTGTAAGCGGAGAGTTCTTAGACGGAGACCACTGCGTTTACAACTGTTTCAGGTCACTTGACACAAGCGTTCTGATCCCCACCTGCATGCCTGTAAGAATGGCCTTGGACGCCTCCAGGGGAGACCATTCCCTCGAGTCTCCCCGCACAGCAGCGCCCCCTTCACCCGCTGCCTCCATGGCCTCGTCTGCCGATCTGCGGTCGAGCTCCGGCACCACACACTTGTCCTGGTCCAGCTCGGGGCGATTCGTCTGGTGCAAGATCTGGTCCACCACTTTCTGAACCAGCCTCTCACTGCCAAACTCACCTAGGCGCGAAAAATTGTACAATTTAACAAAAATAGTTACAAAGAGTTAGAAAAAACATGACTAGCGACTCTTCTAGTGATAGTAATATTGTATGACTACACGTCCACATTTAGCTTGTCAATTCAAGATGTTAGCCTGCAGTCAGGGTACTAAGAATGTGTAGATAAACACTAGCATTTTTTCACAAAGACATAAAACAAACAAAAAGCCACCAACCCCTTCATGGTGTGAGAAATATGTTTAAGGATGTAACACCATTTCGTGTTAACCTTGTTTTGTCACATGATACTGGCACCAAACCGAGCAGCAGGGGAGACAATGGCTGACCTGACAACCCAAGCAGTAGGGGAGACAATGGCTGACCTGCCAACCCAAGCAGCAGGGGAGACAATGGCTTACCTGACAACCCAAGCAGTAGGGGAGACAATGGCTTACCTGACAACCCAAGCAGTAGGGGAGACAATGGCTGACCTGCCAACCCAAGCAGTAGGGGAGACAATGGCTGACCTGACAACCCAAGCAGTAGGGGAGACAATGGCTGACCTGACAACCCTCTTGTTTTGTCACATGATACTGGCACCAACCCAAGCAGTAGGGGAGACAATGGCTTACCTGACAACCCAAGCAGTAGGGGAGACAATGGCTTACCTGACAACCCAAGCAGTAGGGGAGACAATGGCTGACCTGACAACCCAAGCAGCAGGGGAGACAATGGCTGACCTGACAACCCAAGCAGCAGGGGAGACAATGGCTTACCTGACAACCCAAGCAGTAGGGGAGACAATGGCTTACCTGGGAAGTGAGCTTGCACCAGGTCCTGAGCCATGGCGTACACGTTGCTGTTGAGAGCGGGATCGTCCTCACCCTGGAACCACGGCACCACCGACTTGACCGTCCTCCCTCCCCACTCCATGAGCACCAGGATTCTGGGGGACGGCAAAGTCGTTGTTTGGTCATTTCATGGTATTTGGGGGACGGCAAAGTCATTGTTTGGTCATTTCATGGTATTTGGGGGAGGGCAAAGTCATTGTTTGGTCAGTTCATGGTATTTGGGGGAGGGCAAAGTCGTTGTTTGGTCATTTCATGGTATTTGGGGGAGGGCAAAGTCATTGTTTGGTCATTTCATGGTATTCAGATGAGGAAAAGAGTCGTGTAGTACTCAGTAGACTCTATCATGCTATATAGATTTGAAGCATGGACATTCTTTAAGAAAAAGTAGAAGCTACAATGGTGTGTTTTTTTTAGAAATTCCATGGGCACCGGAATCTGGGAGTGGTGGTTTGTTTATTTGATGACATTCTTGTAGTAAAAGAGTCCTTGGAGATGCTTATAGAGTCTAACAAGTTCTATGGATGTGAACCATGGATACTCTAAAAATAAAAGGATGCCAAAAGATACAAAAAGCTACAATGGTGGGTTTTGTTTTGTGGATAATGCCGCATGTCTCCACAAAACAAGAAAATCTTGGAAAGGTCATGTGATGAGAAGAGCACACACGTGGATCATTTGGTGGGGACGGGAATGTGGTACATCACCAGAGGGGTAGGCCTCACTACAGGGGTGATGTAGGTGAGACTGACCCTCTGGGGGCAACAAGAGAGGGAAAGAAGTGTGGAGAGATGTGCGATCGCTTATGGCACTACATGATGGTGACTTTGTTTACATATCTTGGGTGTTAGCAGGAAATTAAAAAAAACACAAGATGTCTCGAAGCAATTGGGCATCTCAAAAGCATACAGGAAAGAATCTGTCGGGTATCGCCAATAACCCTGAGGTCACCATTTAAATTCTTAATAAAGATATTGTCCGTTTCTTCAAAATATCTTTTGGCATCACAATAAAGCCCTTTCATTGCCATGACACCCAATTTCTAAGTTTGTTTGATTTCATGCAATTTCATTTTCATTTCTAGTTAATTATTTAATATTCTTCGTTTTTATCATAAAAATGTTTTTTTAATCTACTTAGATGAAGGCACATGAATGCCATATCACAATCTAATGTGAGTAGTTCCTAGCATGCCATTTAGAACAGTACTATAGACTGATACTTTTTTGGTGAAGTGTCATATTCTTTGCCGCTCCAGTAGTGCTTGAATCCACAGAGACACTTGCTGGACTTCGTGAACGTGCGGTCGCCATCTTTGAACTGAATGCTGTAGTCTGCACCGACCAGTCTGAACTCGGTTCTGGAGGGACATAAGATACAGAGGAAGCATTAATGTTGGCGTTAACTACCATAACCAACAGAGGAGCCAAAAAACAGCTGTAAATAAGACTTAGATAAGTTTGTCCTGTTCTTTTTTCGATACAAATATATAACTATCAAAGGAACCCAGTGGTTACCACTGATTTTTTTTAGAGAAAGAGCAAACTTCAACTCAAAACTCGCTGATGCAAAAGTAATAAGAATTGAGATGTGTCTTGTTGCTGGTAACTGTTAGCATGGACTAATTAGTGTTACGAATCTCCGAGGCTGTTCTAGGACTAGACTTACCCTGAGCAGTACAGGCAGGCAGTCGGTTTATTCTGCCCCGCAGCAGGCACAAGTCTGTTCTGCTTGGCGTCATACACAGCAACAACATCTAGGCGGGCATGATAAAGCACTCATAATTAAAATTTGTTTCATCAGATCATATGTTATTCAAAACATAGTTTCTGGGCAAACCGCCGGTTACTTTCAATAATGTTTTATATAAATGATTATAATTGGTTTAATGCATATAAGATAAATAGGTTGATAACTGGTTGATTGGAACAATACATTGGCTTAGCAAAGTAGGGGTAGGAGGCGGAACAGCAAATGGACCTATGTAGTGGAGTACACAAAATATTAGAACATACATATGTCATGCATCTTGAAATCATTAATTTAGAGAGAAACATTTATTATGTTTGTTAAATCACATACCCTAGAATCAAACCAAACCATTTCAACCATCTTTTCCTGTGAAACATTTGTCAAAGCTTAATAAGTGTCGCCCTGACTTCTCTGTCTATTCCATACGCCCTTCAGATAAACAAATCTATAATTATAACCTAATACTCAAAGTGAGGCTCCTGTTTTTTGCACACTCTGTCTTAATCAGAGGCGAAAACTTTGCAAAACCATACAAAATTGACACACAGCAGTCATCTAGCTTTGCAAGGGTGGCAATTCCTTTCTGAGAAATATGTTGCACTTAAAATACTTTAAGTTGTTTCAATGCATATCTATGACTTAGTACTAAACAATTAAGTAAAAAGCTATAGCCTCATCACACACTATGCAGGGGAAAGTTAAATAGCTAAAGCCTCATCACACACTATGCAGGGGAAAGTTAAAAGGCTATGGCCTCATCACACACTATGCAGGGGAAATAAGTAGACTGGAATGAATGAGACGATACGCTATATAATTAAGTAAAAGGCTATAGCCTCATCACACACTATGCAGGGGAAACGAGTAGCTCTGTCCGTCCTTGAGCTTGGGCCCATGACACGACACTGCCAGTTCGTAGAGCTCTCCGGCCGGCCGGCACCAGTCTGGGGAAACCCGTTGGGCCAGCGCCAGGGAGCGGCAGTCCAGGCACACAAACAGGAGCTGCTGGGAGATGGACGTCCGCGCCTTGTCCAGGAGGAGGCTCACGTTCAGGCCACACACCAAACCTGCGGACAGCACAAACAAACAGACAATGAAAAGATTGTATTCAAAAGGACTAGGCTACAGCTTTTGTAGTGGGTGGGTCCCGGAGATGGAAGGTGTTGTTTGGACGCAGAGTTTGGTTTATGTTTAGTGTGCAACCTCAACACTACACAGGGTACATTGTGGACAATGTTATATGTGGGGTGCTATATGCGAAAATGTCTGATATTCACACAAACCCTTGCACAAGGACAAAAGGATGCATATAATATTGCAAGAGTGAAAATAATGGATATTCCATGGGTAAGCTGTAAAGACATTTGGAAAAGCATCAGTATCTGACAGTTTTTATTTCCATTCAATCAGGTAGTTCTATCAATATAATCCATTTTAAAAATTTGATTATGTAAAGCTTGGGATAAAATGTCTACGCCATCTACGCTGCCAACTCACCATTTGCCTTGAATATCTGCTCATGGACGTCTGAGAGCAAGGCAGGCGAGATGCTGTGATTTTTATAAAACACGTCGGACATCGCAGCCACCAATCGCTGGATGTACGTGCTCTGAAATTGTACGGCAGAGATAAACTCTACAGGATCTCATCACTCAACTAAAAAAAAAGTTTATATTCCACACCAATCAACAATAAACATTGCTTTATCATCATAGATTGGGGCACTTAGAAAATCTGGGGAAGTTTAAAAATATAGGGGCAAAAAGAAAAGGCTTACTGGTAATTTCAACGGAGCCCTTTAAAAGAGCAATATTAAAAAAGTTAAGCTTCCTTTGGAATGCTGCAATTATTTCACAAAGCCTGTTCAAATTTTCTTCCAATAATATATTATATAATTAAATTTAAAAAATTCTATGACAGTTAACGTTTTCTAGGCATATCCCTGAATTTACTATGGGGATTAAAGAAAATATTCTGTATTTTGCCGGTTCAGAACAGCAACTATACTCATTTGTGTCAAATCAATACAAATATAAATTCACAATGAAGACAAGCTCAAGTCTAGAAACAAATATCTAGATGAGGCGAAAATTCCATGAAATACCTGTAGAATTTTCTCCCCTCCAATTTGGCATCTGCCCATCTCGTCAAAGTGAACATACTTGTCAATCTCGATGTCTGAGACGCCCCAGGAGCGCTGAATCATGTAGCGGGACAGCAGCGGACATTTTCTGCCTGAACAGAAGAAAACATCCCACTCATTTTTATACATAATGAAAAAAGTCAAGTGTAAAAAAGCATTCAACAATGGCTGACAAGACTAGTTATCTTCATAATAAAACTCAGGAACCAACAAACTGATGACCCCCCCCCCCATTATTATACAATGGTAAAGAATTTAAATATTTCAAACAGATGAAAAGTGTGAAACTTATGTGTAAGTTAACTCAAGTACTGAGTGTGTGGTTAACTGAAAGTGTTTCCTGACTGCAGGGCTGGCTCACATGGCCGAGTGTGAATATTGGAGTGTGACTGAGGCCGAGTGTGAATATTGGAGTGTGACTGAGGCCGAGTGTGAATATTGGAGTGTGACTGAGGCCGAGTGTGAATATTGGAGTGTGACTGAGAAGTTCGCACTGCCTTGTGGGGTGTTCGAGTAAAACCTGTGAAATTTTTAGTTTTAAATCCCCTTGGTGTCTGAAAGAGCCCTTTACGCAGAGAGGAGCACCGGCTGAAGTGTGCACTGTGGACAGCCACCTCTGACTGATCGAGCTGCTGGCTTTTCTTAGTTTGGTTTGACCAGAAACTGGGCCATGTCATAGTCTGACCATAACAACAACAAAAAGTGCTACAGCAAACTAATGTCTGTTCGCTGCAACCATTTCATGAAAGACGCACCTTTGATACCCACAAGTGGAATGAAGTGGTTCCGTCCCATGCTGCTCCATGCGATACACAACGGACTGTTGAGCTTGCCTTCTTTGTTCATGCAGGCAGATGGTGGAGAGAAGTAGGGCAGGAAGATGGCTGTCACAACAAACAGAAAAACACGAATTGAGATTTAATTGAATCACAAAGTATTGACAGGCAGCTAGCGGTTTTTAAAAAAAATTTGCCTTTCCATTATCTTTCCAGTAGTAGTAGTAGTGGTGGTCAAGTGGTGGTAGTAGTAGTAGTAGTAGTAGTAGTAGTAGT
Source organism: Elysia chlorotica (assembly GCA_003991915.1). NCBI lineage: Eukaryota > Metazoa > Mollusca > Gastropoda > Plakobranchidae > Elysia > Elysia chlorotica. The sequence goes on along the minus strand of RQTK01000113.1, from coordinate 778,285 downwards.
AGTAGTAGTAGTAGTAGTAGTAGTAGTAGTAGTAGTAGTAGTAGTAGTAGTAGTAGTAGTAGTAGTAGTAGTAGTAGTAGTAGTAGTAGTAGTAGTAGTAGTAGTAGTACTGTAGTAGTAGTAGTAGTAGTAGCAGTAGCAGTAGCAGTAGTCCTGAACAGACAGCAGGATCAGCTTGACAAGAAAAACTGAGAGCGAGGAGTGCAGTGGGTACTGAACATGACAGCACGGTCAGACTGACGACACAGTGTGTGACAAACAGAATGAAGACTATGCTAAAACACAAGACACACCTATACGTATGTAATGATATTCACATTTAATATGAATTTTATCTTACGAATTACATACAATAGTTACTTCACTTTCTGATATCCTAGCTGTGTATTTTTTATTTAATATAAATAAAGATTTTTTTTAAATAACAATTCTTAATTTTTTTAAACATAACCATAGTACTTAGTAGTACCATGTCATCTTATCTACACACTTTGTAACTTTTATGTTTGATGTATACGAACATTATTGTATTAATTTCATGTGGTGAGTAAATAAAGTTTTCTGTACTGTGTATTCCGTATTTTTCTAAAAATGTCTAAATGTTAAAACTTGTGTAACCCGAGTAGTCGCAGGAATCCGTATAGTAGTAGGTGGTGGTGGTGCTTCTAGCAGTAGTGGCAGCATTAGTAGTAGCATATATATAAATCAGACAAAAGGATGCAATAATATAAGGACACTTTTTAATATACCTATCTCTTTCTCTGGATCAGACTGCATCTCAGTTAGTGTCATTTTGTTAGATTCCTAAACATTTTTGTATTTTCTGTTGCCCAACGACAACTTTAAATAGAAAAATGATTTAATTCCTTTATTCCTGGGAGGGAAATATTCCAAAACAAGACAAGGATCAGCTTGACAAGAAAAACTGAGAGCGAGGAGTGCAGTGGGTACTGAACATGACAGCACGGTCAGGCTGACGACACAATGTGTGACAAACAGAATGAAGACTATGCTAAAACACAAGACACACCTATACTTATGTAATGATATTCACATTTAATATGAATTTTATCTTACGAATTACATACAATAGTTACTTCACTTTCTGATATCCTAGCTGTGTATTTTTTATTTAATATATATAGATTTCTTTTATAATAACAATTCTTAATTTTTTTTAACATAAGCATAGTACTTAGTAGTACCATGTCATCTTATCTACACACTTTGTAATTTTTATGTTTGATGTATACGAACATTATTGTATTAATTTCATGTGGTGAATAAATAAAGTTTTCTGTACTGTGTATTCCGTATTTATCTAAAAATGTCTAAATATTAAAACTTGTGTTACTCGAGTAATCGCCCGATTCCGTATTTATCTAAAAATGTCTAAATGTTAAAACTTGTGTTACCCGAGTAGTCGCCGATTCCGTATTTATCTAAAAATGTCTAAATGTTAAAACTTGTGTTACCCGAGTAGTCGCCGTATTTATCTAAAAATGTCTAAATGTTAAAACTTGTGTTACCCGAGTAGTCGCCGTATTTATCTAAAAATGTCTAAATGTTAAAACTTGTGTTACCCGAGTAGTCGCCTGATTCCGTATTTATCTAAAAATGTCTAAATGTTAAAACTTGTGTTACCCGAGTAGTCGCCCGATTCCGTATTTATCTAAAAATGTCTAAATGTTAAAACTTGTGTAACCCGAGTAGTCGCCGGAGCTGTATTCCGTATTTATCTAAAAATGTCTAAATGTTAAAACCTGTGTTACCCGAGTAGTCGCCCGATTCCGTATTTATCTAAAAATGTCTAAATGTTAAAACTTGTGTAACCCGAGTAGTCGCCGGAGCTGTATTCCGTATTTATCTAAAAATGTCTAAATGTTAAAACTTGTGTTACCCGAGTAGTCGCCGACTGATTCCGTATTATCTAAAAATGTCTAAATGTTAAAACTGTGTTACCCGAGTAGTATTCCGTATTTATCTAGAAATGTCTTGTATCGATCGTGGGTTTCTGTAACGCATTGTACTATAAGTTGATCTATTCATTTCCTCACCCTTTTTAGGTGCGTAACTTTTGGGTAGCGGATTGACTAGATGTATGTACATTATCTTGTTTGATTGCATAACGATTGTATTTCAAGCCTAAGAATTTAATTGTGAGTTTTGCTTACTGAACACAGCCCTTCTCGAAAACTCCGGCTAAAGTTCTAGAATAGTAATAACCTCGTCACCTCTTGTTTACCTTTGTTATGAATGGTTGTTAATTGCTAAAGAGATGTACCGAGAATATACACTTATGATTTACGTAATTCTTATTCTAGATGATTCGACGAAAATTTGTATAAATAAGAATCTTAATTAGATTTAAAAAGAGTCAAAATTGTTTACAAAAGTCTACATTAAAACTCCAGTAATTGTACTATTGAGCAGTCCAACAAACATTGTAAAGTATAACCCTTTTGTTGGATTAAACAGTTTGAAATTGTTACTTGCGGACTTCGGAATTATTTTCTAAGGACGAGTCGTGTGATTGGCTGTGAATATTTTAAATACCCCTAGACAAACAGAGCCTAACAGATTACAACCATCAACAGCAAATCTGTTACACTGGGGGCTAGTCCGGGATAGAATCTACAAGTTCGGCGCATCGAAGAATAAAAGATCTAGAGATCTAGATTAGTACAGCGTAGAGCTAGATCTAGATTACCAACCTTCGTCGGCTAATATCTGGTACACGCGTTTCGCTTGCCTTAAATGTCCAAATGTTAAAACTTGTGTTACCCGAGTAGTCGCCGGAGCTGCGGATTCCGTCCAGACAGTCCAGCAGAACAATCGGGCGCCGGAGAACGTTTGCCAGACCAAAGATGTGAATGTTCCTCAGGCCAGTGGGTTCCAGACCAGAGGGGAGGAAGTCCGGGTCGCACTCGTTGATGATGAGCATCCACTCGCTCTCGTCGATAAAGTCCTTACACGGAAAGTGGAAACACAGGAAACGATGTATATATGTAAAAAAGCCAGTCCTGTGTCATTTTCATCAGTTTGAAACTAAAACAAAGACCCTGTTATATGATAAATTAAGAGACCCTGGTTTATGCAAAGTTCAATGTATTTAAAATTTAACCAGACCAGAAAATGGTGTTTTTTTTTCCTTAAAGTAAGCTCTTATTTACATGTTCTGATCCTTTACAACAAAAGCAAATTACATTAGATTTAAACAGACTCCTTCATTGGATTTCAATTGTGAACCTTCTTAATAAAAAAGATTGGATGAAACAATAAAATGAGTATTTAAAACCCCGATCAGTATCATTTAATGACCCCAACCTAAGAAAATAAGGGTGCATTATTAAGACATTGAACCAGATACCTCTGATAAAAAGTCACTCTGTTCTATCGACTGAGTTACCTTGTCTAAAGGTTTACCTTGAACTGCATTTTATATTTGGCCAGGTTGTTGATGAGATGTTGTTTCAGGTTGACCCTGAGCGGGTGCCAGAACAGTTCCCAGCCAATGAGAGCTCTCGACACAGCATGGACCAGGCAGTGGCCGTCGCCGTCAGCGTGGACCGGAACCAGGCGCTCCTCCTTCTCATTGGACAGCTTTAATAATAA
>RQTK01000113.1:730005-773913 GCA_003991915.1 Elysia chlorotica | reverse complement strand
TAGTAGTAGTAGTAGTAGTAGTAGTAGTAGTAGTAGTAGTAGTAGTAGTAGTAGTAGTAGTAGTAGTAGTAGTAGTAGTAGTAGTAGCAGCAGTAGTAGTAGTAGTAGTTGTAACAATAGTTGTAGTAGTAGCACAATGTTCCACAAGGAATCAAGAGGCTCAGATTAAAACCAAGCTCTCAAAATTTGCCGCATGTTTCACCTTGATCTGATCCAGAGTGTCCTGCAGGTAGGTCCTGCTGCCGCTCCTGTCTCGCCCGTAGCTCGGCACATTCAGGTGCGCGGGGTCGATCAGGAAGGCGCGGTCGCAGAGCTGGCCGCAGTCAAACACCGCCGGCTTGCCCATCTCCGTCAGAGGCTTGGCTCTGGATACACCACACGACACAGACAATTTTAAACTTTAGTGGTGTTGTTGTTCTTTTTACCTTCATGAAAGCATCATCATCACATCGCCATCTTGGCCTGTCCATTGTATCAGACTTTCTCTCTGCAAAGCTCCCTGTCTCGGGCTGTCCTATCTGACTATGTGGGCCTTATTTGTAGCCAGTTGATCATATTCACCCGGTTTTTCCTGATCAAAATTTCGCTTCTGAAATGTGTTTTTCTAAACTACTGTGTCTCATCAAGTGGCTGAAATATTTCAGTTTCCCCTCTTTGATGTTACCTGAAAAGCCTGTTTGGTTTCACTTTTTTACTCCTTTTAGTATGTCAATATATCATTGTGCTTGTTGTCTGTATATGCTGTCCTCAAACTAGGATTGAAAATAATTTACATGAAGATTACAATAACAAAAATGCAGTATATATTTTTGTCACTTTTATTATGTCTCAACTATAATTATTATTTATCTAAAAAATTAATGTTCAAATAACATTTCAAAGACTTCTGTATTAAAAAACAGTCAATCTTAAACTAAGCAAAAAGGGTTAAAGATAACAGTTATGAAAACCTGGGCTACTATTTAGTGCTTCAGACATTTTATAATCCACATCTAAACTCCTTAACTTTGTAGGGTATAATTGTCAATTCAGGAGCTGTGAAGTCATTCAAGGTTCTTGCAACATAGCAGAAAAAATCAAGACATGCATTTTAAGATTAAACACTTCTCTAAATATGCGCTGCTAAAATGTGAAAAAAAGATGATGTGGTTGCTTTTGTTTCTTCTAGAACTCGTTTGATAACAGAAACAAACACAATCAACTGCACTCACTTCCCAGTCGCTCTGTCCATTCCGTGAGAAGTCAGCAAGGGAGACAATATGGAGCAAAGATAGTTTGTCATTCCGTCTACCTTCAGACTCTCATGGTTAAAGTTTTCTTTCTTTACAGCTTCTGTTTTGGCCCTGGTATTCAGCAAGCGATCAAGTGCTTCTACAATGCCAATGACCTGTAGATATTAGGGAAAGGAAATTAGTGTGATTAAGAGAGAAAGAAAAGTAGGCAGAGAGGGAGATAAGGACAAGAGAGATCAAATACAAACAAGAATAGATAAGAAAGAAAAAAAAAATATATTTAAAGAGAAATAGTTGGAAATGGATAAGTCAAGTATAAAAGATGGATAAGATAAAATATGATGTAATATTCTCTTTAATACAAATCTTAAAAGAATTGAAATTCCCTATGTTAAACCATAATCCGTCCAATTTTAATATCTTTCTCAATTTACTTTCCATTCACCATTTGTCATAGGATGGTCTAGCCTTTCTCTTTCCATCACAAATCAAAAAAAGATTGCTTTTCTAAAAATGTTATAAACTAATCAGTGATCTAGTTGTGTAAGACTTCTTCTTTAGGTCCAACAGTCAATCAAAGTCTTACTATTTTCTGAAAAATAATGCAGTGATGTCGGCATATCACAAGTATGGAAAAATAAACCCTGTTTGCCACTTCATTTTATGGCTTGAGAAAAGATTCTCTGCTGTCAACTTGCATCGCTGCTGTTTGTTCACTTCCCAATACATATTTTCAATCATAAATTAAAATCATGTATAAAAAGAACAACCCTAACGACACATTTGTGCTTTTTGGCTACTTACAAAATCGGAATTGCTGGTGAGTCGCTCGACATTGTTGAGTGTGGACGGCGTGTGCCTCTGGCCACAGCCAAAGCACTCCACACTGACCTCATTCTCGGGGAAGTAGAGCCTCTTTCCACACGGAGCATTTGGGCAGAACCCGCTCAGCACGGCCACAGTGTCTCTCATGGCGGGCGCTTTGTGGGTCTGGGATTTACACAGAAATTACATAGATTTCATTTTTACACTTCTGTGGCTTTTGCCTGTAACATGGTCGACTATATTCATAAGATTATAAATTAGAAATGCGGTATTCAAATTTTTGTTTGTTAATTTAGAAAAAATTAGAAAACAAAGGTTGACTGAGGTTGGGAGTACCTTTTTTTCTTTTTCCTCAACAATATTTGTTTCCATTTTTAATGAGAAAATGAACACTTATTCCCAGTCTTGCAAGTAGCTTACCAACTTTGAATTTACAACAATAACAATAATAATAGTAACAGTAGCAATGATAGTAATAATAATAATAATAATATATATTTTATCTCTGAAGGGTCAAGCCATCTACAAATTTAATAAATTACACAAATATTCACTATTGATACAACAGACAAAATAACCTTACCTTGAGGCATGCCAACATTGATGTGTAAAAGCAAAGTTTTATGTTGTCTTAAAGCTCTTTAAACATATCGAGTCCTGACAAATAATGTTTGTGTACTTCAATACTTGTTCCTTTTGCTTAACACTAAATAGGCTATATTGTGGACGTCTGACAATTTTAGATGCCGCCACATCCTAGATAAGGTTGGACTCCTGTTTCAGCAAGTCACGTTAAACTGATATTGACCCAAGTGGTAGGGTACAAAATCAAACAAATACATTTTTCACCAGGTGTGGGCTTGAACCACAGACCTTCCAATTTGGAGACCAACACTATACAGTTTGCCTCTGTCAATAAAGAATATGGCAGATTTCATAAATTGGACCATACTCGTTTACTGATTATAGACCAGGTGCATAATTATGGTACGCCTTTTTTAAATAGACTCAATAGTATTAAATTTAAAAAATATAATCCACCCTTCAAATAACCTAATCTATCAAGATTTTGAAACACACGTTTTTTATAACAAAAACAAAAAAAAAGAAATAACACAAAAAAAAAACAGTAGTTATGTAAATATCAAGCTGTAACTGCTTCGGCAGCTTCCACATGCACATCTTTAAACACAGCACACAATTTTTTTGCACAAACACAATGAAGTTTAACATTAAAAGACATTAGAGATTAAGGTCCTGTGAAGGTCCAATTTTGTGAAATCTGCCATATATATATATATTCCTAAATCCAGGTACGATGCTGTTAACACATTTGTTGTTTTTAAAGGTTCTAGTACTGTAGTAGAAAGTTTGGGTGGATAGTAATAAGTATAAAAGGCCAAAGGGGAGTTTACAGACAAAATTCTACAAAGCATCTTGGGAGCTTTGAGATGTTATCTTATTATGATGTCATCTTCTACACTTCTATTTCTTCTACCATGTGAATCCTACATGGTCTTGTCGTGAATTTTATAAAAACATCTTAAATCAGTTCTATAATTATACAAAATACGTCATTACCTGTCAATCACACTTTGATGAAACTCAGTTATCAAAAATGCTAGAGATTGATCGAACCATGTCAATCACATCTGGCTACGCTGATCCAAACTATACCATTAACGCAGGATCATAAACTTTCCTGTCAGGTACAAATGCCACTTCAGAAGGTTTTACACAATCTTCGAAAAGAGAATAGATAATTTTCAAATTTTTATTTGAAAATGTAACATTTCAATCAATGGCTACCATTTTATAGAAGTCTCATCTCTCTAGAACCAATACAAAATAGAGGATTTGTAAATTTAAATCTAAAATACCTAAATAGATATAGATTGGTATATCTAATTTCAATGCTCAGCTATCTAATTTAGATCTAGGATATATAGAAAGCTAGAGAGATCTAGATTCTTGATCTAGCATATATCTAGATCTAGATCTAGATCTAATCTAGAATCTAGAGCTACATTCTACGAGAGACTAGAAATCTAGATCTAGTAAAACAGCCAGAGATTGATCCGAGCTTCACCTCTTTAGAACATTAAACTAAATGTCTTTGAAAATGGTAAAAGAATCCGTGTATATCCTTAACCTCAATTTCAATCGAGTAGAATCATTGATTTATTTTTTTTTTTTTTTCAATAAAAAAAAAGTCTAACCAAGCAGAATTGCCAGGAAATCTCCAACTGTGCTCTCTTCAGAAAGGAAGGAAAGAAAAACAATAATAACAACAGAACGTCCCAAAATAAAGCAATGAAATCAAATCAACACAAACGTTAAAGAACTGTGACTGCAATCTTTATGGACAGAGAATCTTATTCCACTCATTTTTTTCACCTACGAAAACGAAAAAATAAAGAAACACAAACGTACATAAAATTGTATCAGTCGACATTAATTTATTCAAATTTTGCGAGGGATTTAGTGTGCGTCTAGTTTGACCCAGCAACATAGCATGAACTTCACTGACTCCGATAGTCAAATTATAGGCTACTTTTTATTGTGACACCAAATCAATTACATGGGAAAATCGCGTCCACCAGAGCGGGACTTGAACACAGACCTCCAGCATCGGAAGCCGACGCTCTAACCCCAGCGAAACAAGAAGTGCACCATATTAACGGCTCACAAAAGTTGAACTTATGACCTGTGATGTTGGAAAGTCTGTAATCATCATTGAGATATTCTCTTCATGGGCAACATTCGCGCGAGTTCATGTACCAGGCCAGGAGAAAGGTGGGGCACACGAGGAATGCTAACCCTACTATAAAATTAGTGACGCGATGTCACAGAAAATAAATATGTGAGGGATATTAAACTTATAGAGATTAATGTCTGTATGTGTATTCTTCCAATGTTACTAGATGGTAAAGAACAGATTGAAATTGTTTTTAGAGATATTCTGCATGCGAATTTGAAGATCGTAATGGCCGTTTTATTTCGGTACGTTGATAAAAGATCTTGTATAATTATCGAGAGTAGAACATAGAGTTTTTTTTTTTTTTCTATTTAGAGATTTGTAAGATTACATACACCATTTCAATGTCAACAGGTGCTGAAGGACAGATTGAAGTTGAGATCAAAAATGTAGGAATTCCCTTTGATTGTTACATGCCCGTGTCTTTAGCCAGCAACAAAACAAAAAGGTGCACTTTGAGATACATACCGTTAGCCAAATTAGACATCCCTTCCCAGCTGCAATCACTGTCCTGCTTGTCTGTACACCAGTGTTGTCAAAACTAGACTATTGTAAACCATGCACAGAATATTATAGAACGTTTGAAATAATCACAGCGGGTTGAAAAATAATTATTGGTACTCACGCACAATAAAGTTTTTGTGTTTTTATTCAGCTCAGGGGTACTTGTTTGATTGCGAGTGTGCTCTACTTAAATTAGGGTATAAAAGGTTGTATCTAGAGTTAAGAAACATTTTCGCTTAAAAAGTTAGCATTAAAAAGCCGTAACTGGAGTAGGCATAACGCCTGTTGCCCTCAACGTGTAAGCCTAACAGTTGTAAATCATGTTCTGACTGATTGATTTCAAGATTTTAATCGCAGAAAATCGTAACTCATCGTTGCGGGAAAACTACGGTAGTTTTACGCATTCAAACCAATAGTAATACAATGAACGCACCTTGCATTTTAATAGCCGCATGCAGAGACATCATAGCGATAAGTCCATCCGTTAAAACAAAACAAAATGTTTTTTCGCCTCCTGAAAGTGACGATTTTTTAAATAATTATGTCTTTTTTGGTTCCCTTCCCACGACTTAATGCAGCTGCTTTTATTTTTGTAATGTAACTAGAAAAATGTATTGAGGATTAATGCTTTTTCTTGTGTTTATTGAATTCTACAATTGAATTTTGGACTAGTTGTACCAGTATTTTAAGTTGTCATATATTTTAAACTATGTATTAAGTTGTAAGCATTGATTTTTTTAAATAAAAATTAATTGGGTAGGCCCCTCGCTGAGAAATTACACTCAATTTGTTGAACTGCTAAAACTAAATATTTATTGTCGCTCCAGATTCTTTATATACTACCTTCAGACATTTAAAATGTTCCCAGAACAAGATACACCAACTATTTCACACGGTGAAAAACGCCTAAACGCCCCGTGCATAATCTAATCTTTGTATCGTTTTAAAGTTGTTTTTTTTTCTTTAATTTAACTAGGAATGAAAATGTATGATTGAAGTAGGATGCAACAAGAATTAATTCAATAAAAGGTGGTTTATCATCCACGCTCAAGCACTGTCGCTGATGCTACTAGTCAATAGGCAAGGCAAAATAAACAATCATGATCTTAAAACTTGTGTTTACTAATCCACTGAACGCGTCCCAACTTAACCTACTTTGAGTTGTTAAAGCAATTTAAATGTCGACTGTTAGTTACCCTATGTTGGCGAAACAAAGCATTTTAGGAGATGATTAAAATGTGGGGATTTTAGTGGGGATTTTAAGGTGGACATTTTAACGTTTGTAAACGGTTGACAGCAAAACTTAATGCACTCAGAAAGTTTCAAGATGTCTAAAGCAGCAGTTCGTCTAAATCCGCGTTACAAAAAGGAGGTTATTAAAAAAAAAATTATAGATGGCATTATGAATGTATTTTGAAAGTAAAACGTCACTAGTTCTAGGCGGACATGGTCCAATCCCTGCTCTAAACACTGCATTTGTTCCTGCTGGTTGCCAGTGGGTGGTTCAATATGAGTAAAACTTCGCTGTCCAAATCGTTATCCTCCTCTGTAATTAGCCTACAACGTTCCGTTATACCTGCGAATTAGAAGGTTTTATACGAGCTGTAAGCTACCGCTATGTTGTTATCACGACCCGGGGACGATAAGAGAGATGTCGCTTTCTATGACCAGCTATTTGATTAATTTTCAAATTAACTATTGAATGCTGACATTCGATGTGCATGAAACTTTAAAAGTGTCTTTATCAAAATAATGCGCTGATTAATAGCGAACTGAGACCCACGGTTAGAACTTTACAAAAAAGTTTTTAAAAAGACCTCATAGAGTAAAAGGTAAATTATTTAGAAATGAAATTCTTTGATGATTAGTCATTTGTTTGACGACTACCATGCTCATTTTCTTCTCCTCCCATTAGAACCAGCTGCCCCTTCTCAGAACTCGCTATCTTGTTTCCCCAAGGGGCGGAGACCAGTCAGACAACTGTAAGTGTAATCACAAAACACGTAAACGGAATCACATAGCGGAAGTGACCCTTTTCGTTTGGATGATGCTTCTCCTAGCAACGTAGCCTCAACCAGCCGTGATTACTGAGGGATCAACCCGTTGTTTGGTTCTGTTCCTTTTAAATGTAGAACATTTTAGGTTAATTGTGTGTAAAATTGAAGAGATAAGTAGGATAAGCATGCATCACGAAGTGAAATATAATGAACGGCAAGATGCCAAAAACTGGCACCACACAAGTACTGGAGTAGGCCACCACTACAGGCCTGGCTATTATTTTCCCGACTCGGAATTTAAGGTCTGTATTCTTACTCAAATCATTATGACTATGAAAAACACACCATTGGTAAATACCAACAACAGGGTATATTAAGATCCAACCCAATACCATTTAAAGTGTAAGTGAGTCTACACGCAGGCCTAGATCTACTATTGATGTAGGCCTGTGGATCTGTTGTGTCTTTCTTTTTTTTTTTTTTTTTTTTCGCTATTAAAATATACACACAAGAGGTTATATTATTTTAGTAAAACTAATGAATGGAAACGCTGTATGTTGCAATCAGAGAATTGGATACTGTGTATGATCTTTCATGAGACCTAGGAGTTGTTAAACTGGGACGCAACCAGTAACCACCATTTGAACAAAACTGTGTATATTAATTATTATAAGTCAAAAACAACAAAGAGCAAAAAAAGTTTAGTTTTATAATGCTCTCTTTATTAATATTATTGTTATGATCATATCATCCTTGGACTCTTCTTAACATTCATCACATTTTATTATTTTATTTATCCCTTTAAAGACACTTTTGAGAGAGCCTCTGCCCCCAAAATTAGCCAAAGAGGATGAAGTTACCAAGGACAAACCGTACCTGACCACCAAAGAGTATTTCCATGATCAAAAGTTTCCTGGTCTCCTCTACAAAGATCGCCAACAAAAGAAAGCACCCGGCCACTGGAAGGTCACTTACATGAAAGATCTCACTGAGAAGGTGAAGCTTAGTCTTAGGCTACTGTGGAACAGTTGATGTGTTTTGAATATTAACTGGAATGAGATCTGTTGGTTTGATATGTACCTACATGTTACAGATTAACTTTGTAGGATCTATATATTTTAGAAATTATATTTCTGATATTCGGATAAAAAGAAATGCAGACCTAATTTGGATACTAGCCTATGTAAATGGAATATATCTATTTTTCCTTGCACTGCAATTATTTTAAGATATAATGGAAATTTTATATATTATGACTTTATAATAAATCTTCAAAGATAAAACAGCATCAAATAGATCTATATAATTGTCCTCTATAAACATAATTATTTAAATGATAAAACCCTTTAATATAATACATTATTTAATATTAAATTTCATTACATGTTTTCTGTTTATGTCTGTTTTTTTGTAAGATTATGTATACAGTGGACCTCAGATATTGCGAAGTAAGTGGGCCAGCTCCAAAACTTTGTTACGTCCGAGGTTTCGTTACAGACAAAGCAGTAATAAGCACAAAAAACTTGACTCTCTAGGAGTTTACTTTATAATGGTTTTGATTTTGTTGTTGTTGTCTTTCTCAATTATTGAAAGTTTAAAACAGCTTTCCCGTTTCACGGGGGGTTGCGTGGCCCTGGGGTAGAACATCGGCTTCCGACGCAAAAGGTCTAGGTTCGAGCCTTGGCGATTTTGCTCCCTACTGGTTGGGTCGGTGTCAGTTTAATGTGACCGGCTGAGACAGGAGTCATGGTATCCCCGCCCTGTCTCGTGTGTGGCAGCATATAAAATTGTCAGACGTCAGTCTTGTGGCCCGTCCACAATATAGCCTATATAGTGCTGATGTTGGACGTTAAACCAACTCAACCCATTCCCGTTTCCCAAATGACTCGACCTCCTTCATTAGCTAAAATTTGTTTTACACGTAAAACATGTGTCCGTGTTCACTGAACAAGAATTGGTGTTAATCTTTATTTTGAGTGAATATTTTCAAAAGGAGCTGATGCTGCTTGAGCATGCAAGACTAGGAGTAGACTCAACTGAAATTATAAAATATCTTTGATCGTCGGTACTTTATACCTCCGTTCAATTACATGCCAAATAAACATGATCATTCATCGGCGACAGTTCAAACAATGTTTTTACACCTGCACTGACTAGCTCTGTCTCTTGGCGCAAGCTTACCTACTGAAGTGAGTGGCACAACGGAACCTTAATCCGCTGATGACTCAAAACGTACACATGCACATCCGCACCCAGTCAATTTCTGCGTGTGGAGCATGTTTGCTTATTATCTCTCTACAAATAGACACAAACTTGACCTAAACATGTGTACCGCGCCACGCCCAAGTTTTTCATAGCTCTGTATTCATTGAAATTTCTGGAAATCTCAACCACCACTTGAGCCCAGCTCTTCCTTACGTCTGAGGTTTTCGTTAAATCACTTCGTTAGGCCCAAGGTCCTTTTATAGGCTGTACATAGGGGGCAAAACCGTCCCCAAAATAGTCTTCGTTATGGTCGAGGTTTTGTTGAGTCCAATGCTATATGCGAGGTCCACTGTATTTCTTTTGCAATGGCCATTTTAATGCTCTTAGATGCTTCAATAATTTTGAGCATGATGTCTAAAAATGCTTTCATCTTTACTCATAATTTTTAAATATATTTATGAACATTAATTTTATTCCTTTAATGGGGCAAAAAGAGTGTGGAGGTGAGTTTAACTTTCAGGTTATATAAGTACAATGAAGCTTAAACTTGAGAAGCTTGGATACAAAGATGTTTTGGTTTTAACCAAATTTCCAAAAAAAAAAAATACAACTTTATTGATTGTATGTTAATAGTGTAATAGGTTTTCAAAGCATTTGCAAATGTTTAGATTAATTATTTGTATAATTTAACTTTTTTCTTCACAAAGTTCTTCATATTTTTGTGTAATAGCTTGGACAGGGCGGCTGGCGCCGGCCTCTTACCATGGGTAACCAACTGAGTGAAATGAAAGCAGAATTCCAGGCTAAGAACCCGGAAGTTAAGCACAAGTATAATTTTGAAGAGGTCTACAGACCACAGAACTTTTTGCTTCAAGACCATCACAAGGAAGGACCATCAAAGGTAGGCATCACACTCAACATATGTGACGGTTACTATAAACATTTTAGTTTAAAAGAGGTTTTGTTTTGCTTTGAGAGCCACCAAGCTATTTTGTTAAAAAAATTAAGCTTATATTGGTTTTTAAATTCTGTCCTTTTGGGGGAGTGGTCTTGAGTTTACTTTTTTATGTGAGTGCCCTTGTGTGTGCTTGTCTGTGTGTGTATCTGAGTAAACTGTGTTATTATTGATATAAATATACCATTATTGAACAATAAAGATTATTGTTTTTTTATTCTATTTGTTTAATTGATTTATTATTATTATTATTATTATTATCATCATCATCATCATCATCATCATCATCATCATCATCATCATCATCATCATCATCATCATTATTATTATTATTATTATTATTATTATTATTATTATTATTATTATTATTATTATTATCCATCTAAAAATCTTATTAAAAAAGTAATAAGATTAAGTGTAACAGATTCAATATCAAATAGAAAAACAAATGATTTTTCCGCATATGTAATAACAAACTTTAAATTAATTATCACGATTGCCATTCTAGCTAGGAGCTGCGAGCACTCAGAACCCAAAACTTCAAGGCAAGCCGTTCTATGTGAAAGACAAAGGCATTCTCAATATCCTTGACCCTTACCTCAGTACGACACAGCGCGACCACCGGATGTTCCCTAAGGAGGAGGTGGATGCTTATCCGAGGAAAGATGTGCCCACCTACTGGCAGTGCGAGGATTACACGAAGGCCTGGGGCCATGGACTGCACCACAAGTGAGAGAGTTATCATAATGGCTGTCACTGAGCGATGAGTGTGTTTAAAAGTAGTATGTGTAAATATGTGGAAAAGATTTAGGAAAAAAAACAATTCAATTGAAATAATGCAAAATCAACGTGCTGTTAATAGCAATGTTCTTAATACTTTAGGTGAGTCTGTAAAGGATAAATCTAATTTTTTTTTTTTTTAAGGATTATAAAAGCTCAGCCTAAGATAAACATATCCTAAAAGATACCATGAGATGTTTATTGATGCTACATGGGTGCACAAAAAAAAAGAAGCTTCAAACAGGTTTCAAATTTTATGATTCAAGAGCTGAGCTTTAACCCATTGACAAAATGTGAACTTTCATTGTAAAAATCTACCAATAATATAGCACATGTACTTGCTCAAATTAAACCAATGATGTTCAAAGGACTTTACTTGCTAAGAGAATACCTATTATATAGTTAGACAAAGTAAAAAGCCTTGTTGTACTGATACATAATTTATGATTATTTTACAAAATCCTTTCAATTTTGCCGCCTGTACTTATTGGATACCCACATTTGCAAACACAATATTTTGTGATGATAAAAAGAGTTTGATTTAACAGATTTAATGTGTATTAAAACTATTATCAAAAATGGTCTTTTGATCTTGGACTAAGATTTTTTCTTCATCGAACCATTTATGTTACTTATGAAGTTTTCATGAACTTGACCACTCTCTGTTCAGCCCTCTACCGAAAGACAACGTGCCAAGAGATAAGCTGCCTATGCGAGATGAGATGGTATTTCCTACAGCCACCAAGATACCGCGCTTGCCAAAGTCATTGGTACCTGTACCGCATGCGTAAGTACAAACCATTTTATACAGAAAGCATTACTTAATAAAAATCATTAATTTGTCACTAAAAGTTGTTTTATTGAAGTTTTAAGATTTTAAATTAAAGGTAAGATTTCATTTTTAAAAGCTTGTTGCTTTGTTACAATATTAGTCTATTTAGACTTGAAAAAAAGCCTTTTTTTTTAATTCATTGTAATATTTCCTGCTTGAAAAACATGACTTGATTAACATGTATGATTCTGATCTATTGGAAATCATGAATAATGAAAATTAAAATAAAATTCTTAGGAGTAAAACGTACCATTATACATGTTTTAAAATAATTACAATTATGCATGTGTCAAACATCATGTTATTTGTATTTCCAGGGGCCTGAAGACTCTGTACGACGAATCTTTCCAGACGCCGTCCCACGTGAACATGAAAGAGAACTACTACTGTCCGGTGGACACACCTTTCAAACTGCCAGACCCTAGCTCTAAATCCATCTACACTGCACCCAAAATGTACACAACTGAATACCAGAATATTGGCTGCCGTAACCCCATTACAGTAACAAAATAAACATTTACTTTTCCTGCTCTTTAAATGAAAATATTATCGATCTGGCCATGAAAGATTAAAATTAACTGTTGATGGTCTACAATGAGAACTGCTTATCATAATATGGACCATACTCACTTTACTATTTGCCTGCATGATTTTTAAACTTTCTTTTGAATATTTTAGAGGTCTACTATTGATGTTCCATTTTAATATATAAATTATACATATAAAACATTTGCAGGAAATGTCCATTATACCTTTGCCAGAATGTTAACATAAATAGGCCTAAGAATAACAATTTAGAACAGGGTAGTTTACTGATCAATTGAATGATATAGCAAAAAGGGCACAATACTGTAGTATGAATGTTTTGCAAGGGGTAATGAATAAGTCACAATGTGGAACACATGTTTAAAGCAGTGTAAAAAAATCTCCATACATTTGTGTTTGTACTAGGTAGATGCTGCAAATATGTTGGCAAAGTGCAAAAGACATCTCTATATTAGGTGTAATGCTTTTTTTTAAAAACCATTTTTAATATTTATAGCTTTCTCAAATGTTTTTGAAGAGTTCTGCAATTAAAAAGGAACAATTTATTTTACCTGCCCTGTGTGTACATACATGATATGAATGTTGGCGAAAGTGTATGTGTAATTGTACTATGGTGTACAAAATCAACTTCACTATTGCCTCTTGTTTGAAATTTATACAATAAACTTTGGGGGAAAAAAAAAAGATGACTCTTGTTCTCTGTGGCTCTAAATTATTTACACACACATTTTTTTAAAATGAAGAATATACATCATAGAAAGTACTTTTTTAGGTGCAAATTTTTGTTAACAATAAAAAAAATAGAAATTGAAAAACTTCTTTGCTTCCCTAGAGAAACTCATAGACCTAACTTCTAATAGTTCTATATCAAGCACCAATTATAGAATTATCTCATCTACAGATCATGTCGTGTGTTGTTTTTTTTGTTTTTACTTTTTACATTAATAATATATTCTCACACACTTGTCAACCTAACAATTGCAAATATTATTGAAAAAAAAAAGAAAAAGAAAAAAAGGAAATTTATTAACCAGGGTAGAAAAGTAAAAACAAGACCCTCAGGTAACAAATAAGAAGATAGAAATACTCACATGAAAAGCTATGCAAAGAGTGTCAGCAAAATACTCAATAGGACAAGAAATACAAACTCGATTGAAACAGAGAAGAATTTAAAAAAGATAAATATTGTTGTTCTTTGTTTTTTATTATCTTTATTGTGGCTTCTACAGTTCAAAAACTTAAACATAAAATGAATTTCACAAATTACATAAACAATATTAGAACAAAAATAAAATAAAAACAAATTTTATAAATAAACGAGGATCCATAACCTCAGGGTTGTATGTGTGCCACAGCACTATTCAAGATAAAAACATAAAGATTTTAAACATCAATACCAGTGTATGCAGTGAATTAAAATTCACATTTCATAAGGATATAACTATGTGTACGGTATAGACATGAAAAATAAGATGATATTATAGATTTATTAAGTGGAAATGTGGTACACGTATATTTTGTCACTCACAACTTGTCAGCCGTCACAATATATAAAGGTGTTGAAATGGTAAGATGCAGAAGTTGAAAGTGCCATAAACTTCTGACAGCATATGCATATGAAAACCACTGGTAGTCCAAGTTAAGAACTCTGAACTTGTATACAACCTGATGCACGTAGGTTTTTTTACATAATAAACAACTTTACAGTTGTGTTTATTATTATTATTATTATTATTATTATTATTATTCATCCTTTGAGCAATAAGAGTCAATATCAATTTATCATCAATTTAAAACAATACAGTCAAAAACTACTTGACACAGCCCTCGGGCTGTCAACACTATACGAGAAGCTGGCTGGACGCGTATAGACAGGCTCCCTGCTCCCACTGCTCTGGCCTGAGGTAGATCATGTGAACAGATCTCTCCAGTTTTCATGTTTGCTAAGTTCTTAAAGAGGATCATATACAGAAAAATTACTCTTAGGCATATATATATATATAAACCTATTTCCCTGCACTTTAAGTTGTATGGTGAATGTTCTGATATGATTTATATCAGAACATACAAGTATAATGCAATAATTGTTACTATCTTGTACTTTGTCAAAAAAAAATAGAGATATTCGAAGCTGGCCCTCCTATATTGTTTTGTTTTGGTGGTAATTATCCTGGCTTATGTGAAGAATTCATCTTGGAAATTGTCACCCAACTGAATATAAGTCGTTTTGAATAGGCCATCAAAATATAAAATGCAATCAATGTGAATCATCAAAAAGAAGGTCTAAGTGCAACCCGTGGCTAGATCTGGTTGTAAATCTTGTAACCGACATTCTATCAGCCATTTCTGAATGCTTGATTTTGCTTTATCTGTTTCCGCCTCAAGTTGATCTTTGTGTTTCTCAATTTCACCCAGGTACCTGCAAAATGTTATGCAAAATTGGAATAAAAAAACAACAACAACAAACAACCAATACACCTGTGTCTGGATTGAAACAGTAATAAGCAATGTGTCAATTTGTCTGGAAGTATTAATCAAACATATAATGTTAATAATTTTTGTCCATTACAATATTTGTACATTATTAGTTCTCTAATCATCTCTTTTAACAACAAATTGAATAATATTTTCTTTTCTTCACTATTTAAAGGATTTTTGCTAAAAGTATATAAAACTTACAAAGAGTAAAAAATATGAAAACAAACAACAAAAAACAGCAAACAAACAAAAACATGGCTCATAATACTTCTCTTACAGACATTTTTTTCAGAAATTTTTAAAGCATTATTGAATTACCTTAACAAGTATTTAAGAAATGCAACAACAAAAATCTTAATAAATATTAATTTTGAAAATCTGTTTCATTATTTTAATACACCGCCCTTTGTTTCAAGAGCTAAGTACCATTATGACAGATTTCAAATCACTATTAACCTCATCTGAGTTGCAATGTGATTTATACAGAAAAGAAGTTATGTAGTATTTGACAGTTAATTTTTCACAAAAATGTTTAAAAAAAAAAAAAAATCAGTGAATTTAGATAGTCTCTGTACCTGCATACTATCTCCATGAACTTTTTGTATGTAAATTCACCTCCACGCATTGCCATAAGCTCTTCACGTTCCAACGACGACTCATCTCGAAAAACAATTATATCATTCAGTAATGCCATATCCCTGCAAATAGATAGAAAGAACAAAAAATAGAAGATGTACTTGTACATGTACCGTATTTAGCTACACAAAGTACAGCATGCCAGGGAGGGCCTTTTTTTATGAGCGGTAGTGACACTATGGCAGTTAAAGGCATTCATTGTTTCTTTAGTTTTCTTAAAGAAATTATGTTCAAACTTACAATATAGCATTTCAAACAGCACTAAGCCAATTGCATGAGGAGTGAAATACATTGAAGGCGGTTGGTGTCGGATACAAAACAGTCATTATATTGTGGTTGCCAGCTTAACTAAAACGGCAAGGATATTTCCCAAAATATCTCTTCCCTCTTTACACATACAAGTTGGAGCGAAACATGAATTAAAAACAAGACTAACATATTTTTATCTGGTTTCTCTGTCTCTATAAAAATTATAGAAATCAAGTACTTGGAAACTAATTTACAGCCTAAAAATTCTGGAAGTAACTAATTTTAAGTCAGTCTCCACCTTTTCTCCTGCACAAGTAATAAAAATGTGGCTTTGATAATACAGATGCTTGAGCAGGCGTGGTAGCACTGCAATTAGAGTATCTGAAGTTCAAGCCCCTTTCTAGTTGCATTTTTTGTCTTCTTACTTGGAAGAGTGTCCGTGTAATGTGATGGACAAAGCCCCTGGTGTTCCTCTCTGAGGAGTTTTCTTAGGACCTCGAGAAATTAAACTGAGAGAGAGAGCTGTTCTTCCGCTAATCAAAGATTTGTTTTCACATGTTTGGAGGGACGAAATAAACTTGCCTGAACTGTGAAGTCATACCTGGCATTCTGCAGCAGCCGCATGACAATGTAACCCAATTTTACCAGCTTGGGAGTGAGTTCCTCAGTCTCAGGATTTGAATCTCGCCAGCGCTGAAACTGTTTCAGGCCTGTGGTGCCATGAATTTCTTTCATGTATTTTTCTAGACACTGTCTGTAACAAAGCAAACAAATTAGATTGATTTTAGTTGTTTGTTGTTTTTTTGGGGAGGGTTTACTATTCTCTCTTTTACCCTTCTCTTTCCTTTCTATCTCTGACCCTCTCACTCCCACTATTTCTTTCTCTCTCACCCTCTATTTATACCGTTGACTGTTTCTATGTTAGACCATGAGAAGATGTGTAACCTCCCATCTATAGATGCGTGACAACGCCGG
Source organism: Elysia chlorotica (assembly GCA_003991915.1). Taxonomy (NCBI): domain Eukaryota; kingdom Metazoa; phylum Mollusca; class Gastropoda; family Plakobranchidae; genus Elysia; species Elysia chlorotica. The sequence continues at coordinate 756,941 of RQTK01000113.1, read as the reverse complement.
TAATCCACCTGGTCAAAATCAAACAAATCTTCCTTTCCCTATCGTCAAGTTCACGCACTTTTTAGTCTATGGGCAGGGAACTCAGAGAGTCTTACACGCAGGTGTGCACATCTGGCTGCTCTAGACTGAGAATCATGGTTATTGCACTGACCAGAAAGTGGGAGTTGACCATTCACGCAAGGTGCCTTCATACGATTCCTGGCTAAACTTCTTAAGTCGTTAAATATCTCTTGTTCTCTCCCATCACTTTCAGAGATGTGGTGGTCTAAGAGTACACAACCTCCAATCGGATGGTCGCTCGATGTACACACATCAGTCTGTGCGGTGGGACTAGAGGGAAGAGCCGGCTGGTGTAAATCAAAGAAATTTCTTTGGTTATGTACTTGTCGCACAAATTTCCGGCACCTATAAGTCTAGCAGCTGGAAAATCGAAAAGTTTGAAATCGACATGTGAACTGTGCAGCTGTCTGCTCTAGACTGAGAATCATAAGTTGGCACAATCGTTTAGTTCCGAGAGACTGGGCATCCAACCACTGAAAAGTTGGTGGGACTTTAACAATTACGCAAGGTGTATGTCACCACAAACAAGTGAGATAACACAATGAGGGCTGCTTGGCATTTACTCAATGAAACCCCTTTACAGTTAAATGTAAGAACCTGTCCACTGCAGATCCCGCTTTTCTCGTCTCCCGAGGGGCGGGTTCTTAGGCGGAGACCACTGTACTAAATTTTGGTCGCACGTTCATCTAAAGCCTATAAAAATCCATTATAAGTCCTTCTGTGTTGTTTCAGTAAAATTTTAGGTTCAATAGTACCTTTTCGGCACACCTGCTGGTGAAATCAAACATATTTATGGTTTTCCATAATTTAGATCTACAATAACAAAAAGTAGGTAAACTGAAAGATTCCACCCAGTGGTTCATATGAATAAACAAATTAATACCGTAATAGATTTGAGTTTTGGTACTCAGTCTAAGTAAAAAATTTAGTACTAACTAGGTGAGTTTTTTAGGCCTAGTTTACGCTCATGAATACAGCTCTGATAACCCTGCTTTATCTTTGTATGGTAAGATTTAAATTTAATAAACTCTCTTTTCATCATCATCATCATCATCTTAATCATTTATATAACAAGTATAATTCCACACCCTGTAAGCAGCAAACTCCTGAGTGAACAAAGTTTCCGCCACTCAGGCGAGCCTGCAACGACGACAGGGCTTTCTGAAAGGAACAACGTCTCCACACACTTAGCGTCACCTCTGACGAGAAGCTCACAATAGCGCTGAAGTTCCAACACACTGTAGTCCACATCCTCACGGTGACTGTTCTATGCAGAAAATGTAAGAAAAGGACATGGAATCACAAAAAGTACAGAAACACATAGTGTAAAGTAAGAAAAGGACATGGAGCCACACTTAAGTACAGAAACACATAGTGTAAAGTAAGAAAAGGACATGGAGCCACACTTAGTACAGAAACACATAGTGTAAAGTAAGAAAAGGACATGGAGCCACACTTAGGTACAGAAACACATAGTGTAAAGTAAGAAAAGGACATGGAGCCACACTTAGGTACAGAAACACATAGTGTAAAGTAAGAAAAGGACATGGAGCCACACTAAAGTACAGAAACACATAGTGTAAAGTAAGAAAAGGACATGGAGCCACACTTAAGTACAGAAACACATAGTGTAAGAAAAAAGCAGAGGAACTCCAGTAAACAAGGTGATTACATTTTTCATGTTTCTCCCATCGTTGCACAGAGTGATATAGATCTACATGTTTTGTTCTGTTTTAAATTTTTAACTGTCAGATTAGACGTAGATGACTTTTATACCACACAAAATGTGTTAATTTTCTTTGTTTGTTTTTTTTTTTACCTTCAGGCAGCCTCATGTAATGGCAGATATGTATTATCTATTCAATGTGCTTTTAAGACTCTAGAGTAACGAAATATTCAATGACTTAATATACTGATACTGAATAACAATTTCATGTGTACCTTGATAGTCTGTTTGGGAGGATCCAGACCAAGCAAGTCAACCGTTTTTGCCTGGTAGACGATAAATAGGTCAAGATCACTCTCAGGAGTGCTGCAGTTATATCTGTTAAAAAAAACAACCATGTAACGTTTGTATGGTTAATAGCAGTGGGAATCATTAAATTATATGCCATTATAACATTTTCTGTGATAAAAAACATATCTTCCACAAAAAAAAAAACATAACAAAGAGAAACAACAAACAAACAAATTATACAATACAACTAGACTAAGTTGACAAACCATTCATATACAGTGGAAACCTGATATAACAGGGATGATGTTACAACCGGTCCTGTTATAAATGGTTTCCACTGTATATATATGGGGTGATTGTCATGAATCAAATACATGGGAGCTTTCTGAGAAAAAATACCAACATAATAGAACCAGTTTTGTAAAAAACCAAAATACTTCTTTCAATGAATGAAACATAACATAATACAGGTATGACCCCGATTTGACCAAAGCTCCTACAGATATTCCAATAAACTTTTCATAAGCTTCTCTCATCAGTGCATATATGTTGAAGTTTTGATTTAGGAAATGCAGAAATATGACAGGGGCCCCAAGGTGTTAAGCAATAAGAGGAAAGGAGTATAGATCAACTATTTAAGAAGATGAGACCTTACAAGCTACCCTCGGAGGAGAGGAAAGCAAGCTTCGATCCTATTTGAGACTGGGAAGAAAGAATTGCCCTTGTTTTCTCCTTCACATCCACAGAAAGACTGTGACTGTGAGTGTGACTCCCACAAGTCCCTTCAGTTGTCTTTTCTTCATGTCTCCTTTCTTGTTACTGTGTTAGTCTCACTTTTCGCCTCGTATCCTCAAGGCTTGTCTGGTTTGGTACATAGTGAGACATTATTTTGATGTTTTTTCTTTAATCCTTTTCACATCCACAGAAAGACTGACTATGACCCTCCCACAAGTCCCTCCAGTTGTCTCTTCTTTATGTCTCCTTTCTTGTTACTGTGTTACTGTAAGTCTCACTTTTCGCCCCGTAACCTCAAGGCTTGTCAAGTTGTCTGATTAGATCCATAGTGAGACATTATTTTGATGATTTTTCTTTAATCCTACCGATCAGACTTTTGTGGTTTAATTTTTAAACCATCCATGCACTCACATCCAACATACAGATTGATTAAAAATGAATTATGAATTTTGAATGCAGTTTGTACCTTTGGCTCCCAAATGGGCACGCCAGATGCACTTTTCCGAGATCCTTGGATGTTTTCGCTATGACTGTTTGCCATGTTTCTTTTTCTTTGAGAACTGATATATTCTGATCATCTTTGAAAAATGACTCTGGCATTTTCTGTAGCTGATGCTCCAGTTCTCTAACTGTGAGAAATTTATGATGATCTTCAATGAGACTACAAAGCTCACTGCCTGCATCACATGTCAACTCCTGCCAGTTTCTTGCTTTATTTACAGGTGAACCATCTTTAAGCTTCAAATGTTCAGTATGCTTGAAGTCTAGACAAGTATAGGTGTTGAACTTTTGATAGTGGACGAGCCACTGCACTGGAAAATGATGCCAGGCACCGCCTTGGTCTACAGAACTGTCTGAGCACTCTGTGTTTGATTGCATTGTTACTGTATTCGCATCTGCGTAAGTCCCTCGCTTCAACCTACATAGTTCGTTAGTCCGTGTTTCAGTTTTGAAACAACTTTGACAAAATCCGTGCCATCCATGTTGACCATTGACACTGAAAACCAAAATAACATTTCCTTGCTCATGGGCGGATACAAGCAAATCATGTGGCTGAGGTTGTTTGTTTCTGCGACGATAAGCCCATTCACTGGCATTGATGCACCTTTGGAGGCTTTCTACATCTGCACACTTCATGGCGAAGAAGGAAGTTGTCTCCTCTGGTGATGGAGTATTGGCAGACTCATCCATCTTTGCAGACTCTGATATATAGAGCAGAGTTGCATTGGCTCTTTGGTTTACAGACCACTCCAATCTACCTGACCTTTTGTGAAGTTACCTGTTGAAAGGAAGAGAAATTTACTGTTTGAAGAAAGGCTGCTTGAGGTACAACATTTCTATAGGCAATTAAACCGCACATTAATATAATAATGTAAAACAAATAATTTTCTACTCAAACAGCATTATACATTTGAAAAAAAAGGCATACATATGTAAATAAAACATAAAATGATAAATCTCGATACATTTTCAAAAAAATATGTCCCACTTAATTTTTTAAACAAATTGCATAATATATAATTATATAATACACTCTAATAAGATATTACACAGGTCGATCCAGAAATAAAACAAATATCTTGATATATTTTTTATAGTTTTCAAGTCCAAAGAAATGCAGTGATTTTGATGGTAGGCTACCTAAGAAAAGCCAAACCTCCTATCAGGAGCATCAAATTCTAGCCAAGGCTAATGAAGCTCTGCCAAAACAACCAACAGATTCAATTGATATCTCTAGTAAATGCTTTGAAACAGAAGTGCCAATGAAATCAAACTTGAACGACAAACTCCTGCGTTGGAAGCCGATGTTAGAACTACCCCAGGGCTACTGCACCCTCCACTGAGCCGTGAGTGGATCAGTTAGCCAGGAGAAATAATTGCCACACTACAATTGTTCACACCCAGTGAGCAGTGCCTATCCCTACTCTAGCTCACATGTAGATGAAGATCTACTTTTTAGTAGGGTTAGGGTTAAGGTTACAACACCCTAGTACTAGTTAAGAACATGCAAATGTCATGTTAATCATATTTTTTACCCACCTATGTCTAGAATCTAGATTTTCATGTTTAAATCTTCCTTCAGGTGTTTGGTTAAGAAACTGAGGATGGGCATGAATGATTGCAATGATTACCAATCGAACCAAGCCACAGAATAAATATAAAATATTTATTATTTATCTGGGGCCCAAGCCCCCCACAACTGATGTAAACAGGAAATAACATTGTTTCAGAATAAACATTAACAGTTTCCTACCTTCTAAGTTGAAAGAGCTCTTTAACACAAAAGAAAATTACCAATCAAATAAGAGGAATTTATTTTTCCCGTGACTGTACCACCGGTGTAGTAATGGTTGCCAATCAAGCTTTGACAAGCACCAGTAGTCATTGATTAGACGATCTCTATAAGAAAAGAACCTTTTTTTCTACAGGTGATTCAAAAGATAAAACGGGAGGGAAGACTGTATTTGCAGCCAAAGACCACAAAATGGGGTGCATTTTATCATGTTTCCAAGATCCCAATGGACAGATGCACTTGGAAGAAACAACTGACGAACCTAAAGTTTACTCTTGGTGAGTTTAATCGTATCCGTTGTTCTAGATCTGGATCTAGATTGGAATCTAGATGTTTGATGGATATCAGCCAAGTATATTTCTCTTCCGGTCCAATTTCAAAATTTGATGAACCTGTTAGCCTCTATTTTTGACACTTTTATAGATAGTTCGCCATGATGATAGGAAGATCTTTGTATTGGCACTTCTGTTGTCCGGACCAATAGGCCTACTCACAGGGTACTAGATCTATGACTTTCGGGTGCATTTTTATTTTAAGCAAGCAAAGAAATGCAACATAACATTAAAATATGTACACAAGTTGTAAGAGCATTCGTTTCCACAGCATTCTTGCTACTCTGAAGATGACATCTGGGTAATTGATTTCAAGCAGAAAACTAGCGGCAGACATTAAGGGGAGTGAAGCCATTGTGTCTAGAAAGGCAGCGTCCTTTTCCACCGCTATTGACGGTGGAGGAAAACTGGCATACTTTTCCAGCGTTTATAGAAGGGGAAAAAAATAGGTGTTGTTTTTCGCTGCTCATGAAAGGTGGAAAACTTATGTTCCTTTACACTGTTGATATATGTGATGTGTTGCATAATGATAGTTTTAAATTGATTTTTTTCGTTCAAATATGCTATGACTATGGAAAAAGAAAATCATAGATCCAGCTTAGGCCACAACATTTTCGGCATGGGTGTATTTTTTTTATTTTTTTGCTGTACAGTCAGAAAACGGGCTGGTAAAATTTGGGATAAAGGAAAAGGAAATTTTATCCCTCTCCCCCCCACCCCCTGTTTTCCAACTGTTTTACCCACAGAGCCAAGCTTTTCACCTATATATATGCTTTGCATCGATGCTCACCTTGGTTTCAATTTACAAACCAACGAAGAAACATAACACAACTACCTTCATATTTTTTGCACTTATCTTCTTAAAATCGTACACCTATTCGTGTAGAAACAAAGAGAAAGATTACTCAGAAAGTTAGAGTGTGTTTTGGGTAAGGGAGAGACAGTAGTTGTGGTTGAGTTGGTATTTTTTATAGTTAATATTTTTCCTCGTCTCCCTACTCTTATTCCTAATCTTCCTGCTATTTCTAATCCTGTTACTCCTAATCCATGTCGTTGTCCCCCTCCTCCTTCCCCTCCTCTTCCCTCTATTGCTACTCTTACTCCTATGGTACTGCGTACACGCACTCATAACCCTAATCTTATCTTACAGTTACACCTACACCTAACTCTCCTAGTTCTCATACTATTCATGGTCCTAATTACCCTCCTCCTCCTCCTCCTACTTCCTCTTTCTCACCCTCCTCATCCTCCTCCAACATCACTCAATATCCTCCTTCCCTCTCTGCTACTATTCCTACCCCTCCTACTTCTATTTCTACTCCCCATTTCTCCTTCTACTCCTCTTCACCCTACCCCCTCCCCCTCTTCCATCTCCTCCTCCTGATACTGCTACTCCTTCTCCTACTTTACCTTGTCCTCCTTTAATCCTCATGCTACTACTGCTCCTACTTCTCATAGTCCTACTATTTGTACTTCTCCGTCTACTCATCCTCTTTTTCCTCCCTTACTCCTTTTCCTGGTACTCTCTCTCTCATTCTCAGCCTCTTACTGTACCCCATACTCCTCACATCCCTACCCCTACTCTTCCGACTATTATCGCCTCCTCCTCCTCATTTTCCTTGTTATCCTTCCTCTTCTACTCCTCATACTACTAAACGTCCTAATCCTACCCATTCTCGTCCTTTTCTTTCTCCTCCTCCTTTTTATTTTATTCTTATTCCAATTAGTACTACTAATCCTCAAACTCTTACTCCTTTTACTATTACTCCTATCACTCATACCTCTCCTAGTCTTCCTCCTTGCAATACTGCTACTTCTTCTCCTTTTACTTCTACATCTCGTACTCATACTCCTTCACCTTCTCCTATTATTTTTTAGATCTCAACCCATACTAGTTGCATCAGTTTCAGTTTAAAATATGGGGGCACAAAGTCACCCCCCCCCCCCGACATGCCGTCAGATATGCATTCGATCTTGTGTCTATTTGACATGTAAGGGTACAAAGTCACCCCACACATACTGATACGATAGTAAAACATGACATACGGATAGGGTTAAATACGTTTTTTTCTTTCAATCAATAAAGCAAGTGTGAAACAAAAATATTTGAATAAGGAGAAAAAGTGAATTATTCGACTTTATTCCGCCTCAACAAAAACTGAAAATATATGCAAGATTGCTTTAAAAAAAACTTGTACCCAGATTTTTTGTTTCAGAAAAGAAAATTGGAACATCTAAAGTAAACTTACTTTTACCGAGTTTCCGTCTTGCTTTCACACGACTTTTAGAAACATGTAACCCATCTTCATTCTCTGATGCCTTTTCAGATACTGAAGACCCACGGCTGAGTATTTCCTCAACTTTCCTTATCCTCATGCTACTACTGCTCCTACTTCTCATAGTCCTACTATTTGTACTTCTCCGTCTACTCATCCTCTTTTTCCTCCCTTACTCCTTTTCCTGGTACTCTCTCTCTCATTCTCAGCCTCTTACTGCACCCCATACTCCTCACACCCCTGCCCCTACTCTTCCGACTATATCGCCTCCTCCTCCTCATTTTCCTTGTTATCCTTCCTCTTCTACTCCTCATACTACTAAACGTCCTAATCCTACCCATTCTCGTCCTTTTCTTTCTCCTCCTCCTTTTTATTTTATTCTTATTCCAATTAGTACTACTAATCCTCAAACTCTTACTCCTTTTACTATTACTCCTATCACTCATACCTCTCCTAGTCTTCCTCCTTGCAATACTGCTACTTCTTCTCCTTTTACTTCTACTTCTCGTACTCATACTCCTTCACCTTCTCCTATTATTTTTTAGATCTCGTCCCATACTAGTTGCATCAGTTTCAGTTTGAAATGTGGGGGCACAAAGTCAGACAAAGTCATCCCCTACTCTTTTGTCTATTTAAAATGTGTGTGTGTGTGTGTGTGGGGGGGGGGGTACAAAGTCACCCTCTACTCTTTTGTCTATTTAAAATGTGTGTGTGTGTGGGGTACAAAGCCATCCCCTACTCTTTTGTCTATTTAAAATGTGGAGGTACAAAGTCAACAAATTATTGCAATTACAAGAATCTCCATCTCCCTCTCATATTTTTTTCTACTTTTAGTCATACACAGCCTAATGAATGTTTGAGGCTAGTTTTAAAAATATCCGTCATTATAATAATTATAAGGTTATGCGAATTCCTAAAGTGGTGTCATTGGTGCTCACATTACACAAGTAGTTTTGTGTGGTGCACATTTTTTTTCTGTTTGGGCGGGGGGGGGTGCATTTTGATTTGTTTTGTCTATGTTAGGATGCATGTACCCTTTTCCCCGTCACTCATAATGTCGTAATGTCAGGTTGAACAGTTCACGGACCGGTGTTTTGCTTTGAATATAAAATACTTTTCTCTATTCCAAACGTTCAACGTTTATTTTCTGTGTGGGCTGGTTATGCCTGTGGTGATCACGTGATTCCCCTGGGGCCAGTAGAGTCAGCAATCAGCAGGCCTGGTTTCGCCAATATTAACTATTGATTTTCTTGTGATCGATATGTGTGTGTGAGCGCTGGACTCAGCAAGGGGATGCCTCGTTATGTTGGCAATGAAAGGCGAGTTGGATTACAGGAAACGTGTGGCTGTGGAAGGGAGGGGGTGGGATCCAAATAGATTACAAGAAAAGTGAACCGAGAGAAGAGGAAGAAGAGCAAGGAGGTAGGGAGAGATGGACGGACACAGACAGAGAGATCCGGGAAGATCTAGAGAGAAGCGGTGTATGACGTGTAGCTGTGGCATGCGCCCCATGGATCGCCGCTTCTGGGAAAACAACCGGACTAGACTCGCAGCTTTTTCAGCCAGATTATCAAGGGTGTAGCTGTGCCAATTCTCTATCTGTATTTATCTATCTCTATTTTTTTTCCAACGATTACACATTGGGATTTTTAAAAAGGTTAGGAAGGAGACACTGAATAAATAAATAGTTCGGTCGCTACCGAATATCATTCTATTGAATCATCGGCCAGTGAGTTTATCCCTAGAGTCAGGCTGATCATTATTATTTTCTTACTTGAGACGCCGCGCTTTTTTATCACAAGTTACAGGAAGGTTCTAGTTCTAGATTCAAGTTTAGTTCGGTAGACTATTATGTTGACATTCTCTGGAATTATGTTCAAGGATCTAGGACAGTTTAAGTATGGTGGCGATTTTGTGGCAAGTTCAGTATTATCTGCGAAGATCGCGTTCTGACAAGTAGACAACAATTGTGATTAAATTGAAGAGAACAAATGTTATCTACATAATCTCCTCGTTATTGCAGTGATTCTATGGGAAAATTCTCTCGATCTGTTGAATGTTCCCTAGGCTACACACGCGGTCCAATAGCACGTCGATAGACCCTCCTTATTGTCATCTCAAAATGTCCTATAGATCGCAGTAAGCCAAGCCCTGTGGCATGTCCTGGTTTAATGGCTGAGCGTCAGAGCGGGACACCATGGACTTGGCGTTCACATCCTACTGATCCGGATATTACCAGTAGATGGTGCGACATTCTACAGATCCGGATATTACCAGTAGATGGTGCGACATTCTACAGATCATACTGATATTACCAGTAGATGGTGCGACATTCTACAGATCATACTGATATTACCAGTAGATGGTGCGACATTCTACTGATCCGGATATTACCAGTAGATGGTGCGACATTCTACAGATCCGGATATTACCAGTAGATGGTGCGACATTCTACAGATCCGGATATTACAGTAGATGGTGCCACATCCTACTAATCCGGATATTACAGTAGATGGTGCCACATTCTACAGATCCGGATATTACAGTAGATGGTGCCACATTCTACAGATCCGGATATTACAGTAGATGGTGCCACATTCTACAGATCCGGATATTACAGTAGATGGTGTCTCTCTCTCTCTCTCTCTCTCTCTTTCTCTCTCTCTCTCTCTCTCTCTCTCTCTCTCTCTCTCTCTCTCTCTTTCTCTCTCTCTCTCTCTCTCTCTCTATGCTGTTGTCTTCAGCATTGTTTGGGTTCCTTATCTCTGTTTCTCTATTCGCCACAGCGTGTGATGTGGACAGATCTTTGCCGCCGATTATTGTGTCAAGGAATTAGTGATCACTGACACTATCGACGCATTAACCCGTAGTACTAGAACCAACGTTTGTACAACTGCTACTTTCTTGTAAGGGTGTTAGGCCTCCGCAAAGTTAGTACAGCGTAAACCTAGAGCTAGGTCTAGACTGTAACATCTATAATTATGGAAACTCCTAGTTCCCCCGGTGGATCCGTTAGCGCAATTTAAATTTTTTTTTTCTGATAACAAACAGTGCCATGTTGGTAACAGCAACATTTAGACCCACGCTACAACTGCAGCTGCAACTGTTCCTTAACAATAATAAGAATTCATTATAGTGGACCACAATTCCAGCTGCTTTTTTGCGTGGACGTGTAGAAATGTACATTCATTATGATGGACCACAATTCCAGCTGCTTTTTTGCGTGGACGTGTAGAAATGTACACGTGCGTGCTCAGTAAGTTGGATGATTTGAAAACGTTGTGTCCTCAATTTAATGTGTACAATAATGTGTGTTTCTAGTGTCTGTTACAAAATTGATGGGCCAGAGAGGCAAACGCTTTTTAGAGGTTTTACTCATTTTCCGTAAGTAAAAACAGTATTAAAGTGTGTGTGTGTGTGTGTGTGTGTATTATTATGATGATACCATCACCCTGAAGATAACCACTATCAGGGCACTTAAAAAACACAAAACAAAACAATACAGATGTAGATGATAATCATGTGTTTGGCAAATAATTACCTGTATGGGTTACTCTGTAGGCCTACTTTCTTCACCGATCAAGTAGAAAAAAACATCCTTTGAAAAGAAAGTGAAAAACGACACTTTGATTATAATTAACTGTGTTTGTGTTGTAGTTTTCTTCTTTCAATGTAAACGCATATATACAAATTACAATGCAGCTAGTATTTTTTATGTTTAAAAAGTTGCCCCATCTAGCCATTAGCAATCATTTAAGACATCTGTCTCTCCCTCTCTATATGTCTCTATCTTTCTCTTTCTTCTCTGTCTCCCCCTCTCTCTCCACCTCTCTCGTTTTCTCTCTTCTATCTCTCTCTCTCTCTCTCTCTCTCTCTCTCTCTCTCTTCTCTCTCCCTCTCTCTCTTCTCTCTCTCTCCTCTCTTTCTTCTCTCTCCCTCTCTCTTGTCTCTCTTCTCTTTTCATATCTCTCTCCTCTCTCTCTTCTCTATCTCTTATCTCTCCCGCTCTCTTCTCTCTAGCCACGGGACCATATACGGTGGCAGGCCCCAATACATATGGCTGACAGTTTTAAATGCCACACGCAGACAGAGCACTGGTCTCGTCGTCATACTGACATTGATCCAGCTAGTTGGCGTGAAGGGCCCTTCTGGTCGTGGGATATAAACCCAGGCATTCTGATTTAATGCCAAGCGCTCTACCACTTAACTATTGCGCACCCGTTGATGGGATTTATAAGTCGTACAATAACATAAAGAAAACAAGACTTGGTTATACAGTGTACCTGCATTGCGCATAAAATTAGAAATAGCAGCATGTAAAGGTTAGATCTATGTCTGACCAGAAAAAGCATCTAAGTAATAAATGTACTTATTAACAGTCGCGTTATAATATCAAAAAAATCAATTGATGATCTAGTTATAAATCTGTATAAATTTGCTCGAAAGCGCAAAAAGTGTAGATCTAACCTATGCAAGTCACCTGGCGAGATGGTTTGTTCCACTATTTTGTAAACTAAAAGCTTTTTAACACCCATACTTTTTTGCCCCTTTTCATTTCAGGGATAAACGTGACAAATCCAATGTAGAGAACTTCATCATCGACGGCAAGAAAGGAGAGACGGTTTCCCGCCTGCCTGGCTCGGTCAAGGGCGAGCAGATCATCATACAGAACTGTCAGGTACTTTGTGTTAAGTTTGCTTTAGAACTGTCAGGTACTTTGTGTTAAGTTTGCTTTAGAACTGTCAGGTACTTTGTGTTGAGTTTGCTTTAGAACTGTCAGGTACTTTGTGTTGAGTTAAGTTTGCTTTAGAACTGTCAGGTACTTTGTGTTGAGTTTGCTTTAGAACTGTCAGGTACTTTGTGTTAAGTTTGCTTTAGAACTGTCAGGTACTTTGTGTTAAGTTTGCTTTAGAACTATTATTAATTATTATTATTATTATTATTATTATTATTATTATTATTATTACATAATAACTTTTTATATTTATTGGGGATCATTTATATTTGCATCTTTCTCGAAATGTTTCCATTTATTTAGGAAAGATTCCCTTATGTATTCACGCATCTGTTGTCTTGCTGTCCAGGATTCCAACATCTACATCTTTGACCACATTGCCACAGTGAGTGTGGATGACTGTATAAACTGCAACATATTTCTCGGCCCCATCAAGTCCAGGTTGGTACAGCTTCCCTGTGGTTTGACTGAGGTTGCTTTCAGTGTGACTACTCAGTGAGAGGAGAATTAGTTAGCTTGCCAGAGTATCAGACACAATGTTTAATGTCTGGGATTAGATCTTGGCTGATTTCTACATAAACCTGACATTTGTGTTATGATTTCCAGTATTTTTATTTGCAGCATATTTGATATTCCATGAAACACACACACACATATATATATATACAACATGTGTTTAAACTAAAAGTAGTTCCTTTAAATTATACATTATGCATATTTTAGCTGACATTTCGTGGATTCTCATACAGGCAAGGAAGTTTGGTATTCATTTTAGTCAATTCTTTTCTCAATTGTTAATATACATTCCGTTGTAAGTAATGCGTCTAAGGGAACATTTTATTACAAGCTCGTAAAATTCATAAAAACATGATTATAAAGAGTAAATTTATTTTATAATATAAATAGATTATAAAGCATAATGAAAGGGCTAACTTATTGTTTTTTTTATAATGAAATGAAAATTCTTTACACATTAGTTTCTTTTATGGTCTGGAGGCCTAATTCAAATTGGATTTTTTAATCCTTTAACATAAACAGTACTTGCCTAGTTTGCGTAATAATTCCAAAGAATGTGGATAAGTTTGGACTCTTTGGCTGAAACCATTACATTACACTCTGTCACTTGATGTGAAGCCAAGTTTAGCGTCTGTGATGTTCCCCCTTGCCCCCCCGCCCCCCCCCCCTCCCCAGCGTGTTTATCCGGACTGCAAGCAGTGCCGCGTGGCCGTGGTGTGCCAGCAGTTCCGCACCCGCGACTGTTTCCAGATCGACACGTTCCTGCTGTGCGGCACTCAGCCCATCATCGAGTCCTCCAGCCGCATGAAGTTTGCCTGCTTCAGCTTCAACTACTTAGAGCTGGACCGTGAGTTCAGTGGGAGATCGCTGCTAGGCTTTCCTCGATCATTTCTTTACTTTTGAAAAAAACAAACTGGTCGCTGAAATATTTACAGTTGGAAAACCTGCGGATAAGGCAATGCAGTAATGGAGTGATTTTAAAAATGGAGAAAAATAAACCAAAATGACTTTTATTATTTTCTTAATTTATTTTGAGCTAGAACAATTTAAATAGGCATAAAAGTCAAACAGAATATTTCTTTTTCTTATTTTTTTAAAGTATATATTTTTATTTGTTGGTGCTCACTCCAGAACAATTTAAGTCTGCGGGCTTGAGTATCTTCAACAACAACTGGTCCAACATCCATGACTTCACACCTGTTCCAGATGAAGGCATCAATTTCTCCTACATTCCAACAGTGAGTTGTTTGTTTCTTATTTTCTTAACCTTTTCCGCATCACACCGCACACATGTTATGCACATTGATATGTATCATCATATATTAAAAATCAAAGCTTTCACCTTTCATACGTTTTTGAAAATTCCCCAAAATAGTACACACATGGGAAGTCGACCTTAAATTATACCACGTGAAAAGATTAACTTTTTCCTGTCTAAACAGGACACCTTTGCAATAATCTGCACACTTTCTTTTTCAAAATGATAATTATCAACGCTCTGATCTTTTTAAAATTTTCAAAACTACCTCGAATGGAATAGGATTTGAATCACGCAATGTAGAAAGGTTAATGTGCAACTTGAGGAAAATAACTGTCTCATGGACAGATCCCAAAACACAGAGACAAAGCTCGGATGTTATTACTTTTCAATCAGTCGGGAGTAAAGCTACCATATAGGGATTTGAAACGGAGATGGTGGAACCTTGCATTCCCCATTGTGCTCTGACTTTTCTAGATGTTTAAAACTTGGCCAGTTAGTGGAGCATTTATGTCACTTGCTTTTAGCATTATTTTTATAAATCTAACTATAAATATTTTTCAATAATTAAATAGCTTTTGTTATTATGAAATGTAGTTCTATATAGAAAAATGCAGTGGTTTGTTTTAATGAGAAGTTTTGAAGGAGAGAGGTTGTCTGTTGTTAAATTGCTTTGCAGAAAAAAAAAATTGAGGTTTCATGATTTGTATAATTCTAATGAAAACCAGTTTTATTTTTATATTATATGACTTTTATCTAAGCCAATGGTTTAATCAAATTACAGAAACAATAGCTTCGTTCACAGTTTTTGTTCTGCCTTAGTCATTTTAGAGAACTGGCAGACTTTTTGTGAGACAAATACAACGATGTGCATTTGGATGAAATCAGACTAAGCCAACCATTTCCAGATCAGTTAAGTTTTCCTTTACGAAACATATTCTAGGCAGCACAATTTTGTTTGTGTTTAAAACAAAATTGGTACCATAAAATGGTTATTGGTTTTTTTTTGTTAGCGGTTCTTATTTTGCACAAAATCTTGTTTTATAGCGTCTTGATTTCTGGAGGAACATGGGACTGCACAGTTCTCAGGGCTCAACACTCTGCCATTTTGTTGTTTATTTATTGCAGGAATCAACACTCTGCCATTTTGTTGTTTATTTATTGCAGGAATCAACACTCTGCCATTTTGTTGTTTATTTATTGCAGGAATCAACAGTCTCCGATTTTGTTCCTGTACCAGAGGGTGAGGAGTTTCGGTCCCTCCAGTTAAGTCCGGATCCGAACACGAGTCTTGTGCCTCAGACCTGGGGTCGGCGGAGAAAGCTGAGTGACGAGGTCAGTCCTCTTACCCAGAGGTCAAAGGTTACACCAAGTCTTTGGCCTTAAATAGCTTAAAGCTCAAATCTTTTGTCTAACAATCAAACATTTTTTTAAAACTAAGAAAGCGCCATTTTATTCAAATAAGATTTCACTGGTTGCCCTTTGTCAGATTTTTAAAAATTTTCCAAAATTTAGTTTAGGAATGATTGTTTGTGTTATTTATTTCTCCAGGTCCTATTGCCACATTTTTTTTCTTCAAGAAATGTATGCGTTCTTATGCATTGCTTTATACCTGCATCCAGCCTTTTTGCACTCGACATGTTTTTGTTGTGGGTTTTTTTCAGTCATCTATGGTTTTCTGAGCTTTATGCAAGCACGAAAACATTAATGATTCTTCATTCTTGTCTCCACCACCTCCAGTCCTGCCTAGTTGTATTCTTCAATGACGGAAGCTCGGCTGAAAGAGCTGTCAGACTCATACATTCTCTCAAGGCCAAAAATGTGAGTTTGGTTTTCCAGCGTAGGGTTCCTAGCTAACTGAAAAATTGGATTTTTTTTATCAATTGAATTGTTTTCTTTTTTTTCTACATTTAATTTCTACTTGCAAATCTAATAATGTTTGGGATGAATGGGTTTAGATTTTGTCTATCTTAACATCTATCTATCAGTTGCATTTTAGTTTCATTTACATGCACTTTCATTTATTTTAAATATTAACAGTTAAATGGAAAAAAAAACTTATTCAAGTGTTGGGAGAAGTAATTTCACACCTTCTTTTGTGTCTCTGATAACACTCATGTTATAACACTCATGTTTTTTTGAAATATTTTGTTTCTAAATTTAATTGATGTAACTAAACGACATGACAGCCCCACTGTGTCCTCGTGCAAAGCAAAGAAATCTTGATGGAGCCTGACGACTCGAAGCGAGTCTTTGACAGCGAGTCCTACGTTACAGCGGTGCAGGGAGGTAACTCACAGCTTTAAACTCTACTGGCTAAAATCCATATTAGGCATACAAATATTAGTGTTATTATCCTATTATTATAATAGATAGATCTATGGTCAAGCTTCTTAACTTGGTTCAGCACTGCGCACTCAGTGTGTAAATTGAGATCAGCCAATTTTCGATTTGCATGTTTTTGAAAGAAGGGGAGGAAGCACCAATGCAGAAATAAAAGCTGTTGGTACCACATGGGCCGAGCTGAAGACTGAGTCAGGTGGAGGGGAGATGCTGCGGCCCTATGTTCCACAAGGAATCAAGAGGCTGAAACAAAAGCTAAACTAATGCAAAGCTACTGTCAAAATACAACCTTCCATAATTTCGTGCCTTTATCTTGTTTGGTTTTAAAGATTTGGGTATTGAAATATTTTGGTCCAAATTCCATTATGATAAGATTGTTTTCTCTTTTATAATTATTAATTAATATTATTATTATTATTTTTATTAATATTATTATTATTATTATTATTATGTTGTAGAAAGCCTCCACTTGTTTCTCAGCGGCCTGCGGCGACTGGGATACGAACACAAGCCCTGTGGTTCCAGCCATGAGCTCCACCACTGCGCCCTGACACAGTGGGACGCAGCCGTCGCAGTTAAACTCCAGGCCTATCACAGGACCTGGACAACAAAGGTTATAGGCGGATTAAGTCCCCTTAACAAATCAGCTGATTGGTTAATTTCGATGTCTAATTTCAATGCGATTTTAAGTGTGACAACCACATAGAAAAATAATAATAATAATAAAAATAACAGTAATAATAGCACTAGTAATAGTAACAACAATTATAACAATAATGATGATGATAATAATAATAATAAGAAACAAGTGGAGGCTTTCTACAACTTTGCAGACATGCAGATGGGAATATGATTTGGGGTTTGGGTAAGATCCTAACTTTTTCTGTGGCAAGGATGCTATTATGAGATTATCAGTGGTTTCGCAACAGAATGATAATTGTATCTGAAAAAAGTGGGTTTGGTAGTGATGCAATTCTTTTCAATGTGTTACATTTTTTATCTCTTCTGATTAACATAGGAAATTTTTTGTTGATTTGTTATAGAATCTGATCAAAGCTATCAAGGATAGTTTCTTTCTAGGCATAACTATTGTTTTATCTCAAGTTTAAAACCATAGTGGTTTTTTTTGGTAGAACAAGACCACAGTAACTCTAAATCTTTGTTTTATTTGTGGTAGAAAGAAGTGTGCTTGGTACTTTGTAAGTGGTTTGTTGAAAATCCTTGAAGATAACCTTTTAAATTATTATTAGTGCAATGCTTTGCATTTATAAATGATGATATAGCAAGCATATATATACATTCTTCCAAAACTTTCATGGCAGGTTTTGTTGTTGTTGTTTTTTGTTGTTTTTAAATAAGAAGAAAAGATTATTTTGTGCACAAATGCCCTGAACAGAGGTTTCTAGTATTCCATATAAAAATTATGCTTAAATGACACATGTGAAAAAACATATAAATAAATGTCCGTTTTTAAGTAGTTTTTATAAAGTAAAATCTCAGAAATCTATGTCAGCTTTATTTTTCCTTCTTTTTGGGAATGAAATAAATGTCTGTCTATGGATTAAATGTTTCTAGTGTCTAGTCTCTGGGGAAAAATAATGTGTTTATTGCCAGCTTTGCTCCTGGGCTCATTCCTAGGCCTTGTAATGTTTTCTCTATTATTTAAAAAAGAAAACTTTCTAAGTAAATCAAGTTGGTTCTTTTTTAGTAGGTAAAGTTTAAACACATTGTTAAATGATTGAAAATAACTGTTGTTTATTTTTAAGAAATATATTGTTTTAAATTTACCCAAAGTAAGATTCGCTACTCTTTATTAACTTTATTTTTTTTTAATCGTCCAGATGATGATCTAAGTGATATGATGAGGTATTGTCTTTTTTTTTTTTTTTTAACCAGTGAGATCCATTTTACTGTATGTATTTTGAAATACTAATTTCTATATACTCTTCTTTCAAACTGCACTGGGTGCTAGAGAACTGTATTTTCTAGATAGTTTTTTTTTTATTTTATTTTTGAACATTTCTAATCAAGTCAAATGTTTCCATATGGCATGTATTTTTACAAAGTATATTTACAAGATGCAACAGAAATTTTATACTCACAGCTGTTTCCTCCAACAACAATATTTTCATTTCAACTGTAGCTTGTGCCGCAAACATCCCCCAATCCTTGGGAGGTTCTCTCTTCCTATCAGGTTTTGTTGTTTTCAATTTTTAAAGTCATGGACATAATAGGATCTCAAAATCTCTGCTTTGCGGTTTTATGCAATGTCTTGTTGGACATTTACCACTATAATTATGTTAACTTTCCAAAGATATTGAAGACATTGAAATATTTGAAACAGGTGAAGT
This sequence comes from Elysia chlorotica, assembly GCA_003991915.1. NCBI lineage: Eukaryota > Metazoa > Mollusca > Gastropoda > Plakobranchidae > Elysia > Elysia chlorotica. Next base: position 738,085 of record RQTK01000113.1, on the reverse strand, counting down.
GGTTAAAAAAATAACTTTCAAGAATGTGAAGCTGCCCTTAAGTGAAAAGAAACATAGGCCCCTACTTCCCTAGGTTGGTTTTTTTCTATAATTCTATTTGTCACAAACCAATATGTATGGACTCCATTTGATTTTTTTTTTCAAACTAAAATTTGTGTACATTGGAGATAAGTTTTATGTGAAATTTGTTTGATAGTGATATTATGGTCTTATATTTATTTGCAAACAATCGAGTGGTACTATTTGCTCAACATGTAATAATGTGAAGGTGTACCAAACAGTGTGACGACCAACCATCTTTATATTGTTCTCATGTCTCATCTTCATTGAAACACTGACCACTTTTATTTTGTTTTATTTCAGTTTTTTGTGTGCATAGACGCACACTTCATTATATTGTGATTGGAAATTATTTATTTTGTCGTGGAGAATTTTTAAATAGAATGCACAATTTGTAAATTATGTAATCATAAATGTATAATTACACTCATTATTTTTAACTTGTATATATTATTAAATATATGTGTACGTTTTGGCAATTGTCACTTTAAGCTTAAGTTATAAAAACTTATATTTTATGTATTTAAATTCAAGTTTTGAATCAAACATTAAACATGAATTTTCAATGTTTCATTCATAAAGGATAGAGGCACAGACAAACACAGAAAACTCATGGAAAAAAAGTGTTCCTTTGTTTAAGAGTGATATAAAATTAGCCTATCATGTAGAGTGATATAAAATTAGCCTATCATGTAGAGTGATATAAAATTAGCCTATCATGTAGAGTGATATAAAATTAGCCTACCATGTAGAGTGATATAAAATTAGCCTGCATGTAGGCTGTTTGCAAGACTAGGATGATTTTGTTACCTTTGAAGGATGACTGTTGGTTATTGAGGTGACAAAGCATTGTGTTTGTATCACTTGTTTTTCTTTAGCATTCAAGGTCTCATGTTTGATACCAAAGTTTTATTGTACTTTTGAACTTTATTTTCTCTTTGCATCTGTGATCTGTTACTTTGACTGACTGGCTTATGTTGCAGTGGATACAATTTTGTTCTCAGCCTCTGAATATGTCATGTCTGGACTTGTTTAGATCATTTTCTTTCAATAATCTGGAACTGTTTACAAGTATCATTGTGAGCAGGAAAGTCATACGTCTTAGTAGAAGTACATGTTTTTCTTCGTTATAATCAACTATCCGTCCAACGTACCAGAAACACACAGCAAAAAATGTATGAAATTTATATTTTTTTCATGTAGTTTGGTTTTTGCTCAAATTTAGTTTACAGATTATTTCGCAATATGTAACATTTATATTTTGAAGCATAGTACAGTATATTTTTGTAACCGATTTTCCGGTTCAATATGATAGTCGTTTATATTGACTAATAATGAATGAAAGAAAATGTAAGTAATAATTATTATGGCACAGATTGGATTAATGCCTTAGAGAGTCTTGCATCTCTACTTTTTTCTCTATTTTTTATTTTTTCTCACTATCTTTGTCTGTCTGTGTGTATCTTGCTCAACCCCTATTGCTTCTTTCAAGAATTTGTGGCAATAATCCTCTGTTGGTTCATTTGGATTTTCAACGAGCCTTTTTTATGCCTACTCATCTGTGAAATATTTTCATGCTCGTTCTACAGTGAAGTGTTTTACGTCTATTATTCTTCTTCAAATGAAGTGCCAGACTCAAACATTCCAAATCTTTGTTGTCGTTTTCATTTCCTATCACAGTTTTCTCCTGGTCAGCAATGTTTATGTAACAAACCATGCAGTTTTTGGCACTGAGAGTTTTCAATGTAAAATCTTCTCTCAAATTTGTTTATGTCTATGATCATGTATGATATTTTTTTAACATTTAATGCAAACAATATATTTTTTTGTTGAAGAAAAGTCAACAAATTGAAACATTTCTCAATTCAAATTTTGATTGAAAACAGCACCTAAAATAATAATAACATGTATTCATATGAAAATTGTGTTATTTCTTTGAAAATATTACTGAATTAATGAAATGGATAAACATTGAAAAATTAGAGGTATATGTTTCGTTGTGTAAAAAAAATAGTACAAAATATATCTGATTTTCGAGGAATATTTGAACCAGGATTTGTTCTTGTTTGCCCCAGTGCTCCATATATTGGATCCCTGTTCAAGCTAGCTCGGGTTGTTTTTGCCCTGTGGGTCGTGGTGGTGTATAACATGAACAGCTAAGTCCTAGTCCAGGGTTTTTCTGTTGTGGGGTCCTCTTGCCGTACACTGCTACAAATTCTCGCCTAGGACATTAGGAGAAGCAATAGCGGGTACTGGGCTACTGTATTTGTTAAAGGTTATTGTTGTTCAATTGGAAAAAAATACATGTATGAAGAGTCACCAAATGGATTTCAGTCCTCTGTATTTTAAAAACTGAAATGCACTTTCAAAGTATTTGAAAAAATACTTTAATTACCTTCTGTAATTTTTGCAAGGGCTGGTTGTAATTGTCGTCCCCAAGGCTTCTTATTCTTTTTCATGCATACATAACTATGACACAGAAAACATAACTGTTTTTAATCATCATTATCTCCCTTTTGTTTCGTAATTTTACATGATAGTACAAATTCTACAACCATTATTATGTGTGCCACTGATAATTACATTTCTTTTTTTTAAGGCTATAATCCACCCACCCAGTTGTCATCCTATTCACCCATGTACTTCTGTGCTTTGAATATTATTTAATGGTCCACCTAGAATATTTCAGAGTTATAATCTTTTGTAACTTGAGTATTCTTGTATTATAGCTTTTGCCAAATGTCTGCTGTTAATTTTACGTTATAAGGGCTTAATGTTAAATGAGACATTCTTACCTTTTGGAAACCACCTAAAAATGAAACTGTAAAGGAATTGTGGGCAATAATTATATTAGCACACTCTCTTTGTTATATCAAAGAAAAACCAATGTCCTACATATACACCACACTGAAATATTGGAAATAGTCAAGTCTTAAAAAAACAAGAAGAAAAAAAAAGTTTTACAACATTGCCTGATTTTCCTTTGCATCGATCATTTTATTTTCACGTAATGCATTGAGTGTGTCCATTCATGTCTTTTTTATATTGTCAGCCTGGCGGTTTAAAAAAATAAACTGTCGAATTTTCGATATCTACTTTTTGTGTTTCTAAAAAAAACCCAGCAAGAGTGTCAGGCTACTAATAAGGAATCTTGAGTTTCAGCCCTTGTTAAGCAACCTTCTAAGCGACTGTTGGATCATATCAGTGTCATCATTCATGTAATGTGACCAATCCCTTGTTCCCAACGGTTGGATCATATCAGTGTCAACATTCATGTAATGTGACCGATCCCTTGTTCCCAACGGTTGGATCATATCAGTCTCATCATTCATGTTATGTGACCGATCCCTTGTTCCCAACGGTTGGATCAGTGTCAATATTCATTTAAGCGAGGATTGGTGAGTGTGAAAGCAAGGATTGGTGAGTGTGAAAGCAAAGATTGATGAGTGTGAACGCAAGGATTGGTGAGTATGAAAGCAAGGATTGATGAGTGTGAAAGCAAAGATTGATGAGTGTGAACGCAAGGATTGGTGAGTGTGAAAGCAAAGATTGATGAGTGTGAACGCAAGGATTAGTGAGTGTGAAAGCAAAGATTGATGAGTGTGAACGCAAGGATTGGTGAGTATGAAAGCAAGGATTGGTTAGTATGAAAGCAAGGATTGGTGAGTATGAAAGCAAGGATTGGTGAGTATGAAAGCAAAGATTGATGAGTATGAACGCAAGGATTGGTGAGTATGAAGGCAAGGATTGATGAGTGTGAAAGCAAGGATTGATGAGTGTGAAAGCAAGGATTGGTGAGTATGAAAGCAAGGATTGATGAGTGTGAAAACAAGGATTGGTGAGTGTGAAAGCAAGGATTGGTGAGTGTGAAAGCAAGGATTGATGAGTATGAAAGCAAGGATTGATGAGTGTGAAAGCAAGGATTGGTGAGTATGAAAGCAAGGATTGATGAGTGTGAAAGCAAGGATTGATGAGTGTGAAAGCAAGGATTGATGAGTGTGAAAGCAAGGATTGATGAGTGTGAAAGCAAGTATTGATGAGTGTGAAAGCAAGGATTGATGAGTGTGAAAGCAAGGATTGGTGAGTGTGAAAGCAAGGATTGGTCAGTATGAAAGCAAGGATTGGTGAGTATGAAAGCAAGGATTGGTGAGTATGAAAGCAAGGATTGATGAGTGTGAAAGCAAGGATTGATGAGTATGAAAGCAAGGATTGGTGAGTATGAAAGCAAAGATTGGTGAGTATGAAAGCAAGGATTGGTGAGTATGAAAGCAAAGATTGATGAGTTTGAAAGCAAGGATTGGTGAGTATGAAAGCAAGGGTTGGTGAGTGTGAAAGCAAGGATTGGTGAGTGTGAAAGCAAGGATTGATGAGTGTGAAAGCAAAGATTGGTGAGTATGAAAGCAAGGATTGGTGAGTATGAAAGCAAAGATTGATGAGTGTGAAAGCAAGGATTGGTGAGTATGAAAGCAAGGATTGGTTAGTATGAAAGCAAGGATTGGTGAGTGTGAAAGCAAAGATTGATGAGTGTGAACGCAAGGATTGGTGAGTGTGAACGCAAGGATTGGTTAGTATGAAAGCAAGGCGTGTGCAGGTTATAATGCTTTAAAAACATTATTAGCCAATTAAAGACATTGCTTATAATTTTTATTGTACTTGAACAATCGCCCGCTTAGGTTTGTTAGAAAAAGACGAACAAATAAAGCCAGACGTACGTAAAAACTAAAAAAAAAAAACAGAAAAAGAATAATTGTTTAGAACCTACCCATTTAAAGATTTAATGTTGTTGGGGTTTTTTCTGATACTCTGCACCAATCAACCCTTGAAGTCTCTCTTAGATTGTTCTCCTAACTGATTCTCTCTTGCGAAACTTTACTGGAAACTAAAGCTAGCTCTTCCCAGGTCAGGTCCACATTTTTCCTACTTGCACGCCATTGTTGTCCAAAGGATGGAGAGTTATCTCCCTTCAAAAGATTTATTAGACAAAACAGCCTAAACTTTGTTTGCTTTTCTCTCTTCATGTATTTTTAAGATATATGAAAGTCAGAAAAAGTAACGAGCGGTACATAAAAAACTTTCAGAGGGAAAAAAAACCCCATTCAGAAAACGGGTGTAGAATTACAACAACAACAAAAACTGAACAAACCCGACTTGTTCCATGTTTGTATTTTTAGTGGCCAAAAATCTTAGCATAGGCCGATGAGAAGAAGCCGGCGTACTTGTTTCGCTCCACAGTGTAGTAGTGATAGCCGTTACTGGCGCTGCACGCCACGGACACCAGCGGCTTGGTGTAGACCTGGGGGAAACTCACGGTCCCCGTGACGTACGTCCCGTCAGGGGAGGGCAGCAGGTCCGCCTGCTCGATCCTGTAGTGGGTGGCGGTCAACCACTCGTCCTGCTGCTGCTTCACACCGACCTCCACGGACACGGCGGTGGGCAGGGGGCGGCCCGCGGCCACACAGGACACCGTCACCACGCTCTGCGGGAGACACAAGTCATCATGAGTTTGGGAAACTGACCAGAAGATGGGAGGCACACAGACGCAAGTCATCATGAGTTTTGGAAACTGACCAGAAGATGGGAGGCACACAGACACAGCACGCTGTTGGAAGTTTTGACCTGATCTCATCTACACTAAACAATTCTGTATGTTGGCTTTTTCTATTCTCAAACAAAAAGGATTTTCATGGCTCTGGATATAAAATATATTATATAGTTATAATTTCTGCAATCTCTCAAAGGGCGTTTCTGATTCTAAGCACGCTTTAGGCTAAATAATTATCACAACCTGTGCCTGACTCAATGTAGTTGTTTCACAAGTAAAATTACCATCTGGTAAGATGTACGTACCCAACAGAGTAACAAAAGAAGGGAGCCCGCTGTTGGAAATCGTGTTGAGGTTTTGGACATTATTTACTTCTCTATATTATTATATACGGGCTATATCCAATTTTGCTACTACCTAAATATGTTTGTGAGGGCTGGACGATAAAAAATAAGATGAAAAGATATTGTGTTGTTTTAAATTGAAGTGCTGCTGAAAAAATGCTCAAAACTACCATAAAAAGCACAAGTAGAAATATGACATGCTTAAAAATTCAATCCAAATGACTTTTTAACATCAAATAAAGGAAACCAAAATACTTCGGGCTCTTGAAAGGACAAAATAGTTCATAAAAGCAATTTGAAAGCAACATTGGGGGAAAAGAGAAGAAGGGGCACAGTATCAAGAGGATGAGGATGGCTGCTTGAAACCAACGACCTGCTACAAGTGAGGCACCCCAAGGCAGGAAGGGTCGCCCAAGACAGGGCGAGATTCTGACGGAGTGTGCGGCGACGTCTCGGCTAACGGACAAGTCAACATGATCAGGACAAATGTGCACTACACTATCAGAGAGTGTGAAACAGTGGCAGGCTTTACGGGGAGGATTGTGCGTCAAGAGGCGGTCGATTCTTTCTTTACTTTCTAAGAACTGTCTGAAGATCAGTGAACCGCCTTGATTAACCAATGAACAAACAGAATGAGTACGCGTCACGCTAGCTCCTCGTGTCAATATAACTGTCAGCTCTACAGTGTGACACGTCTCACCAAAACTTCGCTCAAACAATCCCAACAGGCATATTAATGGGCGGAAGAAGAGGTAAAGGCAGCCCCAGCAGAATGTGGTACGATGACATAGTTATACAAGTGGACAGGGCCTAGCTACGTGAGAGACACAAACTGGTGCGAGATCGCTTGACATGAAAACACAATGGCAGGCCGGTGACGTCACTAACCCGATGGTCTCTGGTGGCACCAACCAACCAGTGCTTACCGTGTTCTGTACAGACGACCTGGCCACGACGATCTGCGCCTGGGTGTAGTAGAGCACTTGGATCTGCTTGACCACCTGGTAACCCGTCTCGTTCACGGCCACACACTGGACATTGCTGGACTCCTGGCCGGGCGAGGAGGGCTGGACGCTGAACAGGAAGCTCTGTACAGCAGGGTTGAACTCCAGGTCGCTTCTGTCCGGTGATACGTAGGAGTGTATAAACAATAGCGGGAATATGAGGATTATATAAACAATACGGGTAATATGAGGATTATATAAATAATACGGGTAATATGAGGATTTATAAATAATACGGGTAATATGAGGATTATATAAACAATACGGGTAATATGAGGATTATATAAATAATACGGGTAATATGAGGATTATATAAATAATACGGGTAATATGAGGATTATATAAATAATACGGGTAATATGAGGATTATATAAATAATACGGGTAATATGAGGATTATATAAATAATACGGGTAATATGAGGATTATATAAATAATACGGGTAATATGAGGATTATATAAATAATACGGGTAATATGAGGATTGTATAAATAATACGGGGAATATGAGGAATGTATAAATAATACGGGGAATATGAGGATTATATAAACAATACAGGTAATATGTAGGATTATATAAACAATACAGGTAATATGATGATTATATAAATAATACGGGGAATATGAGGATTATATAAATAATACGGGGAATATGAGGATTATATAAACAATACGGGTAATATGAGGATTATATAAATAATACAGGTAATATGAGGATTATATAAACAATACAGGTAATATGTAGGATTATAATAATAATACAGGTACTAATATCAGGTTTATATAAATAATACGGGTAATATGAGAATTATATAAATAATACGTGTAATATGAGGATTATATAAATAATACGGGCAAAATGAGGATTATATAAATAATACGGGTAATATGAGGATTATATAAACAATCCAGGTAATAGGTAGGATTATATAAATAATACGGGCAATATGAGGATTATATAAATAATTGGGGCAATATGAGGATTATAATAATTGGGGCAATATGAGGATTATATAAATAATACAGGTAATATGAGGATTATATAAATAATACGGGGAAAATGATGTAAGCTACTAGTAGTTGTAACAACAACAACAACAACAACAACAACAACAACAACAATAATAAAAAT
>RQTK01000113.1:690785-729582 GCA_003991915.1 Elysia chlorotica | reverse complement strand
GTCATGCATGTACCTGGCACGGGACACTTACGGTGGCGTGACGGCCAGGCGCTGGTGGTTGCCGTTGCTCAGGACCTCAGTACAGTTGAGCTGGACGCTGCTCTCGCTGAGAACGTACACCAGCTCTCGGCACGGCGCCTTGTCTCTGGAACATAGCCACACGACAGGAAGCCACGCCGCAGAAAGCCACACGACAGGAAGCCACGCCACAGGAAGCCACGCCACAGGAAGCCACACCACAGGAAGCCACGCCACAGGAAGCCACACCACAGGAAGCCACGCCACAGGAAGCCACGCCACAGGAAGCCACACCACAGGAAGCCACACCACAGGAAGCCACACCACAGGAAGCGGTACGTCAAAATATTAAGTTATCAGGTGCATTGTGGATTTGACATAGTGACAAGTCACAGTTAACAAGTACGAGAACAAATGAGGGCAGTGTTACACGGATTAAAGATTATTGTAATGGTAACAGGATTAAAGATTATTGTAATGGTAACAGGATTAAAGATTATTGTAATGGTAACAGGATTAAAGATTATTGTAATGGTAACAGGATTAAAGATTATTGTAATGGTAACAGGATTAAAGATTATTGTAATGGTAACAGGATTAAAGATTATTGTAATGGTAACAGGATTAAAGATTATTGTAATGGTAACAGGATTAAAGATTATTGTAATGGTAACAATTACACGGAGGTCAGTGAGTGGGAGGTGAGTGAGTTGGTGTTTTAGCAATGTCATTTCGTGGAGGGCTCCAAGACTAACGTCTGACAAGAATAGCCTATGTCGAAGACAGAGATAGTGCGGGTATACCACGACTCCTGTCTCAGCTGGTCGATTTGAACTTCACAAGGAGATCAAGGGAGATAAAAAAGACCTGGAGATGGACACGAAAGCTAAATGTATTCCTTGTCAGAGAACAGACGCAAATGAAGATCTATACTAGGCTTGCATTTCTTTTTGAACTAATAGAGCCACGGAGGATCAAGGGAGAAAGATAGAGAGAGAGAGAGAGAGAGAGAGAGGGAGATAGAGAGAGAGAGATAGAGAGGGAGAGGGAGATAGAAAGAGAGAGAGAGAGAGAGAGAGAGAGAGATAGAAATAGATAAATGGATAGATAAATAGATACATTTCTTTAACCAAAAATATAGCCACAATAATCTACTCCACATAAGTGCAGGCAAATTAAAATTACCACAATCCTGGATATCAGCAAGGAGTCGAAACAATCTGGAAAGAACTATAGTTGAGGAACTTAAGTCGTTGGTTTACCTAGAAAAATTAATTCAACATCAGAACTTGAAGCAGTCATCAAACTGAGAATTGATCTGGAAGGAACTTAAGTTGAGGAACTTAAGTCGTTGGTTTACCTAGAAAAATTGATCCAACATCAGAACTTGAAGCAGTCATCAAACTGAGAGTTGGAAAGAGTGAGCCTGACGCTCTATCTCTTTATTAACATACGGGCGATGGGGAAAATCAGCGGACCGTGTTTTTGATGAAGTACAAAGAAGGAAACTACTGTCTTAATTAATCAGACCTACATACGCGAAACTATTTTCGTGAAGCTCTATTTCATGTTCTCTGGGTGAACTATAGGACGGTAAGTACAAAGTCGCGGTAGTTTACGACTCCATTTAAGAATATGCGAATAAGAAATCTTGCGACGTGTCGTAAGGTACCGCGACATTGTACTTACAACCCATAGTGTCCGCAAGCGACACGAACAACTTATTTGTGATGGTTCACACTGCAGCGACCTACGTGATGTTGCACGGGTAGATCTGTTTCCGGTCTCTGGTGTAACTCCCCCCAGGCACTCGCACGAAGCCCACAGTTTCAGCTCCTACATCACGTGTAGGTTCACCAAATACATTAATAATAATACTATTAATAATAATAATAATAAGAAGAAGAAGAATAGGAATGCATGTGTACGTTGCTTAATGTTCAGTGAAACTATTTAAACTGTAATGTGACTCCATTATATGCCTTTAAAGTTTCAGGCGTTATGTTCATAATTTCGGTTAGGCTCTTATTTTTATAATGGTTAAAGAGCTGATACTATTACTATGTATTAACAAGTGAAAAATGGCTGAAAATCGTACTGCATGAGGTTTACAGTACAGTGTATAAATGGGTGTTGTTTCTTTGTTGTTTGTTGCATAAAGACATGAACATGTAGTTCAAAATTGTGAAGAACTGGCGTGCAAATATTGCCATGCTTAAAAGACCAGTCGAGGTATAAATTATTTGAAAACCAGCATAGAACGTAAACGATGAACAGCTAAGCTGCCCACGAGTTACACGTAGACTCCTATTGGGCATTTTATATAAAATGGACCCCAATTAATTCGACATACTTTAAAGTCCCGAATAAATCTCCTTTAATTGCTTCTACTCTAGTTTATCTTTGCTTCGTTCGACGATTTACTGCTTCATTTCCTTTAATTCGACATCTTTTCAACCCAATACATTAATGACATTAGTACTAATTTGGGGTCCGGTTTGATTTATTTTCACAAAAAAAAAAAAAGGGGGGGGGGGGGCTGTATTAGACTAGACTAGTAACTAGCCTTGCAAAATGTAACAATTTTTTACATGTTAAAAAAAACAAGCAATGAAACTATGATGTTCAATTACTTCAAAGAACTTCACTGTGTATTTTTCTACATAGACCCACAACCAAGTCATTCTAGCTTTGGCACTCCTTTAAAATACTTTTTATCTTCTAATTCGACTTTCCCTTAATTCGACATGAAAGTTCTGGTCCCTGTAATGTCAAATTATCAGGTATGCACTGTGTGCCTTCACATAAATTATATACCGTTATGTAAAGCTTTTCAGAGCGGTTTTAACCAATCTTCGCAAGTACCTCCTTCTTTCTCTGCTCTGGTGACCACTCGAAAGTCTGCCTACTTAAGCCCAAGGGTTATAAAATGTTCACAAAATGGATGATCGTTGGTTTTTCTTCATTGAAAATAATCATCAATTTTGAAAACCTATTCTCCTTGATAAATACCTTTATACGGTACCCTTTTTAAAACAATGATCTTTTTAGTTTTCTTTGACTGGACTATGTCATTATCAGCACAATCAAGACTATCTAAGGAATTAAAGTTATAAACTGTTGCAGAAAAAAAAGGGTTTTTTTCTAAATGTTGGTTAGATTGAGATCTTGCACGTAATTTTTCGGTGCATGTAATTAGCCTATAATTTATAAACCTACAAACATTGAAGTTGAATAACGCTAAAAAAGGATGCCAGAGATTTAAGTCTAAACGAAAAACGATAAAGAACGATATGATACACATCATTCTTTTGTTTATCCCGGGTATGTAAAAGAAACGTATTTAACACCAATATGCTCGAATCGTTTTAGATAAATGAGATACCGGTATACCGGTTTGTGATGCAACTATTGAAGTTTTCCTTGTCATCTAAAAAGTTTAAATTGCAAGCAGATTGAAACAAGCTAAGAAATGTTACGATACATTTTTATAGATATAAAAATTTAGCGTAGTATAATTTAACGCTGTAGGTATTATTATTACTCTGAGTAGTATAAGGAGGCGAGTTTGAGACCCCGGAAGGGTAAGGGTAAGGGTGAGTACTGGTAAGGATGAGCAGTGGTAAGGGTGAGTGGTAAGGGTAAGGGTGAGTAAAAATTTTTTTTTTTTTTTTTTTTTTTTTTTTTTTTTTTTTTTTTTGGGGGGGCCCCCATCAAGGACCGAGTCCATCGCTGGACAAATGATATGAGACACTAAGGGTGATCAGTGTTCGGGGTGAGTACTGATAAGGGTGAGTAGTGGTGAGGGTGAGTAAAATTAAAAAAAAAATATTTTTTTTATTTTTTTTTATTTTTTTGGATTGCCCCCCCTTTAAGGACCGAGTCCATCGAGGGCCAAATGATTTACGAGACAATGAGAAGTGTATCATGTTATTGATTGATATTGTTTCCAAAGAATGAGTCAATCTTGGTATAATGGAGCACTGTGACAACATCGAGGATGGATCAAGGAGCTGTAACATGATGGGACCCATACCGATCGCTTGGAACACTGGACAAAGGACACCATGCGGAATCAATACGTGAGTAGACTGGATGAATTGAATGAAAGATGAGAGCCTACAGATGACGAGGAGACAACTGGTCTAAGAATAGACATGATAGTGCTGATGCAATGGTCTAAGAATAGCCATGTGTGACATGTTTCAACTTGTCGATGTTCGTTCTGGTGGTAATGTTGGAATGATCACTAGGAAAAAAGTAAACTGAACGAGGGTGTCATATTATGCAAACAACCCTAATTCAGTTTAGCTCTCTACTGAGACCAATAATTCAATCCGGGCTCTGCAGTCTCCTTAGGCTGGAGGTGTGGTTCATCTGTCTTGAGAGAGAGAGAGTGTGTATGTCTATAAACAAGAACTAATACTAAAAATTGTAATAAAAGCCAATTTTCCCCCTACCGCCATCCAATTCAGTTTTCTGTTGGTTTGTAAGAAAGAGGGTGCTCGCTTAAACTCGACTGAGAATCACAGTCCAAGGAATGGTTTAGCAGCCCCCGTTCTTACGTAAGCCCTCACACCACGACAAGGTCGAAAACTGTTTGTGAGGGATCCCTCCTATTTTTTGTATTTTTTTAATTTTCTTTTTTTTGGTGGAGGGGTTAATTTTTTTTTCTTCTTTTTTGTTTGTTTTTTTTTGTGTGTGTTTTTCTTTTCTTTTTTTTCTTTTTTTGTGTCTGTTTATTTTTTACATCTTTTTTTTTTACATCAATTTTACATAGTATACATTTAACATACATACATAATTTTAAAAAAATACCAAACAATTTACAATGTCTAAAAATGATTATTAATTTATATTACATGATATAATTATTAAATAAAGCAGTATGAAGAGTCGTTGTCACAACGCAATCCCAGGTACACACTCGTTATTTTTGATGTACACCAGCATTCTCCTTTTCATTGTCTATTTCATCATCAAAGTCATTCTCATTTATCATGTCTGTATCGCAAACTGGTTGGCTATCTTGATCAAAAGTTGGCTCCAGCTCCCTCCTCATGCGTGACTTCATAGCTACTGGTCTTTGTGTAGGCCACAGCGGTCGTAGTTTTGGTGTATTTTTGATTAACTCATTTGGTGAAACCGCGTACGGTTTATTCAAATCTTCCGCCGTTTTGTCATTTAGGCGGTCGTATTCCCTTGTCACACGTCCGTGTAGAAGTATCACTTTTTCAAACTGTTTCTTGTCCAAAGTTACACCTTTACGTGTTGGCACTACCTTTCCACCTTTACTATCACCGACGCTCATATATTCCCGAATGTGAATCTTAACGACTCCCCTAAAAGTTTTCACACATAGGTATAAATTTCGTCCTAAAGGATACATCATATGTGGTGGAGATGTGTCCCAGTTGATATTTGTGGAACGCCGATCCATCGAGCTGTCCGTGGGCGATAGGTTCAATAAATGAATAGTCCACTCACTGATGTGTTCTGTTTTATACGGGCGCTCACTAATTTTATAAACCAATCAAAATCTTTGTATTTTTAACATCACCAACGCCGCGAAGCGTGTGACTCATCTGTCTTGTGTTGTGCGCGTGCGCTCAACGCTATTCCATCCGTTGACGTCACCAACTCCGCGAAGCGTGCGAGCCATCTGTCTTTTGTTGTGCACGTGCGCTCAACGCTACCCCACCCGCTTCCCCAACTCAAAACCAAACACCAAGCCATGACGTCAAATTCATGTCTCAACTTGAATTTCCAACTTGGTTGTGTTTACTAAGCCAAACGTACAATTTTTGTATCATTTTCATAAGTCTTTAGGGGGTGGAATGGAATGAGTAATTTTCTTAAAGAAAAACCCCTCGCCTTTTTTTTCACGTAATAAATGACATAATAACCACAGGAAAAACTCAGTATTCCCTGTAAGGTTGTTTTATTGTAACTAAATGATGTACAGTGTTTATCAATAAAATCTTGTATTTCACGATGTAATACATTTAAACCATAACTATCAAAATACTCCGCTCTACCTCTGAACATCCATACTACAACCCAATGTTCCCCACGTTCATTGTGCTTAGCGGTATTAATCACATATGCACTCGGTATATGAGGATTCACTCGTATCGTATTCAAAACATCCCTAGGAAATACCCCTCTAAAAACACGTTTAGCGTAAATATCTTTAGTCAATGTGATAGCAATCTCTTCACCAATCATAATGTAAAATCTGTCAAAATTTGACGACTCTTATCAATCTCTAATACAGAGTCAACCTCCCCGTATATGATGGTATGAATAGGTTCTTTTAAAGCCTCTGAAAACTTTAGCTCTAATCTTAGTGATCCTGTTCTCACAAGTTCAATCTGATCCCCATCCAATAATGAAGGTGATAAATCAAACACAAAGAGACCATACCCTCTATTAAAATCGGAATAAGATAAACCGGCACCTGAATTTTCTAGATGGTGACCAACACCCATACATTGATTGTAGAACGATCTAGCATGCAACCCGTTTTTCAAATCTGGAGTAAGAGGTTTTGCTGGAACGTGTCTTCCGTCTACTGACAAGGCTAAATAGGTTAAACCAAACGTCTCAAAATTAAAAGGGTTTCGTGTATAGGAACCTAGAAACGCGGAGCTCTTTACCAAGCCAACAACCAATCGTTTTGGTAATTGACTTAGGAATAGGTTATCCTCCACTGCACTCAGCTGCCCTTTCGGGATGGAGAAAACTTTGGTCGATACTCGATTGAGTGGATACTTTGCCGATGTCTTCTCCAAGGCCTTAGCATGTCCTAACGCTATCGCAGGGTTCAATTTAACCTTTCGCACAAACAAAGATGCGTGTGAAATTATACTAATCGGTGCATCACCATCACTCCCCATCAAGTTGAAAGCGTATTTTGATGGGGATAATCTTATCTTAACATCAACACCATTCATCATATACCGCGCTTGTGTTGTAATATCTGTATGGAGTCGACCATACATATCTGTGAGCTTACTACCTACAGTCAGTCCTTTCCTCACCACCATCCCCATATTTTTTATTCCAGCGGTTTCATCAAAATGACCTGCACTATCACTATAAAATAAAGCTGTCGTTAAATGTCCAGTCTTCGCGTCCCTACCATAATTAAGCGTGCTCTCAATGTACGCTCTATAAGGGTATGTATTTTGAGAAGGCGTGATCAGTGTATCGTTCAGTGTAATATCCACTTGAGAAAATAAACTATGTAGCCAATAGTTCACTGGTGCTACTGTAGCATCTGCCTCCAAGTTGCCTCCATCACTTTTCACAATTTTCGCACGCACGTGAAGAAATGTATTACTTAGATCCAAATATTCATCACCAGAACCCCGAATAGTAAATTCTATCGGGGCAGCTGGTGTTAGGGCCGCAAGCGGGAAATGTTCTACAAGCTGTCCTGACTCAATCGAAGTTTGAGTAGGTGGTAACGAAAATAAATCTAAACCAGAATTGATAGACTCACTGGACAGCGGGTGAACTAATGACATATTGAATGAATCCGGAATTTACAATAAACAATTAAGCGCTAAAAATATCACTAACATGTGACGTCTTTCTCCGTTTCTTAGCAGAATGGGTGTGATTTCGTTTTCCTATATTAGTTCGTTTTATAGGTTTAGATGAAATGCTTCTAGATGGCGTATTAATTTGCGAACCCAAAGCGCGCTGTAATAATCGCTTACCAGCTTGACGCGATCGGTTTTGGGCTGATGATTTTATAGAACGTCCTGAAATCACATCGCTCACAACTCCTAAACCTGTTCTAGCACCCTCTCTCAATAAAGCCTTCCCGCCTTGTTTTAACAAAGGAGCTGCTACACGAAAAATCCCTCCTAAAATATTCCCTAACCCATACCCTCTTTGTCCCCTGAATACCGGTATACCATGGCCTGCTTGTTGTAAATAATAGTTTTCATACAACCCACTATTAGATTTATACGGCATCCTAGAGCGATTCATTTTGATGTTTAATAGTCGGGTTTCCTTCGTCGTATATGAAGAGTAACTACGGTGTATCCTCTTTTAAATAAAATTTCATCGCCTGTGGAATCGGTTAAAAAAACTTCGAGGCTACTTATCTGATACCTGCTAAGAGGAATGTAATGAGGTTTCTCAAAGTTAAGATGGATATAATCCCCCGAACGATAGGCTGGTAGAGCTCTCAAGAGAGGTACTAAAACATCTCCTACAATTCGAGGCCGTACAATATCGCAGTAAACAAAAACATTCCTGAAATTATAATGCAAGTCCATGATTCGTTCAGCGATGTATTCTTCATTCCGCGTAAACCAAGTCTCAGTAAAACCGAGAATATGCTGTAAATTATCACTGAGATTTACATTTCTCACATCGATAAGTTTCATGTGCACCCGCTTGGAAATTTTATTGTAACCAAATTTAACACCTACTACATCTCCTCTAGTATCAAAATACCTTTTTATTTGCCGATTTAAAGTTTTAATAAAAATGTCATTAGAAGCGTAAAGACCCTCAGGAAAAGAAATCATAACAACCTCAGCTCGACGGGCTAAACCTACAGATATAAATGATCTCGCAGCATTTAAATAAGTAGTTTCAAACTGGATTTCAGACAGCCCTACTTCATATTCACCATTTAAATCTAATGTCTGTGGTAATTTTGTAAAATAACGTCCTGGTCTATTTTCTGGAAAGAAATCCATAGAACTGTTACTAGGTAACGTTAGATAAAATGAAGAACTCATCATTTCTCCAGATGATTTGAATCGAGAACAGGGTTCGGTAAACTATAACCTATAGAGCTTGATAAAAGCGCAACCCAAAGATGATCGGGGCCCTTACCTTGTGAAAGATTAAATAAAGAAACAATTACAGTGATATATATAAGGATCATCTGACAAACAAATACAACTTCAGAGCTAGGAATTTTTCTACCAAAAACACGCCATAGTGATACTTGTTTTCCTGTAGCTATCTCATCATCCTTTTCCTCAATTCCATCAATGCTATCTTCTACAGTGATGTCTTTTTCAACTAATTCTTCATTAACCCCCACTAGCATGGTTATTAATTTAATCGAGATAATGACGTATAGCGTCTTCAGTAACCCAAGAGTTAAATGTGGCGGGATAACCATACCACTTCACTAAATACTTTTTTTTTTTTCCTTTATATGAGCGCGAACGTAAAACTTGCTCTACCCGGTAATAATCCTTTTTTCCTACTTTCTGTAACTCCTGTTCATAAAATGTCCCTTTTATTATTTCCCCGTTATCGTCCTCAACGCGGTAGGTTGGCGGATTCGTCGGTTTCACTTCTATCACAGTGAATAACTCTCCGGTCCAATTGGGTAAATATCCCTTCGCAAACACGCGGCGAGTTTTACTTAATCGAACGCGGTCGTTCAATTTCAGACGTGGTGAAGATGAACGTTGTACGTCTCCGTACAGATTCTGCCATATTTCTTCTTGGTTAGAGGAAGACACGTTCGCGGGAAAAGTTTTAATACTCCTATGATATGAATGATTGTACGACTTCACAATCTGGGGTAAAACATCAATGTATTTACGAGTACCATTTTTTGTGATGTAGCGAAATAATCTCTCTTTGAGGGTTCGATTAAATCTCTCTACAATTGAAGCTTTTATATCATCATTTTCAGAAACATAAAACTCAATTCCATTCACTTTTAAAAACTGTTGGAAATGATTATTTTTAAACTCTGTCCCTTTATCGGACTGAATACGTAGGGGTTTTCTACCGTTAGATAAAATAGACATAAACGCTTCTGTAAGTTCTTTCCCAGTTTTTCGTTGTAATGGTAAAACCCATGCATGCTTACTAAAGACATCAATACAAGTCAATAAGTATACAAAATTGTGATTATATTTTTTTAAAGATTTAAGATCAATTAAATCACATTGCCATAGATAATCAATCCCTGCTACAATTATTTTTCTCCTACGAAATTTACGTTGAATTGGTTTGTGTAATGTATAAGAATCCTTATATTCTAACCACTCCTTAACTTTTTTTCTGGTTAAACCTGTAGCACGTTTCAGTCTATCAACTCCTCCATAACTTCCTGAACTTTCAGGATTGAAATATGTTTTCTCTAAAACACCTATAGCGTTCGACTCCATCAAGATGAATAAATAAATAAAATAAATAAATAAATCAAAATTCCAACCAATTAGGAATCTTTTTCTGTCTCCTCTTCCGTTTCGAAATGAGCGGCGACGTCATCGAGCTCTGTACCTGTTTTGAATCATCAGTTGACACACGTTCTTTTTTACCTTCTTGTTTCATCCAATCCCAACGCGCTTGATGACCTATTAATTCTCTAGGTGTATTTATATCATTTAAAACCTCCGCAAAGCTTTCCCATCCGTGCGGTGAAGCCACATGTTTCCTTTGTCGTAAAACGTCATTTACTAGATCTGCTATATTTGTTCCAGATATAGGTTTTCCACGAACCACTAGTTCACTTTGTTCATTCCATCCAACACCGGGGGCATCTTTTAAATGATCTAGAAGTAATTTAGCCTTCTTTCTCATTGTTGATGGAACACTTTCCAACACACGTTGTTCCTGCCTCGACTTGTTTTCGTAATAATTATCATTCACCGCATTCTCTGTACTAGTTGAAGAGAGCGTTACCTTTCCGAGTGGTCTGTTTTTTAATTGATTGTGTCTGTGTAGGTAACGCTGTAGCAGCTGTTGATACTCAAGTAATCTCTCCGAATCAGCTCCCTTTTCATCACGCAGAAGTGCACTGAGATCGTCATCAAGTGAGGATGTGGCCTTTGATAGAGGATCACTCAAAGGGTCTTTCGTCTTAGAAATCATAAATTCTAGCATGTGTGGGTCGACGAGGACCATTTTTTTCGCCATACCTCACCCTAGTAGGGAGCCTAGGATACCCAGAATCGGTGGTAGTAGCGCTTGAATAAACCCACCTTTCTGTAACAAAGCTTTCCTTTGTCGAATAGGTTTCTGTTTCAAACTGAGACCTCGGAGCGTGGACTTGAACGGGGTCAATTTTCTCTTTTGAGTGTGGGAAAGTGGAACTTTCCCTTTTAACACGTTTAAACAACACTCACAAAGTGCATCAATAAAATCTTGTTCTGCAGCTTTAATAATTCCTTTAGCAGTGGGTGCATTAGCTTTAGAGAGTAATTTTAATAAAGTAATATTTTTTCTTAATTTTTTAGACATAATTAACTTTGAATATAAACGTATTGTCGTTCATTAGGAAAAATATTCGTCCTCAACCTGAATTTATCATTAGTTGCTTGTTTGAGATCAACTAACAAATAACCATGGGGAACAGATGTAGCGTCTTTAAATGCAGATTTTAAATAATTTGTGTTACCCGGGTACATTTGTCTAGCGAGGTGAATAATCTGTGAGACATCACGTGGGTTTTTAAATATAACGAGATAGTGACTGTTTAAGGTGATTGTGCGCTGTTCTTTATTTTTGGAAAACAAATTTTGAACGATATGAATAATACTACTATCTGTATGATGACTCCCCTTAGTAAACATATTCCCAACCCTTTGGTCAGCTTCATTCATTAAATCATCGATTATAATAAGTCTTCGTTTTGAATCACGGAATTCAGTGGTATCTGGGAGCCCTTCTTTAAAATGAACACGACCTGATAAGGACTCATACCCACGTTGCCACTCGCCGTAACACCAAATGATTTCATCAGGAACAGGATCAATCAATTCTTTTATATGATGAATTAATTTTGAAACAAACACTGTTTTCCCACATCCCGTAGGTCCAGCAATGACACATGTAAATGGGTGTTTTAACCTCACATCCATACCGATGACTTATTACAAATGATATTTTAAACGAACTAGGACTTTGTTTTATATCATTCTAGTGATTGAGAGGATCACTTTGTTTAAAGATTAATATCCTATATATATATAATAATAATAATAAAATTACTTGCCTGTCGCGACTCCGGAGTTTCGAGCCGTAGCTCTCCTCAGGCGACTGGTTTTCTTCTATATATATATATATATATTGGAATATAAAGCCGTTTGTAGGTCTGGTCTTTTAGGGATGAATTGCTGTCTTTGTTGGCTAAGGTTGGGGTATAGGAACAGTGCGTGTTCCACGGTCTCCAAACTATCATCACACAAAGGAACTAAAACCAATTGTAAGGTTAAATTAGTGGCAGGTGGTGCTCGGTATGGATGTGAGGTTTAAACAATATAAATTTAGAAATACTACTAGACAAAGAAAACCCCCCCTATGCGCTGACTGACTGATCTCAAACGCTTCACTGCTCGTTAAATAGTATCCCTAGAAATAAAACTCGATAAAGACCACTACATAAAGTCCGACCCCTATGCGCTGACTGACTGACCTCAAACGCCTCACTGCTCGTTAAATATAATCCCTAGAAATAAAACTCGGTGAAGACCACCACATAAAGTCCGACCCCTATGCGCTGACTGACTGGCCTCAAACGCTTCACTGCTCGTTAAATATAATCCCTAGAAATAAAACTCGGTGAAGACCAACACCACCCCACCTCCAATCTATTCACGAAATTGTGTATGTGTGTGTGTGTGTGTGTGTGTGTTGTGCACTCTGAATTACTCCTCCTACTAGACGGATCTAGAGGTTTGGTTCAATGTTGTTTGTTTGTTTTTTGTTTTTTTTTTTTTTTTTTTTTTTTTTTTTTTTTTTTTTTTTTTTTTTTTTTTTTTTTAAACTTTAATTGATGGTATTTTTTCTGATTAACCATACATTTGAATGTAAGTTTCCGCACCCAAAATCTTTTTTAGAATAGGGGTGAGGATCTGGTTGAGGAAAATTGTATTTCTTTCCTCATCCGAGAGGTTATTCATCAGGTTATGAATGGTAGCATCGGGTATCGAGAACCAATCAATGAGATCAGTATCGACTTCCAATTTAATTTCAGCCATCCATTTATCTAAAACGGGATCAGGATCATGGCGACTCCCGACCCCGTCTCTTCGGGTAGCGTAGTCCCTAAATAACATAGGGACTATACGTTTTATTTCTGCTTCTGATAGTGTTTTTATTCCATCCTTTAAGTATACTATTATTTTTTCATCCACTGCTAAATCGCAGGGATGAAACCCTTCAATGGAACTTGTTTTGTCCTGACAAGGACATGTTTCTCTACAAATAGAGAGTATAATTTTAAGGAAAGTAGACAGAAACTTCTCCAACATGGTATCTCGTGTGGCGATAGGGACCAGAAATCAAATAGTCGCTGCTTCTCTCCGAAGATTCAAAGCAAATGAAGAAGTTTTAAAATCACAAGCTGACATACCCAGAGTTGCTCACACCCCCACCTCAGAATAAAACTCGCCTCCGCAACCACACGTGACGACTGCGCGGAATGTAAACCCCCGATCTGCCCCACTCTTCGCGTTCACTAATGGGAAGATAGTTTGTAAGCAGGGGCGGGGCTAGTTTAGCTAGATATGTAGAGTCCGTGTGGATTGGCTGGTTGATTCTTTATACTCACCACGCGAAGAAACACCCTCCGCTCCCTTTCCCACCTCCTTAGTCATCCTTAGCAGGTGGTTTACTTTTGGATGACTTTGATTGGATTTCAGAGTTAGCGTTACTTCAATGAATTATGGGAAGGGGGTGTGGTTAAAGGTGTTAAAAAGAACTGATAGCGTTCCTAGAGCCTCACTCTCTTTTCGACATTTCGAAGATTGTAGTACTTTTTCGGATTTATATCTGAAAACTCATAACTTGTACAATTTCGCTCTTAGTCAAATCAAGACTATATATTTTATTTTTCTACAGTATTGTGGTGTGAAATAATCCTCTTCACTTCCTAAGGTAAGAGTTTAGTAAAGAAAATTTCATTCATTAAAAATAATGTTAACAACTATAACACTAAAGTAGAATTTTATCATAAAATTTGTTTAAATTTGTTAAACATTTAGTTATATATATATCTGTTCGATGATGGCGAACATGTTCTTTCCTAAAAACAATTTATTAAATTATCAGTCTAACTGCTAAAGTTTTCAAAATGCTGGAAGTAATACTTTCCTAACATCCTCTGAGAAAACTGCCACAGAACCAGGAACATCATCAGCTGAGACGAGTTCAACATCTGGCGTGTCTGAGGCAACCACCACTAGCCGAGAAAAACCAACATCACGAGAGGCCACCCCAGTCACACCACCAAAGACCACACAAACAGCGCCACAGATGATATCAACAGTCTTCGTTTCACCGTTTGTCCTGAGGCCTTTTGGAAAGGCTGCACCTCGCAAGCAAACAAAGCGCAAATCAATGTCGTCGGCGATTTACACATCATCCCCTGTGAAGAAAATGTTGGAGGAGCAGCTGATGACGAAGAACAAAGTGAAAAAACTGACCAAATCTGCACCTTACCAGGACCCTGACAGTGACAGTGACATTGACAATTTTTCAATTCATGATGACAGTGACACTGACATCTCTGTTGACACCGATGATGATGACCAAAGAGGACTGCAACTAGAACCAGTGACCCAGACTATTAGGAAAAATGACCATGTCCTTGTTGCTTTCGAACAAAAGGGTCTGACTCAGTATCTTGTAGGAATTGCAAATGAAGATGAAGACAGTGACGGTGACATTGACGTTTCATTTTTGAGAAAGAGTTTGAAAGTTGACAACAAATTTGTGAAACCAAATGTTGAAGACAATGGATCTGTCAAAAAACAAAATGTTCATGCTATTCTCCCACCCCCTGTTGCCACTGGAACAACCTCCAGAACCAAAAATGGCATTGTGTTTGATATGGACTTTTCAAAAATAAAATTATGGTGAATGTGACTTCTTACCCCACCCCCTGTGACTTCTTGCCCCGCCATGGGGTAAGAAGTCACAATTGTATTTGAGCTGAAAATGTGCTTTTTGTCTGTTTTCATTAAATGTTTGAAAACAATTTACCACTTCAAGATGTTTGTTATATATTTATGTTGTCCAGTGCGCAGTTTCATTGCAATTAGTTAAAAATTAATACATTTAATCCATAGTCAAAGCAATTTTGTGACTTCTAGCCCCACTCTCCCCTAACACTCAACAACTGGGCTGTCCCCTGCAGAATTGATGTTTAGTAGTTTCTTACAATTAATATAATTTTTTTTTTAAATCTTCAGTACAACATCCCCCTACATCGCTGTAAAATGGTAGACAACGACGCAGAGATGGCTGTGGATATGGCGGTAGAGGTGAGTAGTCCTTTCCTATACCTTATAATATTCTTAAACATTACCAAAGTCCTTTTCTAATCGTAGATATTTAAAAGTATTCACTTTTTATATGACTCAGTTTAAGTTTAATAGGATAACTAAAAGAAAACTATTTTTTCTCTCTCTCTCTTTCTCTCTCTCTCTCTCTCTCTCTCTCTCTCTCTCTCTCTCTCTCTCTCTATTTCTTTGATATAGGAGTTCTTATGTCCGGAGTGCCAAAAATCATTTACACGTTTAGATAACATGCAGGCGCATTTAAGGAACATCCATACAAACCCACTATCCTTTGAGTGTTTCATGTGTGAAAGAAAATTTTCTAACAAGCATCATTTGAAAAGACATTTGAAATTACATACACGTAAAGTACGTAATCAAAACACACCGAATTTAAACGAAACAGACGACCCTCCACAACCTCCACAACCACCCACTAACATTCAAAGACACTGCAATACAGACAACGAGGTACTCCGGGTAGGGGAACCTTCGACTTCGGGGATGGTCAGTATTGGAGCGAAACGAGGAAATCCAGGTATCAATACTAACCCAACTACTAACAAACAACCGCGATTGGAGGAAAGGAATGAACGGGATCTCCTAGAGCCGTTACCCAGAAACATGCGGGATATATATGATAGGCATTGGGATTCTATTAGATCACATACTAGAAGAGGGAGGGTGCTGACAACTGTCAATGTTTTCTGGGATCCCTCGAACCCGGTACCGACTTGGGATAGAACTCTTCTTGGTGAATTTGATGCACTCACCACGAGGTTCAAAGTGAATTATTCTCACCATTTTATTTTAGAGCATAGGGAGACTGGAGAGTTGAGTTTTTTTCATGCTTCTGTAAACAACAATGCTGTTTTGGAAAGACCAATTCTTATTTCTAACAAGAAAGATTTTCTACACTTTCTAAAAGATATACAAAATCACGATGTGTTGGAGCATGTTCAAAAACAAAGACCAACTACGAAGTACGCTATCGTGTGTATCCCAGCTACTTCGTTTTATTTCTATCATCTCAGTGATTTTCCTATTGGATGCCTACGTGATGAAGTCCCTATGTTTATGAACAAATCTAACTCGTTGTATACCCTTCAACGCTCTAGACACGATGGCCTACCTTATGAAGACAATTTATGTTTTTTTAGATGTCTGGCTCTTTTTAGAGGTAAACCCATTACCGGGTTAGAGAGAGAGACGAAGGATGTATACCGACGATGGGCCGTACATAAGGGGCTAGATCTAGATAAACGCTTCCCAGGTGTGACTATGGAGGAGATAATAGAATTGGAATATTTTTTTAAGATAAATATTGAGGTGTTTGAATTTCGGGATTTGGATACTGGAAATCCAAAACTAACACCCGTTAGGAGAAGTGAATATTTACGCGCTGAAGAGGAGCCACTTAGGCTGCTGTTATATAAACATCACTTCATGTTTATTGTTGATATTGATGCATTAGGGTGTGCCTTTGCCTGCGAGAAATGTGGAAAGCTGTGGAAACAGGCGCATCAGTTAGATAAACATCAAAAGACGTGCACTGGGTTTGGATCTAGAATACGATACCCTGGAGGAGTGTTTGAGACCCCACGATCACTTGTTGAGGAGTTGGCAGCCGAGGGAATGAAAATTAAAAAAAATTACGTGTACCCATACCGTGCCACTTTCGATTTTGAGGTGTATTTTAAAGAAGAGGACCTTCCTCACTCAACTACACACACAACATACTGCGCAAAACATATACCATTGTCAGTGGCGGTTGCGTCAAATGTACCTGGGTATGAAGCTCCAGTGTGTTTTGTATCAGAGGGAGACCCTCGTCAACTAGTTGGAGAGATGGTCAAACATTTACTCAAGATCTCGGATGAAGCCGGAGCACTGTTAAGAAAGAAATTTAAACCTGTGTTCCAGAGCTTGAAGAAATTGGAGAAGAGCGGAGGTTTTTCAGAGGAGGACCCTAACCCCGCAATAGAGTCTATGATTTCGCGATTCGACAAGTACTTACGTATCCTCCCAGTAGTTGGTTTCAATTCTGGAAAATATGATATAAACGTAATAAAACCATACCTCATAGAGCACTTATTAACCGAGGATGCAGATAGTGATGGTGGAGTTCTTATGTCCGGAGTGCCAAAAATCATTTACACGTTTAGATAACATGCAGGCGCATTTAAGGAACATCCATACAAACCCACTATCCTTTGAGTGTTTCATGTGTGAAAGAAAATTTTCTAACAAACATCATTTGAAAAGACATTTGAAATTACATACACGTAAAGTACGTAATCAAAACACACCGAATTTAAACGAAACAGACGACCCTCCACAACCTCCACAACCACCCACTAACATTCAAAGACACTGCAATACAGACAACGAGGTACTCCGGGTAGGGGAACCTTCGACTTCGGGGATGGTCAGTATTGGAGCGAAACGAGGAAATCCAGGTATCAATACTAACCCAACTACTAACAAACAACCGCGATTGGAGGAAAGGAATGAACGGGATCTCCTAGAGCCGTTACCCAGAAACATGCGGGATATATATGATAGGCATTGGGATTCTATTAGATCACATACTAGAAGAGGGAGGGTGCTGACAACTGTCAATGTTTTCTGGGATCCCTCGAACCCGGTACCGACTTGGGATAGAACTCTTCTTGGTGAATTTGATGCACTCACCACGAGGTTCAAAGTGAATTATTCTCACCATTTTATTTTAGAGCATAGGGAGACTGGAGAGTTGAGTTTTTTTCATGCTTCTGTAAACAACAATGCTGTTTTGGAAAGACCAATTCTTATTTCTAACAAGAAAGATTTTCTACACTTTCTAAAAGATATACAAAATCACGATGTGTTGGAGCATGTTCAAAAATAATGACCAACTACGAAGTACGCTATCGTGTGTATCTTGGGTATGAAGCTCCAGTGTGTTTTGTATCAGAGGGAGACCCTCGACAACTAGTTGGAGAGATGGTCAAACATCTACTCAAGATCTCGGATGAAGCCGGAGCACTGTTAAGAAAGAAATTTAAACCTGTGTTCCAGAGCTTGAAGAAATTGGAGAAGAGCGGAGGTTTTTCAGAGGAGGACCCTAACCCCGCAATAGAGTCTATGATTTCGCGATTCGACAAGTACTTACGTATCCTCCCAGTAGTTGGTTTCAATTCTGGAAAATATGATATAAACGTAATAAAACCATACCTCATAGAGCACTTATTAACCGAGGATGCAGATGATGATGCTGGAGTGGGAGCATGCGCAGATGAGGAAGATGAAACCGCACGTAAAGATCCAGGAGGACCTTTTGTTGTAAAAAGGAACAACCAATATTTATGTATAACAACAGACAGACTCCGGTTTCTTGATATCATCAATTACCTCGCTCCTGGGTTTTCGTACTCTAAATATCTAGCAGCATTTGGCGTAGAGGAGAAAAAATCATTTTTTCCCTATGAGTATTTAACAAGTTTGGATAAATTGAAGGAGACACAGCTACCCCCTCACCAGGCCTTCTTTAGTAAATTGAAAAACAAAAACATTACGGAAGATGAATACAAGTATTGTCAAGACATTTGGAAAAAACATAACATGAAAACAATGAGAGATTTCCTCGTCTTCTACAATGTTAAGGATGTTGGACCATTTCTAATAGCACTGAAGAAACAGATTAAAATCTACAAAGAGTTGAAAGTGGACCTTTTGAAAGATGGAATGTCTGTACCGGGTATCACCTTAAAGTATATGTTCAAATCAAAGGAATCAAGAGCTTTTTTTGCTTTATTTCATAATGATGAAAAGGACTTACATGAGCTGATTCGAGAAAACATTACCGGAGGCCCCTCTATCATATTTCATCGATTCCATGAAACCGGGTTGACTAAACTACGAGGAAATTCAAACAAGATTTGTCAAAGTATATGTGGATATGACGCTAACGCCTTATGTCTATCAGCACTGATGAAGGACATGCCCACTGGAATTCCTACTATCCGACGCAAAGAGAATAATTTTAGGGCCCAAAAGAGACATTGGTATGGCCAACTAGCAAGAGAGTGGTTATACTACATTGCTATGAGAGATGGAGTTTTTATCGAACATCAATCGAATGGGAAAGAGCGTCAGTTGGGAACGCGAAAACTGAGAGTGGATGGATTTGACCCGAAAAATAACACGGCGTATCAATTTCACGGGTGCTTTTGGCATGGATGTAGCATTTGTTGTGCGGCTAGAGGACTGAAGGTGAATCCTGTGAATGGAAAGCATTTTAAACTTTTAGCTGAAGAAACAAGACAAAACACAAACTATTTACGAAATGAGGTTAAGGTGAAGGTGGTTGAAATTTATGAGTGTACTTGGAGAGCGATGAAAGACCGTGACCCATCGATAAAACAGTGGGTAGAAGCTAATGTTCCTCATCACCCAACTCAAAAGGCAACGACAGAGGATGAAATACTGAGAAACGTCGAAAATGGTTCTTTATTTGGATTGGTATTGTGTGATGTCAAGGTTCCAGAGGATTTAGAGGAGCGGTTTAGTGAGATGCAACCCATCTTTAAAAATACTCAAGTAGGTTTGAATGATATAGGGGAGCACATGCGTCAGTATGCAGAGGAAAAAGGACTTCTGTCTCAGCCCAGACAAACCTTAGTCGGGAGCTATTTCGGTAAACAGATTTTACTGATTTCACCTCTTTTACGTTGGTACATGAAGGAGGGATTAGACGTGAGCAACGTCTCTCTCGTTATGGAATTCACACCAGAAAAATGTTTTGAAGGCTTTGGAGAGAGGGTGACAGAGGCTAGGAGGATTGGAGATATCGACCCCTCCAAAACTATTTTAGCAGAAACATATAAACTACTTGGAAATTCAGCGTACGGGAAAACACTCACCAACATGCAGAAACACAGAGATGTCAGATTCACAACACCCACGAAGGCGGCGCCGTTGATAAACCACAAGTCATTTAGAGGATTGACGGAGCTCACAGATAATGTTGTGGAACTTTCAATGAATAAGAGACTTGTTAAATGGAATTTACCGATCCAAATTGGATTTTTCGTTTATCAATACGCCAAACTAAGAATGCTAGAGTTTCATTATAACTTCATCGATCGGTTTATAGACAGAGAAGACTATCAACTCTTAGAGATGGACACAGACAGTCTCTATCTAGCACTATCCAAAGAACGCTTAGAAGATGTTGTAAGACCTAGTCTAAGGAAGGAGTTTTATGATGAATGGGATGCCTGGTTTCCTGCACAGGCTTGTGAGGAACACAAGGATGAGTTTAAAACAAACGGATTGAAGGGTCTACCATGGGATGGCTCTCACTGTAATTTGTGTATGTACTATCAGAGGAGAGATAAAAGGACACCTGGTTTGTTTAAAACGGAATATTCCGGAGATTGTTTCATAGGGCTCTGTTCCAAAACGTACTACTGTTACAGTGATGATGGAAAGGACAAGTTTAGTTGCAAAGGATTGAATAAGGAGGGAATAACACGAAAGCAGTTTGAAGATGTGTTGAAGACTAAGAGAAGCGGTGGAGCGAATAATCGCGGATTTAAAATAGACGGTAAAACGATGTTTACCTACATACAACAGCGAGATGCCTTATCTTACATGTACATCAAGCGCATTGTTGCAGAAGACGGTGTTTCGACAGAGTCAACAAGAGTATGAATAACTGTAAAAATGTATACTTATACATTACAATGTACATAGCATCTTTTTTAAACTATATTAATATTTGTATATAACTAAACTGTTTCGATAGAACTAACAATAGTATGAATAACTGTAAAAAAGGTATACTAATACATTACAATGTACATAGCATCTTTTTTTTTTTTAATATGTGTATTTTGTATAAAGCTTTAAAAGATATTTGTTGTGAGTATAAATGATTGAATAAGATTTTGTAAAAAAGTGTGAATGTGGATTTATCATGTCTGGTTTGTTATGGTTTAGACTACAAATATATAAAGGGTTTTGTTTCTTTTTTATAATGCATCATAAAGTGTAATCTAATTTTTAGAGTAGGGAGGTACTGTAACATGACGGGTGTTGCTTTACCTATAACGGCGACTAGCATGACGGGTGCTAGGAAGGGGACTCGCGACTTTTCCATCCAATCGCATATTTTTCTCTCACAAACAGTTTTCGACCTTGTCGTGGTGTGAGGGCTTACGTAAGAACGGGGGCTGCTAAACCATTCCTTGGACTGTGATTCTCAGTCGAGTTTAAGCGAGCACCCTCTTTCTTACAAACCAACAGAAAACTGAATTGGATGGCGGTAGGGGGAAAATTGGCTTTTATTACAATTTTTATTATTAGTTCTTGTTTATAGACATACACTCTCTCTCTCTCCCACCCAAAGACAGATGAACCACACCTCCAGCCTAAGGAGACTGCAGAGCCCGGATTGAATTATTGGTCTCAGTAGAGAGCTAAACTGAATTAGGGTTGTTTGCATAATATGACACCCTCGTTCAGTTTACTTTTTTCCTAGTGATCATTCCAACATTACCACCAGAACGAACATCGACAAGTTGAAACATGTCACACATGGCTATTCTTAGACCATTGCATCAGCGCTATCATGTCTATTCTTAGACCAGTTGTTTCCTCGTCATCTGTAGGCTCTCATCTTTCATTCAATTCATCCAGTCTACTCACGTATTGATTCCGCATGGTGTCCTTTGTCCAGTGTTCCAAGCGATCGGTATGGGTCCCATCATGTCACAGCTCCTTGATCCATCCTCGATGTTGTCACAGTGCTCCATTATACCAAGATTGACTCATTCTTTGGAAACAATATCAATCAATAACATGATACACTTCTCATTGTCTCGTATCATTTGTCCCTCGATGGACTCGGTCCTTGATGGGGGTCATCCCAAAAAAAAAAAAAAAAATTACTCACCCTCAACACTACTCACCCTTATCAGTACTCACCCCGAACACTGCTCACCCTCACTGTCTCATATCATTTGTCCCTCGATGGACTCGGTCCTTGATGGGGGGTCATCCCAAAAAAATAATCGACATCGATACTCACCCTCACCCTTACCACTCACTTACTCACCCTCACCCTTGCTACTCACCCTTACCACTGCTCATCCTTACCAGTACTCATCCTCACCCTTACCCTTCCGTGGTCCCAAACTCACTTTACCATACTACTTCCGTGGTTCGAACCCTGGCGATTTAACCCCCTACTGGTTGGTCGGCGTGTGTTTTTTTTTTTAATATGACCTTATGGTATCCCCGCCCTGTCTCATGTGTGACAGCACGTAAAAATTGCCAAACGTCAGTCTTGGGGCCCGTCCACAGAGCGAGCATTAAACGTTCAACCAACTCAACTCAACTCCCCCACCTCGTCAAAACAAGCACGGAGAATGAAGGGTTTTATTTTAACAACCAGCGGGATTTTTTTTTTTTTGGGGGGGGGGGGGTTCGCAAACAGTAAGTAGAGCGTATGTCTCCCAATTGGAAAGTCCGCGGCGCGAAACCAAAGATCGGGCAAATTTGCTGGGTCGGTGTCAGTATAATATGACCGACCCGAACAAGAGTTCTGGTATCGCCACATTGAATGGTGTGTGACAGTCCGTTAAATTGTCAGACGTTACTCTTGAAACACGTTACAGTATACGCGTACCTCAATGAAAATCTAAAAAATGTGAGACTATAAACGGGCAAAAGTGTAATGTCAGCACTACATTGGATAAACTGTAGACGAGTCACAAGAACAAGGTCTGATAGTTTTATGTGCTGCAACATAAGCAATGCGAGAAAACCATGACTCCTGTCACATAACTATTATGGTCACATTATACTGACATTGATACCCTCCTAGTCCTAACCAATAGGGGGTGGAATCACATAGACAGATTTTTTTTATTTAAATTGTGGGTTTCGAACTAGAGACTATCCGATTGAAAGACCAACGCTCTACCACTTGCTCCAAGCCGCCCACATATTCCTGGATCCGTATGCAACTGTACATTGACTTAGTAAGTTTTATCGTAAAAAACACTTAGCGCGCTAAGTTGCATGCAACCGGTACCTTCACTTACTAAGTTCGTCGTAACTGCTAAGTTAGAAATACCCCGCCGTAAACTACCCTAAGTAAAAACGTAGCCAATCAATGCCTTGCTATGTCTTATAGCTCAGCCCGCCATGAAAGCAACAAACGCTCCAATTCGGCCGCCATCTTGCAAACCTCTCGACTCAATTTTTAAAATATTAGGGCGACCACAGGGTGAAAGCCGAAAGCTGATGAGCGCCGATCAGAATAAGAATTATACTATAATAAAAATCAACCACAGAGTCGTCGCTCCATGTGAGCGCTGATAAGTGGGCTTCGGCAGCCTCGGCTTTATAAGAATGGAGAAACAATTCTTTTCGATGCCGAAAATATGACAAGGGCTCACCCCGACCACCGTCATCGGATGTGTGACGTCACGGGCTGGACTAGGGCGATTTTTTAAATGGACATAGCGGAGCGTGGGCTTCACATAAAAATAAAACTGGTTAGATTTTTTAAATCAGCGTCAAGAAATAAAGGAGACTTCGAGGACAGAATTTGATTTTGAATTAAAATTACAACCAAAAAAATGTATTGTGGGCATTTAATTTTCATTATTTTGATTTTGATTAATTTTAATCCCATAACTAATTTTTTACTGCATGTATTTGTATTGTACCTTTGCACTAGTTTTAGACGATGCAGTAGGCTAATTTTGCCTAGCCGCCAGCGTCTAGGCGTCTACCCTGTGGGGTTCACACCTAGCTGATCGGCGCGGATTTCAAGTTCTTTAAAGTGTCGATAAATTCAAGCTTCACTCTGTAGCCGGCCTAATAAAACAATAAAGCGATAAGTTTACATACAACAAGCTTTTAAAGTCATTTCTAGTCTCCCTTAAACTTAGTCGATGCATTTAACATTACCCAATGGTGTTCTTTTGATAATTCTCATCGAGTAAATTGGCGTCTTCTAGTGCCGCAAACTTGAGCCTAGATCTACATCCAAACTTGCGTGTAGATCTAGATCTAGCGTTATTATTATTGAGAAACTAGAACCTATACCAGTTTTTTAGTTTACTAAATAGAAAGTAAATTTAACCAAATTTAATGAAATTGCATGATCTATAAGCCTAGATCTAATGTAGCCGCATCAGCAGCAAAGTGTGTATGTATGTGTAGTGTTTAGAGGTGTGTCTAAAAGTCATGCTGGGTCAGCGGAAATGTCCATTAGCTTAGCCTAGCTTAACTTAACTACACGAGCGTCGTAAAACCACTTGCATACCGTCAACTTAAGCGTAGAACTTACGATGTAAACTTAGCGTAGCTAAGTCGAAAAATAATCGTGAGAGTTGCATACGGACCCGTTGAGACACCCACTGTAGTTCAGTGTCAACCAACACATCAGACTCCAGAGCGGATTATCTCCCCTACCTAAATCTACCTGGCGTATCCCAGGTGTTACGCTATTGTGCCTGGTCAAAGCTTAGCCCTGCTGTTCCGTTTCGTACCAATATTTTTGCGAAGGCTTCAGTTCAAGATACATCGTCCTTCCCAGCTGAGAGGTGCGGACAAATTTCCCAACTGGCCTTTTGGGCGGAGGTGATAATGGTGTGATTAATTACTAGCCTATATGGCTATATTTAGTAATATTTGTGGTGTAGGATTAGGATACAATCAATGTTTGTCTTTGCTTCAACCTTTTGTCTTCTATCAATGTTGGCGTAAGGGAACCCCCCAGGAAACCTAGGATGTGACGCAGAGGGAGAGAGAGAGACGAGGGGGGGGGGGGGGGGGGAGGGGGGGGGGGGGGGGGGGGGGGGGAAGTTAGGGATTTGGTACGTGTATCTAGATACGTACACCATTGTGGTTTAAATAAATCTCTTTTTTGTCGAGAGGTGTACCTTTAATTATTTTAAACTAGCGTGTAGTCATTATATGATTTTAGTGGAAGGAAAACTGTAGCGTAGGCCTAAAAATGTAATAGTCGTTTGTGTTCAATTTTCTAGACGTTGTTTTTTATTCCGTTTTTTTTCCTTATTTATATTTCAATAGGAATAATATTAATATTATGGCTTCGAATTAATCAATAACATTTCCTCAACATTCCACTGTCAGTTTAAGCAATATGAAGCCATTACTTCAAATAGCCACACGGTATACATGTATAGTCGCGTGATAGACACAATAATGAAGGATGAAACTTAGGATATTATGCCTGGAAGATCAGCTCTGCCGTGCCCCGCCTTGCCATAACGAATTGTTTGTTGTTTTTTTTCTTGGGCGTGGGCAGGAGTGATCCGATGTCTTTAACAATGAGGGAACTATTCACCGAAATAATGTCGTTTACGATATCTCCCCCTCCCCTCCCACCCCATCATATATTATTACCAACCGTCATGTGTCCGTAAGACAGAAGGGAGCACGTAGTAGTAGTACCGGGACACTACGTGAACATCATAATTTTCTCACGCTCCCTCTCCCTTGTTACTAACGCTTCAGGGCAGAAGAGGCCAGTTAAACCATCAAGAATGCGCTTACGCGCTTGCGAGTGTGTGTGTGTGTGGAGAGAGAGAGAGGGAGAGAGAGAGAGAGAGAGAGAGAGAGAGAGAGAGAGAGAGAGAGAGAGAGAGAGGAGAGGGGGGGGGGGGGGGGGGAGAGAGTGGGGGGGAGGAGGGGGGGGGGGAGATCGGTGCAAATAGTTGGGTTCCCAATAAGAAATTCGCGGATCGAAAACCAAGATGGGACAACTATTTTGGTTGAATTTCGCTTCGAAAAATGCTGGTTGGGGCTGTGAGAGTATGGTTGGTTGATTAAGTTAGTTTCTTAACCTTCCTAAATTAGCAATAATTATTATGCTAAAGTATTATGTGGACGTGTTTCAAGACTAAGCGTTATGAAAGTCCAGCTCCCCCCATGCTCCGCCTTCATACAACAAATCCTTTAAGATAAAGGTAACAACATGGCAATAACATAGCGCTAAGTTTGGCGTTGATTCACCACTGTACACAGACCTTGTTTCTATTCGATTTCTATTGTAAGTTGATAGGCCCAACAGG
The DNA here is from genome assembly GCA_003991915.1 of Elysia chlorotica. Classification (NCBI taxonomy): domain Eukaryota; kingdom Metazoa; phylum Mollusca; class Gastropoda; family Plakobranchidae; genus Elysia; species Elysia chlorotica. Next base: position 703,184 of record RQTK01000113.1, on the reverse strand, counting down.
TTGACACTCGAGATGTGGTTGGAAACTACAGTATAAACCGTTAGACGTTAGGAATAGGATAGATCTGTCCCTCCCGTGCCTCGCCTTTTAGGAGGACAGAGACAAGTTGATTTTAACAATCAGGCATCGTTAGATAACTATTCATAGTATTAGTAACAAGAGACTGGGACAGAGAGAGGGAGGCAGGGGGGAGTGAGTGAGTGAGTGAGTTTGTGCCCAGAGAGAGGGGAGAGAACGACAGAGAGAATGAGGGGAAGAGGGAGAACAACAGCGAGAAAGAGGTAAAAAAAAAGAGAACGATAGAGAGAAACGCGAGCAGAGGAAGAGAGAGAAAGGGGGGAAGAGGGAAAGGGAACGACAGAGAGAAAGAGGGAAAGAAAGAGAAGTACAGAGAGGAAGGGCGAGACAGAAAACGACAGAGAGAAACTGGGTGGAGAGAGATGTGGACAGACAGTCAGACATACAGGCATACACATAAACAGACAGATAGACAGACAGACAATCATTCGCTCTCATCCTAGAGATAGTTCGGTGATCAAAGAAGTCTGACACTTTTGGTAGGTACAAACTTTATTTACCGAGGCGAAGATGTTATGATTGACCAGTCTTTGCCATGCTCCGCCTTGTTAAAACAAACCCCTAGAGATAGGAGTTTGACTAGATGGTTATAACAATCCAGGTATACTTAAGTACCTGAAGGACATTCACATTAGCCCACCTTGGTGAAAGGGGACTCTACTCGGCACTGAGATGTTGAAACTTAAAACAGAGTTACGCTGACGTAATTCTAAACCACGTCGCGCCCGGAAAGAGCGTACTATCATTATGGTTTAATCTCTTTTAGTTGCAGAGTCTGGCGGATAAATTTATTATTGATTATAACATTTGTCATATTATTTTGTACATTGTATTTTTTTAAAACAACCCCTTCTTAGCGAAACAGGTCGGGCACTGCCCACCCTGCCCAAAGGCACCAGCCGCCCTTGATTATGCTAAAGTATTATGTGGACGTATTTCAAGACTAAGCGTTATGAAAGTCCAGCTCTCCCCATGCTCCGCCTTCATACAACAAATCCTTTAAGATAAAGGTAACCACATGGCAATAACATAGCGGTAAGTTTGGCGTCGATTCACTACTGTACACAGACCTTGATTCTAATCGATTTCTATTGTAAGTTGATAGGCCCAACAGGTTGACACTCGAGATGTGGTTGGAAGCTATAGTAATAATAGTATAAACCGTTAGACGTCAGGATAGATCTGTTCCTTCCGCGCCCCGCCTTGCCACTTTTCGGAGGACGGAGACCAAATGATTTTAACAGTCAAGCATCGCTAAATAACTAATAAACTGTTCATCATAGTAACAAGATACTGTCGTCGTATATGACCCCGAACCCCACCCCCGAGAACTTTTCTACACGTTAACCAGAGATTTGTAATAAAGTCAAACCCACTAGGGATGTGTTCCTCAGGTGGAGGCTAACAGACTATCACAGACCATCCTTTCTCACGCCTTGCCTTGTTACAACAAAGCCTGAAGGAAGTGACCAGATTGGCTCAGTAATCAGGACAATGGAGTCAACGATTCATCACTGTATACATCGTATCTTTAGTCCCATGATACGCTCAAAAGGTTGAGACTTGTTGTACGTATTGAGACGTAAAGATGAATAACACATGTGCACTGTATCAGCTTGCCCCATTCCCCACCTTGCTTCAACAACAAATCTTTTAAGAGGGCAGTCCATGATTGTACTGGTCTCAGCAGAGATCTCAGAAAGTTGGCTAAAATTTATCCCCGTATTGGATCCTCTGTGGAACTTAAGAGACGTTACTGCCAGGGAGAGAGAGAGGGAGAGAGAGAGATAAACAGAGAAAAAAGGGAGAGAGAGAGAGAGAGAGAGAGAGAGAGAGAGAGAGAGGGGGGAGTGAGTGAGTGAGTGAGTTTGTGCCCAGAGAGAGGGGAGAGAACGACAGAGAGTATAAGAGGAAGAGAGAGTATAAGAGGCAGAGGGAGAACGACAGAGAGTATAAGAGGAAGAGAGAGAACGACAGAGAGTATAAGAGGAAGAGGAAGAACGACAGAGAGTATAAGAGGAAGAGGGAGAACGACAGAGAGAAAGAGGAAAAAGAAGAGAACGATAGAGAGAAAAGAAAGGGGAGGAAGAGAGAGAAAGAGGGAAAGGTAACGACAGAGAGAAAGAGGGAAAGAAAGAGAACTACCGAGAGGAAGGGGCGAGAGAGAAAACGACTGAGAGAAAGTGGGTGGAGAGAGATGTAGACAGACATACAAGCATACACATAGACAGACAGATAGACAGACATACAATCATTCGCTCTCCTCCTAGAGATAGTGCTGTGATCAAAGAAGTCTGAGACTTTTGGTAGGTACACACGTTTTTTACCCAGGCGAAGATGTTATGATTGATCAGTCTTTGCAATGCTCCGCCTTGTTAAAACAAGCCCTTTAGGATACAAGTTTGATCAGATGGTTATAACAATCCAGGCATACTTAAGTACCTGAAGGACATAGATGTATATGATAAAATTTAACTGTGATAGTCCTGCACATGGACCTTTTAAACTACTGTATTTACCCTTTACTTTTAACCAAACTTTTCACGCACAATTGTTATATTTTTACTACTCACAGAGATAAAGGAGTCACCGTTGCTACTATGTAGTATAATGCATGAACTGTCTGAGGACATCATGGGCACAACATAGCCGTTACTGTGCTGACGTGCCGTAAAACAAACTCACTCACTCACTCGCTCACTCATGCAAGTTAGTCAACCATTCAGCATAGGCACTTGTTGTACATTCATGTATTGAGACGTAAAGATAAACAACACAAGTACATTGTACACTGTATCAGCTTGTCCCATTCCCCACCTTGCTTCAACAACAAATCTTTTAACCCTTTTAGATTTATCCCGGCCTAACCCGGCCGAAATTTGGCCTAGGGCCTTGTGTTTATCCCGGCTGTCCATGATTGTACTGGTCTCAGCAGAGATCTCAGAAAGTTGGCTAAAATTTATCCCCGTATTGGATACTCTGTGGGAACCGTATACTTTATTATCTTTAGTTCCATGATAGGCACAAAAGGTTGAGACTTGAAGTACATACATGTATTTGAGACGCAAAGGTAAACATTATATGTACAATGTATCAGCTTGCCCCATTCCCCACCTTGCTTCAACAACAAATCTTTTAACAATTTAAGGAGGCAGTCCATGATTGTACTGGTCTCAGCAGAGATCTAAAAAAGTTGGCTAAAATTATCCCCGTATCGGATCCTCTGTGGGAACCTTAGAGTTAGAGACGTTACTTCCAGGGAGAGGAGAGATAGAGAGAGAGAAAGAGAGAGAGAGAGAGAGAGAGAGAGAGAGAGAGAGAGAGAGAGAGAGGGCTCTGGGGGAGACCATCGGCTCCCGCCGTAAAAAGGTCTGTGATTCGAACCCAATCGATTTCGCCCGTGACTGTTTGGGTATCCCCATACTGTCTTGTGTGTGGCAGCATATAAATTTGTCAGACGTCAGTCTTGGGGCCCGTACACAATATAGCCTATACACTGCCGATGTTAGACGTTAAATCAACTCATCTAGTTCCAAAATGGGGAAAAAAGCCATTTGATTGAAATTATAAATTCACACAATATATACATTTATATATAATTTACGTAGATCAGTAAAACAACGGTGTTGTAACTGATTTCTCCACATATTGTTCTAGTACTGTCATCACATGATCTCCGCCCCAAACGCCAGGCGTCAGTCTTGGGGCCCGTTCACAATATAGCCTATATAGTGTTGATACTGGATGTTAAACCAACTCATTTACTACTCCTATCAGCCAAAAAGCCGGTTAGGGAAGCTTTCTCACATTTCCCAGCTGGGTTCTCAAGACGAGCGATGCATCTTGGAATTGGTAGCCTGTGGCAAAAACATTGACACGGGAACAGTAGGCTGGGCTTTGACCAGAGACAATAGCCTAACACCTGGGATGCGCTGGATACATCTAGGCAGGGGGGGATAATCTTGGTTGACTCTGGACGGTAGTGAGGAATCCCACCTGGGCACATTCGCTCTCTACCTTTGGTAGAGCGCGCGGGTTCTACTTGTAAGGATGTGAGTTCCAGTCAGGCTTTAGCAACCGCGTTTTTAGGTGTCTTGTGACGGCCAAATGCCACTTTGTCAGGTAACAGTGTTGCAACTAATTTCTTCAATATACATTTTTGTTCTAGTATTGCTATCACATAATCTCCGCCCAAAAAGTCGGTTGGGAAACTTTCTCACATTTCAAGACGAGCGATGCATCTTGGAGCCTGTGGCAAAAACATTGACACGGGAACAGTAGGCTGGGCTTTGACCAGGGACAATAGCGTAACACCTGGGATGCGCCGGGTAGGTCTGGGCATGGGGGATAATCCGCTCTGATGTGTTGGTTGACACTGGACTACAGTGAGGAATCCCATCTGGGTACATTCGCCTCTGGGCGGCACGGTGGTCAAAAGGTAAAGCGTCTGGAAATCAACGATAGATACCCTGATCAAGTCTGGGAGGATCAAACAGTATTACTGAAAACTTGAATGAATTAGTTGGTACGCCCTTGTGTTTCTTCCCACCCCCTTTTCATCTTGTCATGATTGACCTATCAATATGAGCTGGACAACCATGTAGACTCTGTTGTACGTACCAATCTCTTTAATGATATCTCTTTATATGAGCTGGACAAACAGGTAGACTCTGGTGTATGTATGTACCAATCTCTTTAATGACATGGCTTTCCGAGGCTCATTTCTGAAAGTATTTCACCTAAAAAATCAACTTCAAACGCTTAAAAAAGTCTAAATTGTACTGTCTTTTCGCTCCATTACAATTGAATATCAAAAGAAGTTAAAAGAGTATATGTACGAGTATTTCATACTGGCGTTTGATAGAGATCATACTGTATGCAGGAGGAGGAGAAAAGGGAGTAGATAATGGAGACATTTGAGGGGAAAAAGTAGTAAGACCTCAAGAAAAAAGGGGGTGGGAAGGGTGTGTGTGGGTGGTATTTTTCTTGGTTTCCACTTGAAAATTTGATCCGCTGGCGTATATGAAAAAAATCAACTCAAATTAATTTATCCAACTTTTAGAAAATGCGAAATACTTGTGAAGGATGCGAGTGGAGTGAGTGAGCAAGTGATAGATAGATAGATAGATAGATAGATAGATAGATAGATAGATAGATAGATAGATAGATAGATAGATAGATAGATATCTCTCTCTCTCTCTCTCCCTTCCCCTCTCCACCCTCCCGTCCCACCAGAGATCACTGAAAAGAATGTCATCACCAATATTGTGCGATTACCCCCGCTAGTCCCGCCCTCTAGGCGACCATCGTCAGCTAAGCCCCGCCCACCGGCTGATCAGCGGTCAGCGAGCAACTCTGTAGGTGTGGCTTACTGGGGACAATCGGTTCAGGCGACCAATCACAGGCAAGCGGTCACCTACCCATGATGCACCGGTCAGGGGGGCCGTGGTTTTGTCTCGTAATAAAATCAGAGCCAACAGATGTGGACCTTCACTCTCGAGTCAAGCTTTGCTTACTTACTCACCTACCTGCGCTTACAAGTTCTAATCATATCTTGGATATACCAATCTTGGTGCTTTTCAAACGTTTTGAAAGTCGTGGATAATCATTTTCAAGTTTAGAAAACTGCTGGACTTAGATCTATAGATCGAAATTTTCACGTTAGCGATATTTAGTTTTTTTAGAGACAACTTTTGAAAATTTACGTTCTATCTAGATCGAGAGATATCAGGATTAAGTTAAATTTTTCACAATCAACTGGTAGTGTGCTTGATATTCGTTTTATTCTAATTCTACGTGGAATTTCGAACAAGCATCTTCAGATATGGGTCTCAACGGCAACAACAATAAGTGAGTATAGACTAATTATTTACCACTGTGCATTATTCATACAAATAATATTCTCTAGTCTAAGTGTGAGATGTTTTATTAAATGTTGACAGCAATGATTAAAAAAATATCTTTTTTCTCGGTCTTACAGCTCTAACATTATAAAACATTATGTTTGTTTGACATAATGTATTTTGCTGTTTCGAAGATCGCCATATTTAGGCCTCTAATGCATAAGTTTAAGAGTACTTACGTCAGTTTGCAAAGTACAAATATTTTTATGCTGTCTCGTTTTTTTATGAGATAAACCTAGTTTTATGTGAGGGTAAATAATACCAACTTTATGTGTACAAACAAGGAAAGAGGCTGGTATTGTACCTTAAGTATTGTTTTATACAGCCTCTGTTGGGACTTGTTGGGTCGGTGTCGTTATAAAGTGATTGGTTGAGACAAAAGTCATGGTATCCCCACCCTGTCATGAATGTGGCAGCACATAAAGTGATCAGACGTCAGTCTTGGGCCTCGTTCACAATATAGCCTATAATTCAATTCAGCCCCCCCCCCCCCCTCCCCAAAAACACACACACTTTTTGACAGCATTTTTATACTCAAGATTAAGACAATAAATTAATGACATTTAAATATTTGTATGTTCTCGGCACGAATATCTAGGTTATTTTCGCCTCTAAGTCTAATGCATCAATAGATACATTTATTTTTAGCTTTCATATTTGAGACGTTTACGCTATCTCTTGAAAAACAGAGAGATAATCTGGCCACATAGAAACAAAACCCTTTTATTTCCCTTTGAATGTTGCTCTGAAAGCAAAAAAAAAAAGTTATTGATATTATTTTATGTTATTTTTGGACGAGCTGTTAACAATGATAAAACTCAATTACATGTATGAGAGGGTAAATGTGTCGGCCGGGTTTTACCAAATTTAACAGGATTAACAATACTTGTTCGATAAAATAAGATACACTTGCTATGTTATGAACAAGAAAACATGTATGGCATGTAGCAATGAGAACTTGGTGCCCGGAAAGATTTATGACTGCATTGATATTACATGTACCGGGTAATACAAATAGTAATGTTTCTTGTAGTTTTTTTTTCTTTCTTTCACAATAAAATCCATATTTTTTTGTTTTGTTTTTTTTTTTTGTTCAGAGGAAGAAAAATAACTTAGAATGTAAAATCGCTTTATTGCTTTTAATTTTAGATAATTTAAAAGAAATTATATAGTTTGTGAAGTTTAAAAACATTGTTTGGGGTGAAAATTTGGTATACATATTATGTACCAGGTATATAAGACGGTAGACCACAATAAATTCCCTATTATACAATTAATGTATAAAAAATCAAAGAAGAACAATAATAACAACAAACAGATAAACTAATGTTTATTTATTTATTGTAGAAACAAATATTACGTTTATGAGATAATGTCCTCGATAAGCTCACGTTAAGACATAAGCCTACCGTTGGTCCTCCTTTTAATATTGTTTATTGGTCAGTGGAGGAATTAATAGTACGTTATAGGCTATAATATTAATGTTTTTGAACCGTTTTAGAATAAATCTTAACAAAAACTTTCAAGCTAGCATCATGCTCCCTGATGTTATTGTATTTGCCCATTTGAATGTATTACAGTCAAAACATATTCGAGGCAAGCAGACAGAAAAACTAGTACATGTATTAAAATAGCCCTGTGGTTAAACGAACCTTGATGTGTTACCGATTAACCTAGTGATAACGTTGGGCGTTTTTCCCCCCCCCCCCCCACCCGTCTTTTTATCAGTGTTTTTGTACTTTATGATCCACATCAAAACAATAACTTAATTTAAATGTTTGTATGTTGTCGGCATAAATATTTAGGTTATTTTTGTCTCTAATGCATAACAAAAACAATTATTAACGTTTACAATATCTATTAGGGAAAAAAGATGGAATCTAGCTACATATGAATAAAACCTGTCTGTTTCCTTTATAGGTTGGTCTGAAACCAAGAAAAAAAAAACATTGACATTTTTGTTCATTTTTGGATGAGCTGATAACAACGATAAAACTCAATTATTAGAGGCTAAATGTTTAGGCCAAGGTTTTACTAAATTACATAGAATTAACAATAAGTGATCGATGAGAATAAGATTATTAGTTAATACTCCTGCTATGTTATAAACAAGAAAACCTGTATGGCATGTAGTAATTGAGAACTGAAGGATTTATGACTACATTATTTTATAATACATCTATCTATCTATCTATCTATCTATCTATCTATCTATCTATCTATCTATCTATCTATCTATCTGTTTGTCTGTCTGTCTATAAATCTATATAATATTCCTACATGTATAAATATGTTACTTTCTCTTGCCCAACCTTGTTTAAGTAGCATTTACCTACTTGTTTGTTTGGGTAATTTTATTTTTTCACGAAGCGTTTGTTTGATTATTCTCTTTGCCCTTTCTTGAATTATTACCTAGCATGTTACCTAACATTCTTGCAATGATAAATTTACCCGATCCTCGAGTCAAATCACTTGCCTTCCTAATCCACGATATCTCAAGATGATTGGAGATTATAGCATTGATCATGTCCGTAGTGTTTTTGCTATAACTTGAAACGATAATTATGTCTTACTAAGTTTCAGAATTATTTTATTTATAATTAAATATTTGCGAAACTCAGTTTATCGTTTTGTTAACTTGATTAACTTCTCACAGAGATCTAATTATTGCTATATAATTACTATATTGGTCAATCTTTGCTTTTGGGTCATCTTTTCAAAAACGAAATAAGCAAGTTTACATTTTTGTAGCTTGCCCTTTTGGAAACAGAATGAGTAAAATAAATAAAAAAATTTAAAAGCTGATGACTAACTTATGAATTTGCGACGAAAAAAAAACTCATTATTAATTATTTGTTTAGCACACACACAGACACACACACACACACACACACACACACAAATGAAAACTCAACAGATAAAAATTCAAGATTCACCCGAAATATTTTTTGTTGTTGTAATTCAAGTAATTACTCTGTATTATTCACTTGATTTAGACTCTACCATTACTGAAACTTATAACCTAGTAAAATACTTTCTTTTTCCATTTAGCATACAATTAGTTACTAATAATTGTTGTTCTTTAAATCTGTCTATCAGTCCATTGACCACCTCTTTGCCCTCATCCTTCTTCTCGGTCTTTTTTCTGTCTCTTTCTTTAATTGTCCATCTTATTAGTATTTTCCTCACTAATCCATATAAGTATTTGTCACCTGCTTTTTGTCCACTCAATGTAAACTACCCTGTATTATTGAAACATATTGAGTTGTGACCTCTTTATCTTGTCTCTACTTTTTTGCCTGATGAATTTTTAAGGCTCAAAGTTTATGTGCTTTGTATTGTTTTCAATCTCGTACAACCCCACTAAATCTACTTTTACTATAATTGTTTGTGGTTCTCAATTATTTCGTTTCTGAGAGAGATGCGAATGTTATTGCAATGTCCCAATTTTCCCGCATCTTTTGTTTTTATTTATGTTTGTTTTCCAATTTACTTGTTTTAAAGGGAATTTCGAATTAGTAACATTACAAGGGCCTAATCTCTCTCTCTCCTTCTCTCTCTCTATCTCTCTCTGTCTCTCTCTGTCTCTCTCTCTGTCTCTCAGATAAATCCTATTTACGCACATAACTGATGATTTAAATGCGCTGTTTGCAATCTTTCTTCCCATAGAAATATCCCCGTGTATAACCACTCACATTCTCCACACATGAAACTATGTCTTTTCTTCCCAATCGTTATCCCCACAGAAATATCCCCGTGTGTTTAGATATCAACCTTACTCTACACAATCTCTCTAAAAGTAACACTACTACATAAGATATCAACCTTACTCTACACAATCTCTCTAAAAGTAACACTACTACATAAGATATCAACCTTACTCTACACAATATCTCGAACAGTAACAGTACTACATATTAAGATATCAACCTTACTCTACACAATCTCTCTAAAGGTAACACTACTACATAAGATATCAACCTTACTCTACACAATCTCTCTAAAAGTAACACTACTACATAAGATATCAACCTTACTCTACACAATCTCTCTATCAGTAACACACATACATAAGATATCAACCATATTCTACACAATCTCTCTATCACTTACACACATACATAAGATATCAACCTTATTCTACACAATCTATCTATCACTATCAGTTACACACATACATATGATATCAACCTTATTCCACACAATCTCTCTATCACTATCAGTTACACACATACATATGATATCAACCTTACTCTACACAATCTCTCGAACAGTTACACACATACATAGGATATCAACCTTACTCTACACAATCTCTCTATCAGTTACACACATACATAAGATATCAACCTTACTCTACACAATCTCTCTATCAGTTACACACATACATATGATATCAACCTTACTCTACACAATCTCTTGAACAGTTACACACATACTACATAAGATATCAACCTTACTCTACACAATCTCTCGAACAGTTACACACATACATATGATATCAACCATATTCTACACAATCTCTCTATCAGTTACACACATACATAAGATATCAACCTTATTCTACACAATCTCTCTAAAAGTAACACTACTACATAAGATATCAACCTTACTCTACACAATATCTCTCTACACAGAAGCATCCCACCATGTGTCACACAAACTCCATAAAAGTAAATAATATTAAGTGTACTCCACAAAACCTTTATCCCAACAGAAAAACCACCATATGTTACCTAATCTCCATTGTAAAACAGTATATATAAACTGTATACTCAACCTCTCTCCCCAGAGAACCACCCCGAGTGTCCCATAACACTACTATCAGAGAACCACCCGAGTGTCCCATAACACTACTAAATGGGATATAGGCTAAACGATATTCTTCATTGCCTTGTCTTCCTATAAATTCCGCCATGCGTAACCCAATCTCCATGTAAAACACATATCACTAACTATATCTCCCCAACCTTTCTCCCTACAGAACTACCCCCGTGTGCCCCCCAACTCCCGTCAAGCGGCGACCAGTGTCCGGTCCCAATGCCAGACCCAGCCTGCAGGATGAGCCCATCTGTGTCCGGTCTCTGTTCCCACAGTACCAGGACCCACTAGGACCTGTCCGTACTTGTCCTTGTGCCCTAGTCAAAAAGCCACAGAGTCGCCGTGTAGTCAGAAAAAGTCTCCAGGACGAAGCAAATTGTGCGAGGCAACTCACATTCAATGATGAACAAAACACAGAGCCCGCCACAGAAGCCTTGGCTCCTAAAAAGCACAGATCAAGAAAATCTGTAGCCAGGGAAAGCCCTCACGATGAGTTGGATTGTGCCAAAAAGCTTGAATTCAACAAGGGACACCTGGAACCTGTGACAAAAGCCTTGGCTCCAAAAAAGCTTACATCAAGAAAATCTGAGTTGGATTGTGCCAAAAAGCTTGAATTCAACAAGGGAGACATGGAGCCTGTAACAGAAGCCTTGGCTCCTAAAAAGAAGGGGTCAAGAAAACCTGCCCTCATTGAAACCCTCCACGATGAGTTGAATTGTGCCAAAAAGCTTGTCTTTAACAAGGAAGATATGGAGCCTGTGACAGAAGCCTTGGCTCCTAAAAAGCACAGATCAAGAAAATCTGCAATAAGGGAAACCCTTCAAGATGAGTTGGATTGTGCCAAAAAGCTTGTCTTTAACATGGAAGACATGGAGCCTGTGACGAACGCCTTGGCTCCTAAAAAGCTCAGATCAATAAAACCTGTCCTCAGAAAAACCCTTCACGATGAGTTGGATTGTGCCAAAAAGCTTGAATTCAACAGTGAAGACATGGAGCGTGTGACGAACGCCTTGGCTCCCAAAAAGCACAGATCAAGAGAACTTGTCGCCAGGGAAAGCCTTCACGATGAGTTGGATTGTGCCAAAAAGCTTGAATTCAACAGTGAAGATACGGAGCCTGTGACAGAAGCCTTGGCTCCTAAAAAGCTCAGATCAAGAAAACCTGTCCTTAGGAAAACCCTTCACGATGAGTTGGATTGTGCCAAAAAGCTTGTCTTCAACAAGGAAGACATGGAGCCTGTGACAGACGCATTAGCTCCTAAAAAGAAGCCCATTAAGAGAAATGTTTGCCTTCCCTTTAATCAGGATATCCCGGTACCCCGCATGCAGACCAGGGCCAGAAGAAACATGATGCTTGAGCTTAACAACTGTTGAAATACGGAGAGCTCTATTAATGTCCTGGGTTGAGTATCCTGGACACCATCCAGTGGATTATCTTGCCGTGAACACCTTGGACATTGTCCTATGGATTATCCTGCCCTGAACCTTAGTAAGGTGGACACCATCCAGTGGATTATCCTGCCCTGAACATTAAACCGGGACACCATCCAGTGGATTATCCTGCCCTGAACATTAGTAGGGTGGACACCATCCAGTGG
>RQTK01000113.1:674495-690381 GCA_003991915.1 Elysia chlorotica | reverse complement strand
GGTGGACACCATCCAGTGGATTATCCTGCCCTGAATTAGTAAGGTGGACACCATCCAGTGGATTATCCTGCCCTGAACATTAGTAAGGTGGACACTATCCAGTGGATTATCCTGCCCTGAAGATTCACAACCGACACACAAATTGTTACTATACTTTTTATGTGCCTTATAAGACATAGTTACTGACATCTAGATATTTGAAAAAAAGGTTGAATATTTGTTTAATTTGTTGGATGCCCAAACAGTTTGAAGGTCTTAAACATTAGCAAAGGTGACCTTAACACGTGTCTATTTGCTATTTAGAAAAAAATAAAATAGTTCTCTTCTATATAAACAAAAGAACCAATAAGGGGTTTAGGATGCAAGCTCGTTTATAAAATTAAAGAGGCGGTAGGACTAATGACCAAGACATAAATCAGTGAAAGTCTTGATAGAACTTTTTATTGCGTTTTTCTTATAAGCGAAAAGGGTGTAGATGAAAGCTTCCGGATGCCACTTCGCGATTAGTCGCAAACGAAGGTAGTATTGTTTTTGTTTTTTTGCAACCATTTTGATTATGTTTTAGGCTCCGGCTAGTGTTTAAATAATAATGTGTACATTTAAAGATTCACGGAATACATAACATATACATGAACAATGATAAAGATAACCCGCATTTAAACAGAATAAGATAGTGTAACTGTACTTTTTATTATCTTAAATTGTCTTATTCATTTGAAAGTGCGCATATGCAGCATAATAAGAAACAAAAATAGCATATTTGATATAAAAAAAATAAATAATATTACAAATATTCTGGACATTAGTAAGGTGGACACCATCCAGTGGATTATCCTGCCCTGAACATTAGTAAGGTGGACACCATCCAGTGGATTATCCTGTCATGAACATTTAGTATCCTAGACATTGTTCTATGGATTATCCGCCCTGGACATTAGTAAGGTGGACATCATCCAGTGGATTATCCTGCCCTGAATTAGTAAGGTGGACACCATCCAGTGGATATCCCGCCCTGAACTTTAGTAAGGTGGACACCATCCAGTGGATTATCCCGCCCTGAAGATTCACTACCTGGACACAACTTGTTACTATACTGGAATAACTTTATGTGTGCCTTATAAGACATGGTTACTGACATTTAGATATTTGAAGGAAAGGTTCAATATTTGTTTAATTTTTTGGATGCTCAAAAAGTTTTAAGGTCTTAAACATTAGCCAAGGTGACATTAACACGTGTCTATTTGCTATTTAGAGAAAACAGCATAATACGCTTCTATATAAACAAAAGAACCAATAAGGGGTTTAGAATGCAAGCTTGTTTATAAAATTAAAGAGGCAGTAGGACTAATGACCAAGACATAAAATCATTGAAAGTCTTGATAGCACTTTTTATTGCGTTTTTCTTTTAAGCGAAAAGGGTGTAGATGGAAGCTTTCGGATGCCACTTCGCGATTAGTCGAAAACGAAGGTAGTATTGGGTTATTTGCAACCATTTTGATTATGTTTAAGGCTCCGGCTAGTGTTTAAATGATAATGTGTACATTTAAAGATTCATGGAATACATAAAATATACATGAACAATGATAAAGATAACCCGCATTTAAACAGCATAAGATAGTATAACTGTACATTTTATTATCTTATATTATCTTACTCTGTTTAAATGCGGATTATCTTTATCATTTGTCATGTATACACAAATGATAAAGTCTTTGTCACCGATTTAATTGTTCTGTTATATTCACTACAACATGGACAATTAATTAACAAGATTTGCCACTATAATGTGTCAGCTATGATTCTATTTACATGATCTACATAATTATACCTAGTTACCTGGTGGATGAGGAGAGATTTTATCTCCTATTTCTAGATAATTAATGGCATGAAAAATAAGCTGGATCCTGGAATTTAAAATAATAGGTATTACATTCAGTATATGACGTACTTAATATTGTAAACATCGTTGTATTTCAGCTGCATGCATTGTATTAACTATATTTTCAGTAAGATATTGTTTATGATAATTGTACATTAATTAAAAAAATTAAAAAAAAAAAGGTTTCAGAAAATACAAAAGAAAAAAGTAACCTAAAATAAAATGATAACACTTAAAAAAAAATAAAAAAGTACAAAATCAAAAAACAAAAGTTAAATTCAAATATTTTAAGACAAAAATTAAAACAGTAAACGTAGTGAATTGATTCAAATGATCCAAGTTTTATTGTATTATTTCAAGCATGTGTCTATACGGTTTACAGCAAGCTTGGACTTGTTTGCAACTGTAAATTTGATTTTCAAACATCAACTATTATGAGCAAACATAAAGTTTAAAAAGATTGAATAAAGATAAAAATGTGAAAAAAAATACAAAACTCATTTTGAAAAATGTTTAAGAAATTAAAAAATTAACCAAAAAAGAAAAAAAAAAGAAAAAAAGAAAAAGTAAGCTTAAAAAAAAAGAACCTCATTTTGAAAAATGTTTAAGAAATTAAAAAATTAACAAAAAAAAAGAAAAAAAAAAAGAAAAAGGAAAACATAACAAAAAAATCAATACGTATTTGTTTATAGATCTCTTTTTTTTTTTCGTAACAATTTATCTACTTTTATGGTTTTGGTTTAAGACAGCACTCTATTCATTGTTTAATCCTGGAGCTTATTAAATTTGATTTCATGATATTGTGAGAGGGAATTGATGTCAATACATATTTTAGCAATGTGTTAAGTGGTAATGATTTACACCCACTTGTCAATTTTGTAAGGATACTTCAATGTTTTGTTGTTGTTGTTGTGAAATATTATAACTACCCATTCCAAAGAAATGTAACGGCAAATGAACCGGGATATGTAAAATAATAAAGGTTTTTCACCTAAACTTTTGGTGTTTCTGATTTAATTTTCGAATGTGAGTTAATTGATTTACTTTTTCCTATTTTTAATTCTTCAAATTTACTCTTTTCAAGTCTGTGCTCGGCTCTTTATCGTAATTTGGTACGTTAGTAGTTTGTTTGTTTTCGTGTTATCTGTGGATACTACATACTTTTGTCTCATTATAAATAGTATATAATTATGGACTATTATGCTATAATTTACAGTTACATATATATACATAAGGCTTAATGGTCGTATATGTACATTAATGAAAGCAGTATGCTAGTGTGGGGAAAATGCAACTACTGTAACAAAAAAAACACAAAACAAACAGAAAATAAACGCAGTAGCCGTAACTTCCAATTTTATTACTACCACCACCACTATTCATATCATAACCACAATCAGTAATCACTACGAATACTTCATCCAGCAGTACCACAACTTTTAGATGAATGACTACCATTGAACATAACATAAGTAAAATTATTAACCAACTTACAAAAAAGTTTTCAGCATAGGTAGTGTGTTGAGCTCAGGACCTATACTTTTTGTACAGACAAACCCTATGGAAATATCCCAATTCTTCACAATGTTTAATTCAAAACCAAAGCAAAGAAAACGAAAAGCAATGACAAAAATGTTGTTTGATTTACAAAAAAAAATGTATACCTAAATATGTGGCATACAAAATGAGGCATTATAATAGTACTGTATACAATATTTGAAAATACAACCTTCATGAATGACATTTTGATAGGCAAGAAGAGTAAAACTGTATGCAAAAAAAAGATAAAAATAAAAGAATAGGCGACCACAGCGAGGATTGAACATAAAAATTGTATTTTAAAGACGAACGTTCTATCCTTGGGCCTTGAACTCCATTTAACATGTTTATATAACTTAACACCGCTAAGCATAAACAAAACTTATAAATAGTTATATTGAATATTAAAGGCTTTATTCACAAAAGAAATAATATTGCCAATGCTCACTCTCCAATATTTGACACAAAGAAGACCCATCTCAATACAGCATATTGCAAAACTGTACAGGGATCTTGTAAACTAAACTAAACAATGACATGATACGAAAAGAAAATAATTTTACTAATATCACAGATGACTTCTAAAACTCCAAATGACATACGAATATGCACCTAGAGCATGTATAGAGTCCTTGACAGCACTTTAACAAAATGCAAGTAATACAGGTTGTAAAAGGATATATCAAAATTGATAAAAAAAAAAAAGAAGAATCCTGCAGGTTTTGCGAGTGCTGGTTAAAAACTGTTAAGTATGGCCGATAGTAAAAACAGTATAGAAGGACTTCGCCTACCTTTCACCTGTCTACCTGTCTGCATGTCTGTTTCTCGTTCTCTCTCTTTTTCTTGTTTCTCTCACCTACCCACATACACTGCCCCCCTGTCTCTCTCTCTCTCTCTCTCTCTCTCTCTCTCTCTCTCTCTCTCTCTCTCTCTCTCTCTCTCTCTCTCTCTCTCTCTCTCTCTTTCAACCTGTATCCATCTCTCACCTTTATCCATATACATACAACAATGTGCGTTTTGTCTTTGTCCATTTGTTTCCTATTCTACTAGGCACCCAAAAATCATAAATCACACATTTGGACATCCTCCTCTGTCTTCCCCTCCTTTCTTGCACGATCGCCTTCATTGTGGAGAGAGATCCCCGGCTCTTCCATACCCCAGAATGGCCGCATGAACGGGAAGATAAGCCTAGACTCCGAACACACCAGCTCGTTTTGTCTCTCCTTGACGCCTGCACCATCTCTCATTATGACGGTCGCACCATCTCTCTCATTCACGATCGCAGCATCTCTCCCTTTGGCACTGGCACCAAACCGGTTAGTTATGTAGCTGACTGCAAGACCTACCACGACACACACGATACAGCCTATCATGCTGTACCACTCGTAGCTAATGCTATACATTACAAACGTCTTGTTATTGGTCGTTGATGGTCCACTGGTTGTTCCTTGACTTATGCTATAGTTAACAGTATTAGGCGCTCCAGTTGATCCCAGATTGTCAATGACACTACTAGAGTTCCAGATGTCACTGTAAGCCCCGGAAGTGGAGTTATCAAGCCCCGCCCACCTGTCACATCCATCCGTGCCTATAGACGGGAGAGCAGTGATGGGTACGCCTTTGACGCGGTTACCCACGCTAATCCACAGGTTAAAGGCGAAGAGCTCCGTGCTTGTTTGCCCAAGGTACAGCCGCACCCATCAGGAAAATCCCCATTATGGGCGAGCCACAAGCCCCGAACACTGTGTTCGCCATCTGGGTTATTGGCCCTTTCATTGCCTTAGCTAGGTAGGCTAGCGAGAGGATAATCCCGCCGTAGACCAAAACAAACAGCTTGGTGAGCAGAGTTATCGACCCTTCCGACATGGAGCGCAATGGCCGCCGCAGGATATCCTCTACTGTGTTGGCCGCCAAAGAGTTGATTCCTGGAAAAGACGGTGTTAAGATGGTCGATTCTTAGAAAAGAAAATACATCGGTTCTTTAATTGAAATACATGTAGCAACTTTCGTTTGGTTCGTGTAGGGAATACGTTCCTTGCTTTGTTTTTCAAAACTGTTAAGTTTACTAATACACTGCAGGTAGGGCTCATATATACACGAAAAGAATGAATTTAATAATAGACGAGGAAAACTTAGAAATTCAATAGAAACAACATGAAATGGATAATTAAAAGGAAAAAGTAAAACAAAAAACAACAACAAAGTAGTAACGTTAGGATAATTATCTCTTTAGCCGTATACTACCTAACCGCACTTTGAGGAAAAGAACACACCGTGTCCTCAGTCCCAAGGTACCAGTGAAATATTCCTTCCTGCCTCGGACCACCTTTGTACGCAGACAGTCGCAGTTGTCATTCATCTTTCCTCTTTCTGGTGTGCTCTTTCTTCCTCCAGTTACTTGACATAATCTTACATTTAGAATGTTTTTTCCCCTTCTATATATGTTATATTGTGTCTCTTTAGGTGTCGAAGTGTTTTAGTCACTTGTCTTTAGTGTTATTCAAAAACCAAAGAATACAAAAATACAATTATTAATACATGTACCTGATGACAGAGTGCTGAGCGCCCCACAACACAAGATGGAGACGTAAAGTCCAGTCATGCCAGGCAAGTCTGTCATAGCGTGCAGTACAAAGTACGGAGCCAGCTGGTTACGGTTTGAAATCAACTTGGCCTGCGAAGGATGAGAAATAGGATGGGATGGAGAAAGAGGGGGAGAGAGAGAGAGAGAGAGAGAGAGAGAAAGGAGAGAGAGAGAGAGAGGGGGGGAGGGAGGGAGGGAGGGACAGAGAAAGATAGAGATAAAAAATAGAGAGAAAGAAATAGAGAGAGAGAAAGAAAGGAATAGAGAAAGAGAAAGAGAGAGGGAGAGAGAGAGAGAGAGAGAGAGAGAGAGAGAGAGAGAGAGAGAGAGAGAGAGAGAGAGAATATCATGACGCATCTGAATGGTAGAGTGCTGGATTACTGTTTGAGAGATCTTGGTTTGAACTCTAAGTTGAAAAACTTATTTGTAGGATTGTGTCCCCTTATCTTTGTGCCATTGTCAGTTTTAAGTGATTTACTAAGACAGAACTCCTGGTATCCCCGCTGAACTTTTGCTGTGTGGCAGCGCCTAAAATTGTCAAACGTTAGTCTTAGGACACATCCATGTTAATACTTATCTGTCTGCTGACACATTTCAAACCAACAGTTGAGCACATTTTATTCATGGGCTTTCATCTTCTACTGGTTGTGATATTGTCAGTATAATACGATTGGCTGTGACAGAAGTCCTAGTAACCCCGCACTATCACTCTATGTGACAGCACATTTAATCAGACCTTAGTCTCGGGCCCCACCCTAATACCCTACCTGCTGAAATGGTCTCGGATCCTTAAATTTCGTGTTTTGTAGGATTTTGACCCCTACTTGTTTTGTCATTGTCAGTGCATTGTAAACAGCTGGTATCGCCGGTGCACAATCTATTCATGGCATCACGTGAGTTTGTCAGAGAGAGGGAGAGAGAGAGAGAGAGAGAGAGAGAGAGAGAGATAAATAGACAAATAGACATGAAGACATAATAGATAGAGACATAGAGACACAGAAGCAAAGATTAGCTTGACGGGCAGGGTTCGAACTGGTCAGATTGGCAGAGTCTTGGCCGTCCATTCGGAAGGTATCAGTTCGAATCCACAGTTGAAAAAACTTATTTGTAGGACTGATGTGTCATTCTCAGCCTAATTGAATTACCTCAGACAGAAGTCCTGGTGTCCCCACATTATCTGAATGAGGCAGCACGTAAAGTTATCAGACACCAGTCTTGCGACCCATCCATGATTAAGCCTAGAAAACAAGAAGCTGCATTACATTGGAATCTTTAAGAAACAAAAAATATACATCAAACCTCGAAGGGATCACAGTCTTGTAGCGAGAAGTAAGCAAACACGACCAGACCTGTCACACAGAACAGAGTCGAGTAGACCAAAATGCAGGGGATGAGCAAGAGGAATGCCATCTTGGCTTCTCTTAGACTCTTCATGGAGCTGATGCGTTGAAGGGTGGACTGGTTGAATCCGTTCACCAACCTGGAGGGGGTGGGAGACAAGAAGGTGCCGAGTATTATTGTTACGTTTACGCCAATGTGTTGAGTGTTGAGTTGGTTTAACGTCCAACATCAGCACTCTATAGGCTATATTGTGGACAAGAACAAAGACTAACATCTGAAAATTATAAGTGCTAACAAACAAGAAACAAAGAGGGGATACCATGACTCCTGTCTCAGCCGATCACATTAGACTGACACCGACCCAACCAGTAGGGAGATAAATCGCCAGGTTCGAACCACAGACCTTTTGCGTCGGAAGCCGATGTTCTACCCCAGGGTCACCGTGCCCCCATGGAGGAACTTCTTTCCGTTGCGCACTAAGATTAATCACCGATGCGTAAACCTGACCGCACGGGGAATACCCAGTTTTTGGACCGAAAATACACGGATGTCAAATGCTATTAATAGACATCTGTGGCCGACCTCTAATTTTAGTGCTCCTGGCCTGAAAATACACGAACGGTAGACGGAAGTTCAATAGCTACCTGCGAAAGCTATAATTTTCATAATTGTGTTGAAACTTCCATCTGCGGGACGCGAAAAATCGGAACGAAAACGAGTCGGACCGGAACATACACGGATCGAACCGGAACGAACAAGGACCGGGTCAGGTGTTCACTGTGTAAGCTCTTTAAGGCATCTCCTGTAATTAAACTATAGATTCTGTTCCGTATTCGTATACCGGTTATTTGTATACAATTCTGCCAACTAAGATGCGAATGGGTTTTGGTTGTATATTCGCAGAAGATAAACACATTTTTGTTATTTCAAGCCTTATATTAATATAATAAATTATAAACGCACGTTGGTATAACTGGAGTTTCATTGAATAAAAGGATTAAAAAATATAATTTGTATATTTATGGATTCATGGTTGGGCTACAGTTTGCCGCACAATTTCCACTCTGCTTACTGAACATACAGATTGTTAAAGAAAAGCTAAATATAATTATATAGCGACACAAAGCACTTAACTGTACTTACATTAAAAAATATTGGAGTTACGCAGTATTGTAAAGCCCTTATTTGTCATTAGAATCATATTTTTTTGTTCGAAATCAAGATGGACATATCTATTTATCGAATTTGGTCTCTTTGTTGAAGGACCCCAGGACTTAAGTCTTACAATTTTACGTTCGGCCAGACACGATACAGATACTTGGACAACTTTTGACACCAGCCGGTCACAATTTAGTGAAACCGACACAACAAATAGGAAACGAAATACGACTACTAAATGGTTGATCGATCTTGTTTTTCGAATCATGGACCTTTCGACTGAGAGACCAACGCTCCACCACTTGGGCCAGTTTACCCTTTAAACCAGCAGATATCTTCTCTACTACAAAGAACACACCAGACTTAACTCACCAGATGAACGTGTGGCCAACCAGGAGCCCCCAAACACTGTGTCGAACAGTTGGATCCGGTGTGAACCGGTTAAAATCGGTTCTTCCTCCGATCTGAGCCAGATCCCAGACTTCACTTAATCCTCCTACAACAGAACACGCTGGACAAGAAACAGGGAGTGTTGTTTAGTGTCTTACAGTTTTAAATAAATGCGAAGTAACATTATTTAGAAGATTTCTTACATTGCATCACAAACTATTTAAAGCTAGAGTTTTGTATAGTGATCAGATTTAAGGGTGTTTAAATGGGCCCTAAATGAATATGGCAAGAAATACTGCTACTTCTTTAAATTCAACGCCTATTTGTAATATTTCTGTGGAAATGTTAATAAAAAAGGGAAAATTTATTTTTAAAATATCACTTGTATCTAATAAAACATAAAGAATTGCATTGCGATTTGATGAACGTAAATTTAATACATCGTGTCTTTAAAAGGGATGTGATTGCGATTAGACTCGTCGGTTCATAAAAAGACTGATCGGTACTGAATTGAACTGCCAGTTCTAAGTTTGGGGGTGTAGATCGCGCGGGTTGTGGGGGGGGGGGGGGGGGGGGTCAGGCCTGGGTAGAACATCAATTTCGTCTCCTACTGGTTGGGTCGGTGTCAGTTTAATGTGACGGCCCTGTCTCGTGTGTGGCAGCACATCACATAATATTGTCAGACGTCAGTCTTGAAGCCTGCTCAAAATATAACATGGACGTTAAACCAACTATACTCAACACGACGGGGATACCGCGGATCTCCTGCATCGAAATCCGGTGTTTTAACCCAGGGATACCGCGCCCTCTGAGAGTGAGAGAGAGAGAGATAAACAAGACCAGATTTTTTTACCCCTGGTATAGAAAGCAATCCCTCTTAACACTGCATAACCATTCTACCTTTTATGATGATTGTGAAAGTTCCAGCGAAGACAACCAGGGTCTGGAACACGTCCGTCCAGATGACGCTTTTGATCCCTCCAATAGCGGTGTAGATTGTCCCCACTCCACCAAAAACGGCAATGGTCAACCACAGAGGAAGTCCGGCCGACGCCTGGCGTAGGTTGAATGGTCAGCAGAACAAAGGCAGTGGGCGTTTTGAGTTTGTTATATATGTTTGAAGTAGTAGAAGTAGTAGTAGTAGTAGTAGTAGTAGTAGTAGTAGTAGTAGTAGTAGTAGTAGTAGTAGTAGTAGTAGTAGTAGTAGTAGTAGTAGTAGTAGTAGTAGTAGTAGTAGTAGTAGTAGTAGTAGTAGTAGTAGTAGTAGTAGTAGTAGTAGTCCTGAGGCCCGTCTACATTGTCCTGGGGCCCTTCTACAATATAGCCTATATAGTCCTGGGGCCCATCTACAATATAGCCTATATAGTCCTGGGACCAGTCTAAAGCCTATATAGTGCTGGGGCCCTTTTACAATATAGCCTATATAGTGCTGGGGCCCCTCTACAGTATATTCTCTATAGTCCTGGGGCCCGTCTATAATATAGCCTATATAGTGCTGACTTTGACTTAAACGCAAAGCAACAGACCAACCTGGAGGGCTAGAGCTGGGGACAGAAGGGCGATGGCCATGTAGCAAATGTTGGCCAACATACCAACAACCGTGCTCACCAACCGAACGGTTTCGGATTTATACCTGAAGAAAAAAAAAAAGCTTCACACAGTTGTTGTTTTCGGTACATGCCAATATCCATGTTCACAGATTGGTCAGTTTCAGGCTCATACATACAATAACAAAAATAATCCTCCCCCTCCTCCTCCTCCTTCTCCTCCTCCTCCTCCTCCTCCTCCTCCTATAGCGGTGTAGATTGTCCCCACTCCACCGAAAACGGCAATGGTCAACCACAGAGGAAGTCCGGCCGACGCCTGGCGTAGGTTGAAAGGTCAGCAGAACAAAGGTAGTAGTAGTAGTAGTAGTAGTAGTAGTAGTAGTAGTAGTAGTAGTAGTAGTAGTAGTAGTAGTAGTAGTAGAAGTAGCTCTAGTTGTAGCAGTCAGTGTAGTAGTTGTTGTTGTTGTACAGTAAGTTTTAATAAAATGAAATTTTTCTAAGATCAATGTTTTTATGTTGTGTATAAGAGTTAAATGGATTCAATGGGTCCACGAATGTTTTTACAACGTTAAAACATGAGGTTAAATTTTTTTTAAACAATTTTGCTCAGAAAAAATTATTCGTTGATGTTACTTTTCTTGGTAAATTTTCACATGTATAAGAAATGCTATTAGACTTTTTAATCTAAAGCGAATCCGAAAAGCTTAAAACATACTAAAACATTTATTGTGTTCACTGGAAATTGAACACATGCGTAGGGATATATAATAAAAAAAAGTAATTAATATAGCGCGTTCTTTACGTTAATTTCAACATAATATTTTAGTGAAGGCCTAGCAAGGGGGCGAACTGGCTTAAGTGGTACATATACGACGTTGGTCTCCCAACCTGGAGATTCCTATTTCGGATTCTATGATCATTCACAAATGAATTAGTCGGTATCAGCATAATGTAACCGACTAAAACAGGAGTCACGATAATTATCCCCGCACTGCATCTGAGTGGCAGCACGTAAAGTTGTCAAACCTTGGTCCTGGGGCTCTTCTACAATATAGCCTATTCAGTCCTGGGGCCCGTCTACAATATAGTCTATAGTCCTGGGGCCCATCTACAATATAGCCTATATAGTCCTGGGACCAGTCTAAAGCCTATATAGTGCTGGGGCCCTTTTACAATATAGCCTATATAGTGCTGGGGCCCTTCTACAGTATATTCTATATAGTGCAGGGGCCCTTCTACAGTATAGTTTATAGTCCTGGGGCCCTTCTACAATAAAGCCTATATAGTGCTTGGGCCCGGCTACAATATAGCCTATATAGTCCTGGGGCTCTTCTATAATATGTATAGCCTATACCGCAAAGCAACAGACCAACCTGGAGGGCTAGAGCTGGGGACAGAAGGGCGATGGCCATGTAGCAAATGTTGGCCAACATACCAACAACCGTGCTCTCTCTCTCTCTCTCTCTCTCTCTCTCTCTCTCTCTCTCTCTCTCTCTCTCTCTCTCTCTCTCTCTCTCTCTCTCTCTCTCTCTCTCTCTCTCTTCTCTCTCTTTCTCTCACTTATCCGCTCTCCTACCCACATCTCCCCTCTTCCTTCCTTCTCCCTCTTTCTACTTACCTAAGCTTCAGATACTCATAGATGCTGGTGATGTGTAGCGGGTACATGAGCGGTACCACAGTGAAGTAGATCAGGAGGAAGCTCATTGCGATGCCCAGAGAGTTGAGGATGTAGATGAAGCCGTAAGAGAAGACCTCAGCGGGCAGCCCAATCTGTGAGATCGCCGACTGGTGGAATGATTGAAGATTCAGAAGAAATAAAATCTCAAAACATGTACGAAAAATATTCATCAAATTCAGTGATTCTTATATGGATTATATAATGCTATACTGCGGAGTGAGAGCCATACTATTGTAACTACAAATAGTTAAAGAGGGCAGTTAGATTATTTCGTCTATTGACCCCCAAAACAAGCTTTGTGATGTAAACAATGTAAATGGATGACATAATCACATCCAATAGCAGTATGGGTGGTTTATCTCATTTTTTAATTTACTGTGACTTGCATATCGTTATTTTCCTCGCGTAAAATAAGATTCTCCCAGGCTAAGCTGGAGGTAAAACTTCACTTTGCTAAGTTACTGTGGTATGGTTCGAACCCGCGACATGTAGCTACGGATTTCAAGCTATAACAATGATGATCGTTCATGACGGGGATTGTGGTGTGATGATTTTTAGGATGATAATGGTGTATATGACAAAGATAATGGTAATGATGACAATGATAGTATAATAGATAATGATAATGAATAAAATAATAATAACAATAATGATGATGATGATGATGATGATGATGATGATGATGATGATGATGATGATGATGATGATGATGATGATGATGATGATGATGATGATGATGATGATGATGATGATGATGATGATGATGATGATGATGATGATGATGATGATGATGATGATGATGATGATGATGATGATGATGATGATGATGATGATGATGATGATGATGATGATGATGATGATGATGATGATGATGATGATGTCTGGTTACCTGGAATGTGATGAAGATGGAGAGCGCCACGGGCACGAGTCCCATCCGCCTCCCTCCCAGCAGGTACTCGTCCCTGGTGGCGCGGTGGGCATCCTTGACCGCGTACCAGATGCCGATCCCGACAGGCAGTGCCAGGATCACCATGGCAACCACATAGTCGGGTACAGTCAGTGCGGGATTGGAGCTCATGATGGTGTGACCGTATGTTCCACAGGAAATCAGGAGGCTTAAACTAAAACTGGTGATTGGTGTTAGTATAGAGGCTCCAAGGTATGGCCTTGTACGGCGACAAAGTGTAAATATCTTGGGAGTAAGTTGTCTAGATAGCTCTAAGTCTGTTACTACTCCTTGTTTTCTACGACACAGCACGGAAACAACTAAAGGTTATCTGTAGACCTAATTATTTCTCATTTAATAGGACACATAACAGAACAAATGACCGTGTACATATCTAAGGGTTATCTAGTTAGATCTAGGCCTGTAGGTGTAACTATTTCTCATTTCCTAGGACACATAACAGAACAAATGACCGTGTACATATCTAAGGGTTATCTAGTTAGATCTAGGCCTGTAGACCTAAGTACTTTTTATTTCCTAGGGCACAGCACGGAAAAAATGAATGTGTACATCTCTAAGGGTTATCTAGATAGATATACTACTCCTTGTCTTTTCCTTTCGTTATAAATTAGTTATTGGCCTATATTTGAATCCATATATCTTGCTTCGCCTGTTACAGCGTCTATCTTTATTAGCTGTCTTGCATGATGAAATAAAAAACAAATTATTGTACAGCTAATCAAGTTTGAGATCAAGCGATTCTAACAAAAAGGCTTTTGAGTTCTTTTTTTAATCTATAAAGTACGGTTAACTGTGAGTGAGTGAGTACGTTAATTTCTTAAGGTCCAACTTTAAAAGCAAGGCTTTATTGTGGACGGGACCCGATACTAACATCTGACACTTTTACATGCTACCACACAGAGACAGTGCTGGGATACCACGGCTTCTGTCTCTACCGGTCACATTATACTGATACCGACTTAGTAGTTGGGACGATATCGCGCTGAATATAATATTTCTTTTTTACCAATAGTCAGTTTCGAATCAGCTCTTCTACCTGCGCCAGTTCGCTATCCGTATTAAATGTTTATCAATATTTTATGCGTGCTAAGATTGTGATAGAGGCACATTGTATTTTACTACAACATTACCAAAACTAGAGAAAAATTAAGGTTAATCATGTAAAATGAAACTTTATCTCAACAAAATAACTGAAACAAAACGAAACCTGCAAACCTGTAAGTTAAAACAAATGAAAATACACTACTAAGTTCCAACAGCAAAATACTTAGAGAGAGAGAGAGAGCATTAATTATGAATGGTATTCGTACTGCGCATAATTATTCAAAAAAAAATGCAATGCTCTGTGACCCAGACTAAACTAAATCTCTAGGCTTTAAAAA
Organism: Elysia chlorotica; assembly: GCA_003991915.1. NCBI lineage: Eukaryota > Metazoa > Mollusca > Gastropoda > Plakobranchidae > Elysia > Elysia chlorotica. The sequence continues at coordinate 675,916 of RQTK01000113.1, read as the reverse complement.
TCAAGAAAACATATTAAATTTTATGGAAATGTCTTACTTTTCTGTATGGAGATGTATCTCATGCACGACTGAATTATTTAGAGTTTTTTGTGTATTAGTGTCACAAGTGTCAATGAATATGCCTACGTCTCATTTCCATATTAATTTGAATAGAAGGTTTAACTTATTTGCACCGTATTCGAGACATAATTATTGAAGATTTAGGGCTGTAAGTGCAACGTTGTGGTTAGCTCACGACCCGTCGTAGGGTATAGAATAAGAAGACTCACGACAAGTTTTAAGATACCTTGACATTCTGTTCACGCCACTTAGACTAGTAAAAAGGGATAGCAGATTTAGACACCCGTCTAAGGTTTTAAAATACCAAAAAGTTGGCCTTTTAAATTTTAATTCGTCATTGGATTTTCTATCTCAATTTTTTTTGTTAAGTTTTTGGATGGAACAAGCTAAATGTTTACGGGGGACTTTCAAGTGTAAAAATGAAAATTATGCATTTTCAGCATCTTTAGAAATTTAAAATGTTTTCACTTATAGATAAACCTAGCTGTGGAAAACCCGTTTGGGAACGCATAATGAGTAATTATAGAGTGTTTGCATAAACTTAAGATTATGACCACGTAAATCTATGACACGTTAATGATGAATCGCACATTCTTGTGGAATTTTCTGTCGCTTAAAAGTTTTTACCATATCAATTTTAGGCAAAGCTCCATTAAAAAAGAAGATGTCATATCTATTATAATTATAGAAAATAAATCACTGTTATCCTTTGGGTGCAAAAAAAAAACCCTTTTTACTTCGTTCAATTTAGTCACTAAGTTTTTCATTTTTGCAAGACTTGCACCGCGTTCACAACGAAATACTGCTTGTCCGAGCAATAGATTTCACAAAAAAAAATATGTTTTCTCTTCAAGCGTTCCCACCACGCTCCAGATAACGGACGAGTAACTTTTTCTCTGCAGGACGTTTTTTCAGCTTTAGTGCAGCACTAACATTTCACTGAGTCTGCACGATTTTTGAGGTCACCAACCTGCACAAATACGTAAAAAACAGACTGGCGCCAGTCCTCAGTGCACAAGTTGACTTCTGTGACATTAGAGAGACAATAGACTTTATTTGCAATCTTTTGCTTTAAAAAACAAAAAAGTTATTTTAAAAGCGCTTAACAGCAATTTTAAACATAATCACAAAAGTGATAAAAAAAACATTTACACACACAATTCCCTAAAATGACTTTTTTTTTTTTTTTAAAGCAAAACATTGTATAGAAATATAATAAAAGGCTCTTAAGGTTATACACAAATAGTCGTTATAAATACATGTTATTAAAACTTAGAAAAACAATGATATTTAAAACACATTGATATTATTAAACATTTCTATAGATATATCACAGAGTCAGAAATTGTTTTTAAAAAAAA
>RQTK01000113.1:647127-666280 GCA_003991915.1 Elysia chlorotica | reverse complement strand
GATAGATAGATAGATAGATAGATAGATAGATAGATAGATAGATAGATAGATAGATAGATAGATAGCCAGATCGTACAAACAAGCAGACACAGTCATTTAGAAACATAGAAACATGGAGGGAAACAGATACACAGAAAGACATACAAACAGTCAGGAGAGAGAGAGAGAGAGAGAGAGAGAAGATCACCAATGTTCTGTTCTTTTTTTCTGTGAAGCCTAACTGTCACATAGCTGTTTATTCAATCTCCATCCTTTCACTGTTATTAGCATAATATTTGACCAGAGAGCAATGCATGGCAGCCTCGTTCAAACATTTAACAGAAGAAATGTAAGAAAGAAGAGGGAAAGGCAGACCCAGCAGGAATTCCTACGACGACACAAAAAGCTACATGTGAAGCACAGACTGGTGCAGAATCGGTTGGTATGGATTTTTAATAACGGCATGCCAATCCCGAATCGGGAAGGCGCGATGACCACTTGGATTCAAACCCTGTACTCACCGACTTGAAGCCATTGCCGCTATCTTCTCTCACAGTGATGATTTCATCCCCGTTGTCAGCAACCATTTTCTCTACGAATTTTTCTGCTTCACAAGTTGTTGTTATCTGTCACCAGAACAAGGAAGAGAAGCATACACTTAAACTTTACTTTTTATTGTGACGTGTAAGTAGTTTTATATAGCTCAATTCTACAATTCGGCGTATGTTATGATGGTGCATGATTGCATTTTTATGATTTTTTATGATTTAAATCTACAATAAATTATTATAGGATATTTCAAACATTCTGCCCAATTCAAGGAATAAAGAAATAAATAATTGTCCTGAGTTTGCATTCTTTTTCTTTTATAACCTTGAAGTAATTTTTTGAAAATTTCAAAATGGCGTCTTCACTGAGGTTTCGAACTTTCCCTCCTTTAATTTGGGCGTAGACTATCTACGTGAAAAAGCTGGGTCGATGTCAGTTAATGCGATGCGCTGCTACGGAAATCCTGGTTTCTCCACTCGCTCTGTAACTGCGCTTCAACATTATTAAAATTTCAGACATTAGTCTCAGGACCTATCCCCTTAAAAGTTTACATTGCATTGTACGAATTTAAAACCTAAACCAAACCTTGAACTTGCGTCCATCCTGAGCTGTGAAGTCATAAGGAACGCCCAGTTTGTAGTGAAACACTCGTGGAGCCATTCCCGGAATGTCGACCTTGCTGGTGAACTGTTCCCCGTCCACAGAGTGGTGGAATCGGACCTTGCTCATCACGTCCTTGGTGCAGAATTCCTTAGGAGTGCCTGTGGTGGACAAGCAATATAGGAAACATGAAAGTCGCACCGGAAAAAAATAGTCAATGTTCTGCATACATAGAGACACATTATCTATTTATTTATTTCTGACAAACTCATCATCTTCTACAGAGATGGAGAATAGGAATTTTCTGATAACTTCTTTGTGGCAGTATTCCTTACAGGTGTGTGTGGCGGGCATACATAATAGGTCTAAGGTAAAAGTTAGCCTATGTCACACACAAATTCTAGCTTACAATTCTTCGTACACTTTTTATTATCATTTATCTCAAGACGCGCATCTCTCTATGTCTCTCTCTCTCTCCCTCTCTCTCCGCTCTCGCTCTCTCTCTCTCTCTCTCTCTCTCTCTCTCTCTCTCTCTCTCTCTCTCTCTCTCTCTCTCTCTCTCTCTCTATCTCTCTCTCTCTATCTCTCTTTCACACTTCCTTGTATCTCTCGTGTACCTGTAGCAAAGGCAAAGTCCGTTACTTCTGGGGACTTGTCCATATCAAATTTAAACGTTTCAACTCCAGTCGTCATGGTGAAGGTAAGAGGCTGCAAACACACAGGAAAAAAAGTTAACATAACAGAATGATATGTGTCGATTACAAAACATACATGGAAAAAAAATATTGTTAATATGTTTTATGTATATGTGATCAGTAAACTTGCGACTATGAGCAGTTGAATAAAGACGGTCAATGTTTCACATTTTAATCTCCAAATTATTTATACGTATTGGCAAATATCAATGTTTGACATAATAATATATTATATCATATTGAAATACAATATGTAGACAAATGTCAACGTTTCACTTTCCTATAATTATAAAGCTGCTCATGTTATTGATAAGTCGTCGATACATTTATTTGAAAACAACTCAGAGAGACTTCAATGTTAATTTGGCATAATAAACATAATATCATAGACCCGTGTTTAAAATTGATTAGATATACGTTGATAACCTGCACTTGATTTTTAAAGGGGTTATTCATTTTTAATATAATATCCTTGTTAAGTGAAATACACATAGAATAACGGTAGAAGAAGCTTACTGGTTTACCATCAAATTTTCTTTCTCCTAAAGCAACACTTCGCTTTTTGAACGTTCATTTCTAGAGTTTATACTACCATGGTAAATGCTAAAGAAAAAATCTAGAATTGCTTTTTGGTAGCGTAGAAGACTATAACGAGAGTGGCGCGTTTTCTTGTAATGGTGAGATTGAGTTGAATTTAGCTGATTTTGACGTTCAATGTCAGCACCATATAAGCTATATTTTGGACGGTCGCTAAGACTAATGTCTGACAATTTTATGTGCTGCGACACATCAGACAGGGCTAGGAAACCTGGACTTCTGTCTCAGCCGTTCACATTATACTGACACCGGACTGATGAGATGGTTCGATATATCTTTAAGCCCACGTTTTAAAAACGAAACCAAGCGAAACCAAAGGGGCGTGTTTTTCCTTTAAGCTTATTCTAACCACTGTTGAGCACTTTCTAATACTCTAGTCCTGAACAATATTTCTCTGTTTACATAACGAGACCGGTTGATACTCGAGTCATTTTATCTCCGCACTGTCTCACTTTGGCAGCACGCAAAATCGTCAGAGATCAGTCTTGGGATCCGTCCACAGTATAGACAGTAAAGTACAGATTTTTTTACTCTAAGCAACCTACTCAACTCACTCTTTTTTTAGATAATCTAAGTAGATCGACTTAAGTGAAAGTAAATGTGAAAGAAAAAATATAGAATAGTTTTTTGGTAGCGTAGAAGACTATAACAAGAAAGGCACATTTTCTTTGAATTGTGAGGTTAAGATGAGTTTAGCTGATTTTAACGTTCAACGTCAGCACTAAGTAGGCTATAATATACAACATTATTGTGGAAGGGCTCCAAGACTTATGTGCCATGACACATGAAACAGGGCTGGGAAACCTGGACATCAGTCTCAGTCGCTCACATCGTAATGATCAGGGTCCGTATGCAAGTGGTTTTTGTCGTAGTAAGTTTATGTCGTAACTTACACTTTCCTCTTAAGTTTGATGCAACTGGGTGTTTTAGCCGCTAAGTCGACTTACTACGTGCGAACTTAGTAAGTTCGAAATACCCCGTCGTAAACTACCCTAAGTAAAAACGTAGCCAATCTGCGCTTTGCTTTTTCTTATTGCTCATCGCGCCATTAAAGCTACTAATTTTTTATTTCTTCCGCCATCTTGTAAACCTCTCGACTCAATTTTTGAAATACGCCTAATAAAACAATAAAGCGATAAGTGTACATGCAACAATCATTTTTATTCATGTATAGTCTCACTTAAACTTATTCGATGCATTTAACATTACCGTACGGTGTTTTTTTTAATAATTATAATCGAGTAATGTCGCGTCTTCTACTGCCGCAAACCTCAGCCTAGATCTACATCTAAACTTGCGTGTAGATCTAAATCTAGGTTGTTATTAATGAGAAACTAGAATCTATACCTTAGTTAGTTACTAGAAAGTAAATTTAACCAAAATTTATGAAATTGCATGATCTATAAGCCTAGATCTAAAGTAGCCGCATCGGCGGCAAAGTGTGTATGTGTGTGTGTAGTGTTTAGAGGTGTGCCTAAGGGTCACCCTGGGTCAGCGGAATATTCATTAGCTCGCCTTTCTCACAAATGAAAGTACGCATTGCGCATGCGCATGGTCGATTGATCGGTTACTTTGTGCTAAGTAGAAACTTAACTAAGATATTTTCTGAATGCTCACTTGCATACGCTCGACTTAACTTAAGTTAAGTTCACCAAAACTTAGCGTACGTAAGTTTATACTTAGACGAACGAGTTGCATACGGACCCTGGTCAGTCATCCACACCTTTGACAACTGGCAGCCTCGAGCCTTGTTCAGTGGATTGGACTCACCTGGTCAACATAGCACAAGGCATAATCGTGTAGTTGCTTCTACCCGAAGAAATTAATTACTAACGGACAAAAAGAAAAAAAAGACAAAGACGACGATTGTGACTTTGCTAAATAGTAATGATTCTTATTTATTTTGATACATTATCTACCCTTCAATTAGTTCAAATGCTATTATAAACTTAACAAAGACGACGGTTATCGTTTTGCTCCATTGATAGTCAACCCCTATGATTTAAAAAGTCGTGTTCTCTAAAGATGATACCCAATTGCTCTAAAGTGGAAAAGAAAGGCAACCAAGAATTAAAAAAAAATGTAAAGACGGTGTGTAGTTTCAAAGACATTTTTATTTGACACATGTCTGTTTTTATTTATTTTTTTTACCGACATTTTGAAGTAAGTTAAGCGTTTTTTAAAGCTGGTGTATACATCATGTGAGGATGGCATATAATATAGATTGTTATAACTTTTTGTTACATTGCATTGTTTGCCACTATTGTAAATTGTACGCGTATTTAAATTCCGCACGTTTGAAAGGTAATGCAATTCCATAAAGGGTAGCTGTTTCTCCAAAAGCTTTGAGTTAAAACGTCAGCGCTCACAAACCGTGGTCATAGATTTTAGACTATTTCCATAACCATTTGATACTGTGATAAGCATTTCCGATTTCATTTTATGTACGTTTATGTATGTTTTTTTTTCTTTTTTGGTTGTTTTTCTGCCCTCAAACACTAACTCTGTTACTGGTATTCGCTGAAGATATGTTTTACATTAGGTTCACGCACAGTTTCTTAGTACCGTGCACCAAAACCAAAAGCAGAATAAAACTGCATCGCATTCACTACGTGAAGAGAAATACGTGATTTTAATAAAAATAGATAATCTACAATGATATTTTTAGCTGATATAGTAGATCGTTTTAAGTGAAATTAAATTCCTTAATAAGTGATACTTACATGATAGTCGAATCGCAACAGCTAAGAGAATCACAGGAGGCAGTAAGTTAAGGCGACCACCAATGGATTCTTCCTACCTTTTATAATAAAAGCGGGGCACATTTTACTACACACATAAAATGGTCTACCTTTCCACAGGTGCTTTTTAATTTCAACGGTGCGTTGGTAAAAGCCGAAATACCGTTTTTTGCTACTTTAAGTTGTTCATTTAATAAAACATTACATGTATATAATAATGCTGATAAGAGATGACGACATGTTTTATTGCGAAGTTTTGTTATACGCATATAAATTTTAGTGCTTGCTTCCTAGGGTAGACAAAATAAGTAGACCTATTATTCATTTTTTATAAATTTTGACATGCTGTAGCTATCAAAATACATGTGTCGTTAGTTTATTTCTGGTTCGCATTATGAAAAACTCGTTAAAGTAAACCACCATCATCATAACAAAATGCCGTGACGATTGGCGTCTCTGCAGACCTGTCTTTTCTCGCATTTCAAAACCAGGTCGATCCATTTGCTTCCACCGATCCATCTTCCTGACCGATATCCCGTCACATATCTTTACTCTTAGCACCATTGAGTCCATTTTTTTTTTGGCTGGAGGGCATTGTCGTTTCATTTTGTTTTAAACCAAAATGCGTGTTAACATCCAGTTAACAGATTTTTTTCGTCCTTGCTTGTTGTGTTCTGTATATGTAGCGTCAGATCTCATCCTCAGGGAGGGGAAGTGTTTAGAACCTTGGTCTCATGATCGGAAACTCCGCGGTTCGAATCCGAATATGTGACCGTTCAAATAAATGTATTTATTTTTCCGATTTCATTCGCCTTGAACTGATTGGATCGGTGTCAGTATAATGTGACGGCTCTGTTTCGTGTGTGACAATATCGCGTATATAGGGCTGAGGCTGGACATTATACCAACTAAACTCAAGTCAATTCAACTTATCTTTTCTTCAAACCTAAGCACAACTCATGTGAGGCGAAGAGACCCTAAAAGGGCAGTGACCTAGCTAGAATACTATTGCAACAGAAATAATTACTCAAAAGTGGGCAGGTCTTGTTCTTCATTTGATATTTTGGACGTTTCATAATGTTTATTTAAAATACAACTAGTTGTGTGTTTGTGTGTGTGTGTGTGTGTGAAAAACGATTATGTGTGGCGTGTCAAACTTACTTCCCAGAAGTGGAACAATTTGGGGATGGGTTTTATAAATTACAATCACGCTTCATAAAACGTTGATAACAGTATGTATATATACCCCGTTTATTATCAGAAAATAATTCTACATAAAAAGAGATAATTGGCACTTTCTACAATGTTAATGTGTAATTCGAAAAAACTAAAATATAGATATGCTGCATGCAGGGTAACTGTGGTCGTTTTATACTAACTGTATCAATGATCAATCAAAAGGTTTCTTTCAATTGATATAAATAAATATACTTCACGCAGAATCAAGAGCTTGAAAAATCGTTGAAAACTTGAAAAGTGGCATAATGCCTACGCTGATTAGAATGGAATCTAGCAAAACAGTCTTGGAGCAGAGGCGCTTTTGGGTATTTACGGAAGTGCTCCCAGGTATTTTTAGCACAGAAGGGTGCACCTCCTAGGTGGATGAATGACTTCAGCGACTAGCTACAAAGGATACAAAGCAAGGCGAGATGATGATGATGATGATGATGATGATGATGATGATGATGATGATGATGATGATGATGATGATGATGATGATGATGATGATGATGATCGAGACGCACATGATTGGAAGTCTTCCTGTAGCTCTAGTCTTTCCTGATTTGTTCGACAAAATTATTGATCAAGCCACACTAAGTGTCGTTGTTTGGAGTCCAACGTCAACACTATAAAGACTACACTGTAGACGACGCCAATACTTTATATAATTGTTTCTCTGTCTCACTCTCAGCCGACCACATTTGACTGACACCGACCCAACCAGATTGGGACTCGAACAACAGACCTCCTGAGTCGAAAGTGGATGTTTTACCCGAGGGCTTCTGCCCCCCCTCGCCCCTTCTCAGCCACACTACAAGTAAACAGAGAGTATCGGAAGTATCGAGACGATTGTGTGGAAAGTCCTGACACCGGTAGTAGAGTTGCGGGACAATGAAAAGTGGTCACCACCATTGCCTTATATGGATACTTGGCCAATAAAAGACCATGATTTTATGTATATTTTCTCAGTGCACAACGTTTCTTGAAATTTTAGATCTAACTCTGATTCACTGCTAAAGGCAGCCATGATGGCGAAAATGAGCAAAGGGGCGCAATACAGAGAAAAAAAATGTTCCATAGCAAAGCAAGGACTCTCCCTTTTTTTCCATGGCACCCCTTGTTTTCAAGACCAGGTTCCAGTAGACTCTCCTCTTTTTTTCACTGCAAAAGTAAATCTAAAGAAAAAAGGCATAATATTCCTTTTATGTTGTAAGCACTTTATCTCAAAACATCAAAAAATGACCCTCCCGTTTTTTGTCTTGCATCCTTCAATTGGTACTTGTTTTTGTTGGGTTTTTTTTATTATTTTATTCTGACTGTACCCGCACCTTGGTAAGGTCCGTATTGGACGAGGTACCCATTAGGCATCATGCAGTAGTGTCGCATGGCTACACCTGCACATTATTTTACCCTGTTAATCCAACAGGTTAGCCTGCCATCGTGACATTTCAAGAGTCTGTGACTCAACGAGGTCACATTCCATACAAGTATGCGGTGAAATAGACATTATTATCCGGAAAATGAAAAATGAAGATTTCAAATGTGCACAAGTTTGTATTTTATCTGTATTGGTTCAAAAGATATACATTTTGGGAAAACCCTGAAAACAGTGCAACTTCATGAGCATTGCTGGCAAAATAATGTGACTTCGCAGAGCCCCTAACAGTTAACACAGTTACTTGCACTTTGAAAACACCAGGCCTCTTGTAGTCATAATTTTTTTCCATACCTGTTGGAGGAAATTTTTTCATTTTTTTTATTTAGACATTAACTTTTAGTAATAGTCGTGTCGAGCATAGGCCTACTTGAAACATTGTATGCATTAGCTTTCTTCAGCTAAAGATTGTGTTAAGATTGTGTACTGCATATCTTCCCTTCCTTGAGTTGACGCCAGTATGATCACGTGACTTGACTGAGCAACGCCATCTTTTTTTTCAGATTGTTTTTTTTTTCTTTTTGTTTTGAATTAATTATAACAGGATACATAGAGTAGATACAAGCGACGGTTGTAAATAAAATAGTCGTTAATAATAGCAAAAAAAATTATTGATAACAGTACCTCTTACAAAGTTAATAATAATAAACGAGATATGGAAGGTTCGCTAGACTAAACAAATCAACAATCACTATAAACAACCACGCAATTAAAACAACCACGCAATTAATAGTTTTAATAAACATTTTTTTAAACTAGATAAGTACATACATCAGTAAAACTAACTCAAAACGAACAAACAAGTTTTAAAAAAGTAAAACAAGAGCAGAAAAAATGACATCTATATGTATATCAATTTTTAGGAGCATTCATATTGAAAAAAAACATTGTTAGGTACTTATAAACTATTAGAATTACGTTACATTAAACTTAATCCAACAAAAGCATGTTTTTTTTCAAATGAAGACAACATAAGGCGATAATTATTTTGTTGAGTAACGATGTGATTGAAAAAGCTATTCCTTATTGTGTATAGCAATTATGATGAGAAAAAAAACATCTTAAAAGTGAGAATGATTCTTTAAAAAGTCGTTTATACAAGTGAAATGCTTCCAACACAGTATTTCAATTTAGGCCAATACTCGTTTTACATATTTTCTAAAGATTATAATAGGGGAACGAAAACTAACGCGTCCCATTTTTGGACGGCCCGTCACTAAGTTAAAAAATGCTTTGCATCATTTTATTTTATTTCGCGTATCGAATTTTTTTTTTTACATTGTAACGAAAAAAGTCTAGAACATGTATAAACCTTTTAACGCTATGTGAATAGTCACTGCTACAATAACATTTGAAAACAATATGCAACTGCTTAAACATGTGCTATAACCATTAGGAGTTATACTGGAAAAGGTTTCTAGTTTATTTTCATCTTAGTATAACTTAAATTAACCACTTTGATGTAAATAGTGGAATCGCTAAAATGTTGGCCGCATGTGTAGGATAGTTTCCAACAAGCAGTTCGCATTTAGATCTTTTTTAATGGATTTTTTTTTTTGCAATTACGCTGGATTCAACGATTCTAAAAGTAGGGCCTACATCCATATCTTCTATACCTAAGAAATGAAATCCGTTTAAATTAAATCTACATTAAATCTACTTCTTTAATCTAGTAATATTTTTTGGTACTTTTAATTTTGTGTGATGTATAATAATTAGTCGTATGAAAATTAAACGTTTCATTGATCTGTGAAACAGTTAGTGTAAAACAGCCACAGTTACCCTGCATGCAGCATATCTATATTTCATTTTTTCAAAGTAATTACACAATCAATTTTAGAAAGTGTTATTTTCTCTTTTAATTTACAATGTGTGATATTAAAATGGGGTATATATAATTAATATCATCAACTTTTTATGAAGCTTGATTACAATTTATAAAACCCGATCCTAAACTAGGACAGTGTCCCATGAGGCGTATTTTTGACACCCAAAAGACACCCAAAAATCGTTTTTAAAATAACAACAAAATACTAGTTATCTAAGAATAACAAAACATCCAAAATATCAAACTAAGAAAAAAATTTAAGACCTGCCCGCTTATGGGTTATTATTTTTGTTGCAATATCATTCTAGTCAGGTAACTGCCCCCACAAAGTTTTTCGACCCACACACGTTGTGCTTAGGGTTGAAGATAAGTTGAGTTAAATTGAGTTGACTTGAGTTGGTATAATGTCCAGCCTCAGCCTTTATATACGCGATATTGCCACACACGAGACATTATACCATAGATATAAATAACTTCCCCATCTATGCATTATACTGACACCGATCCAATCAGTTACGGGGAACAGAATCGAAAAAAAAAAACAAATACATTTTTTGAGCGACCGTGGGATTCGAACAGCGAACCTTCCGAACGTTCTATCACTTTAGCCAGTCGCCCCCCCCCCTGTTCTTTTTATAAATTACAATCACGCTTCATAAAACGTTGATAACAGTATGTATCTTCCTTGAAGATGAGATCTGACAATATCAATCCATAATAAGTTAAGAAAATACAGGGGAAAAAACAAGCATGAAAGGACCAAAAAAAAATTCGCTTTACTGGATTTTAAAACGCATTTTGGTTTAAAAAGAAAACAAAAAAACACCCTCATGCTAAATACAAAAAGAAAAATAAAGAATAACCATGATTTCAAGGAAAGACATGATAATATAACTTTCTATGCAATTAAATACATCATTTCCTTGTTTTAAAGACGCGATGGTGCTTCTTATCAAACCTTTGCTTTATAAAAATAAATGCCTTCATATATATTTCTTTTGTTTTTTAATGAATATTTATCTTGAGGAACGCAACTGAAAAATGTGATCCTGTTTAATCTGCGGATTTAATATACGCCTATGTTTCATACTATTATACTATAAAGAGAGCTTCAAGAAGGCTGAGAGTAAAGATCTGTGATGGAATAGGTAGATGGATCGGTGGAAGAAAATGGATCGACCTGGTTTTGAAATGCAAGAAAAGGCAGGTCTGGAGAGACGCCAATTGGCACGGCACTTCATGATGATGATGGTGGTTTACTTAAACAGGTTTTTCATTATGGGAATCAGAAATAAAATGGTGATGCGTGTATTTTGATAATTACATGGTGTAAAAAATTTAAAAAATAGATACTGCTTATTTTGTCCACTTTTGGAAACGCGCACTACAATTTGTATACGTATACCAAAACGTTGCAGTGAAACATGTCTTCACGCTTCAATGGTATAATTAGATACATGTAATGTTTTGTCAATAACATAATTAAAGTCACAAAAAACGATATATCGGCTTTTAACACCACACCGTTGAAATTGAAGAACTCCTGTGGAAAGACAGTCCATTTTGTGTGTGTAGTAAAATGTGCCCCACTTTTATTATAAAAGGTAGGAAGAATCCATTGGTGGTCGCCTTAACTTACTGCCTCCTGTGATTCTGTTAGGTGTTGCGATTCGACAATCATGTAAGTACTACTTTCCTGTGTAATGGTAGTAACTTGGTAGAAACTTAATTTCACTTAAAACGATCTACTGTATCAGCTAAAAATATCATTGTAAATTATCTAACAAACAGTGAGTTGAATCGGTTTCTTAGAGTTAAAAAAATCTGTACTATATAGTCTATATTGTGGACGGGTATCAAGACTAATCTCTGACGATTTTGCGTGCTGCCACACCGAAACAGTTCAGAGATAAAATGACTCGAGTATCAACCGGTCTCGTTATTAAAAAGAGAAATATAATGTTCAGGACTAGGGTATTAGAAAGTGCTCATCAGAGGTTAGGAATAAGCGTTATGGAAAAATCCCATTCTTTTGGTTTTGCTTGGTTGAGTTTTTCAAATATAGGCTTAAAGATATATCAAACCACCTGATCATTACGATGTGAAAGACTGAGACAGAAGTCCAGGTTTCCCATCCCTGTCTCATGTGTCATGGCACATAAGTCTTGGGGCCCGTCCACAATAATTATACTCTACAAAGTATTGACGTTCTACGTTAAAATCAGCAAAATCGACTCAACCTCACCATTCAAAGAAAACGCGCCTTTCACGTTATAGTACACTACGCTACCAAAAAACTATTCTATATTTTTGTTCCTTTAGCATTTACCTGGGTAGTATAACCTTTATAAAGTAACGTGCAATAGTTTTAGTTCAAAAAGCCAGTGGGATTTTTAAGATGAATAAATATGTTGCTTTAGGAGAAAGACAATTCGACGGTGAACCAGTAAGTTTCTTCTACCGTTATGCTCTGTGTATTTAACGTAACATGGATATTAAAAATGAATAACCCCTTTAAAAAATCAAGTGCATGTTATTAACTTATATCTAATCAATTTAAACTCGAGTCTATGATATTATGTTTATTATGCCAAATTAACATTGCAGCCTCTCTGGGTTCTTTACAAATTAATGTATCGACGACTTATCAATTACATGAGCAGCTTCAAAGTTATAGAAAAGTGATACTTAGACATTTGTCTACATATTGTGTTTTAATATATATTATATATTAAATATTGCTATTTGCCAATGCGTATGAATTATGATTCAATTGCGAAACACTGACCTTATTTACTTAATTGCTCAAAGTCTATAGTTTTAATGACTACATGTACACAAAACATTATTATTAACATTAATCTTTAGTCCGCGTATATTTTGTAATCGACATTTTTACAAGTAAATATTTTCTTATATATTCTCAATTTGCACTATATTTTTGTATAGTTTGTTTTGTTTTCAGGGTTTTGGGTTTTTCTTGTTAACAGTTCTTTAAGTACACGTATCTGTAATGTTAACTTGTTCTGTGTGTGTTTGCAGCCTCTTACCTTCACCATGACGACTGGAGTTGAAACGTTTAAATTTGATATGGACAAGTCCCCAGAAGTAACGGACTTTGCCTTTGCTACAGGTACACGACAGATACAAGAAAGGGTGAAAGAGAGGGAGAGAGAGAGAGATGGAGAGAGAGGGAGAGAGAGAGAGAGAGAGGAAGAGAGAGTGAAAGAAAGAGAAAGAGAGAGAGAGCCTGAAATAATAAAGTGTAAGGGAAAGTGTAGGAAAAATCAATGCACGCGTTATCAGAAAGTTCCTTTTCTCCATCTATATGTAAGGTAATGAGTTTGTCATATATACGTAAATAAGTAGATAATGTGTGTCTCTACGTATGCATGACATCGACTATATTTTTATCCGGTTCTACTTTCATATTTCATATATTGCATGTCCACCATAGGCACTCCTAAGGAATTCTGTACCAAGGACGTGATGAGCAAGGTCCGATTCCACCACTCTGTGGACGGGGAACAGTTCACCAGCAAGGTCGACATTCCGGGAATGGCTCCACGAGTGTTTCACTACAAACTGGGCGTTCCTTATGACTTCACAGCTCAGGATGGACGCAAGTTCAAGGTTTGGTTTAGATTTTAGTTTCGTACGGTGTAATGTAAACTTTCACGGAGATAGATTCCGAGACTAATGTCTGAACTTTTAATAATGTTGAAGCGCAGTTACTGATCGAAGGGACAAAAAGGAATTCCGTTGCAGCGCATCGTATTTATACTGACACGGACCCAAGCTTATGATGTAGATAGAATTCGCCTGAGTAAAAAGAGGGAAAGTTCGAAACCTTACCGTAGACGCCATTTTGAAATTTTCAAAAATGGCTTCAAAGTTATAAAAGAAAAAGTTTGAAAAATCGTGGCATTATAAATTTCCTACTTCCTTTATTTGGGTAGACATTTCAATTATCGTATAATTTATTGTAGATTTAAATCATAAAAAATCATACAAATTCATTAATGCACCATATTATCAAGGCTAAGTGCAAGCTTCTCTTTCTTGTTCTGGTGACAGATAACAACAACTTGTGAAGCAGAAAAATTCATAGAGAAAATGGTTGCTGACAACGGGGATGAAATCATCACTGTGAGAGAAGATACCGGCAATGGCTTCAAGTCGGTGAGTACAGGGTTTGAATCCAAGTGGTCATTGCGCTCTCCCGATTTGGGATTATCATGCCGTTAGTATGAATCCATGTCCATAAAAAGGTTAATTCACAGAAACATTCAAGAGATCATGTTTCGTTCTATTTGGAACTCTTCAGTGTGAAGCAGAACATAGTTAACGCCTTGTAAAGAAAAAACAAGTATAGTACACCCACAGACACATTCAAGAGAAGAATTATGCTTTTACATCAGTACTCTGGCCCTGTTGATGTTGTTTGATCGAACAGTGAAAGAACGGGCTCAACTTCATATATAACTCACTCAACAGTCAGTCAATCTCTCTCTCTCTCTCTCTCTCTCTCTCTCTAACTCACTCAATCACGTTTTATACATTGTGACTAATCTATAAAATAATTTCATATCAATTACCATGACTAATTCATACAATAAAGTCCTATTATTTTTTCAGACCACCACAACAAAGGGCAAGACCATCACGCATTACATGGTTAGGGTGTGAGACACCAGATTCAGGACCAGGCATCAACACACGACAGGCGCTGGGTGTATGGGACATGCACCCTGCACAAGGACTTAAGCAGTAGCTTTTCATATTGTATAATTCACAACCAAAAGTAGTCAAAACAAAAGTTTGAATGATGAAAAATACATGAGTAAAAATGGAATGTTGCCAGCAAAAATTGTCCACTATGTCAATCCATGCTTGATTTAGAATAAAAATGAGCTTAAACCCGTAACAAGAATAATATTGGTTCGAGTTATTAATATCAATCTACCATATTTACAATGTACACACTCTATTACTCCTCTCTGTCTCTTGTCTCTCTGTCTGACTGTTTGTCTGTCTGTTTGGCCAGCCGTAGAACGGTCAAAACTTTTTTGTCAGATTTCGTTCCCTACTGGTAGGATCAGTGACAGTATAATGTGACCATTAAAGACACGAGTCATAGTATCTGTGTGGCAGCACGTAAAATGTCAGATGTTAGTCTTTGGATCTGTCCACAATAATATATTATGTGAGACAACCAGGGTGAACCAGGCATAAATCGAAAATCTGACTTTTGGAGTTATAGATAGTGTGTTAAAAGCTTCAAATGTACTTTAAGACCTTGAAATAGTTATACCTCTATCGTTTCTAGAGCAAGAGATATATAACTTAATTTGAAAATGAAAAAAGTCAATATTATGGTATCTATAAATGTTAAGAGGGCTTTAACTCAAAACATATATTAGCGACCTGTGCCTGATTCACCATGGATAATGCCCATTATAACCTATGTAATATTGACGTTGGGCCCTAGACAATAAACAAACATGTAAAACAATCCTCAATCTCCTCAACTAATGAAGTCGCCGTCAGAATCCACGATTCCTAGTACGCCGGCGCAATCTGCGTGATCTCCGCGGAGGCAAATCTCGTACAGGATAGCAGGTACCCTCGGACCACCATTTGTACACGTCAGGGTAGAGGTGAGGAGAAGCCAGCTCCTCGCGGGAGAACAGATGGTGGCAGTACTGGCATAGGGGCAGGTCCGGGCCCTTAACTTCCCACTCTGTGGACCATCTGAACATGTCCACCCACAGATCCTACAGAAAAATGGAATAAGTAGTACATCTAATTACATAGGGCTGAAAGTCAACGGAGCTCAAATCTTTGCAAACGTTATAAAAAAACAAATAAAAGGTTTACTCCTAGCGCCAACTTCATTACTTCTATACAAATTAGGATTATTCATAAGTGTTTGCACTGACAAAATTTTGAAAGCATTAAATTTTAACTGTGAAAAAAAAACGAAAAGTTTTTAATGGCTCCTATTAGCTGAACATTTCTTGAAAATAGTGGGAAGGTGAATTGATAGTTGGTTTCTTAAATTTGACGGGTGTTTGTCTTGGAGATCGATGATCGAACACTAATAATGTTACCCCAGCTCATTCACTCACGAGAATGATAGTGGGGTCGGTGAAATACAAGTGTAATGCGTAAAAGGGCGGATTGACTGGTACAAAAGTGGATTACTTTGGGGTCGAGTGACTGGAATTAAAGAGAAGTACGTCAAAAGATGGAGTTGATGGAACAGAAATAGGGCACTGTATTAGGTAGAGTACATTGATTAAAGTGGAACTCTTCATACAGTAGATTAAACGGATTAAAATGGGACTTCATGGATCTTGGGGTACAATGAGTGGTTAAAAGCGGAGCAGTTCAAGAGGTGGAGTTGGTGAAACAAAAGTGGGATTCTTTATGAAGTGGATGAGTATATTGAGTGTTGAGCATGTGATGATAAATACTAATAGAATACATTGTGAGGTGGTGTGTATGTAAAGAAAAAGTGAAGCCCGACGATAAGATGCAATGGGTGGAACATAAATAAAATAACACATGATGTGGAGTAAGTAAGACAAAAAGGGATCTCTTCAAGAAAACATGTCAGGTGGCTTATGTGAAGAGTCCGCCATAGACTTATTGAATTAAAAGTGGGACTCTTATTAAGGTGAAGTGAGTGGAAACAGTAAAAGAGGCCATAAGATATATTGAGTTAAAGCGCTATATAGCTAAGTCGGTTACAACTCATGGCTGATGATCAAAAGGTAAAGGGTTCGAGTCTCCTGCTGTGCGTATATATCTCTCAACTGCCCATACAATATTCTTCGGTAAACTTAGGGCACGAAAACACTGAGAAGAGACTACATTTATATATATGAATGACAGGAGTTGCTTTAAACGTCACTCGGATACATAAATATCATACACTGTGCATGGACAATTTATTTCCCTTGAGCAGATAAAGGGCAAATAATGAACCGGCGATTTAATTTTTAAAGAATAACATAATTTAGAAGGTAAAAATCTAAGTTTGCTTCTTTTTTTATTCTACTAACCTCCTAGTTTTTTCTACATCTATGAGTGTATGAATGGCTGTATGTATGGCAATGCGATTGGTGGACAAGATAGCCCTGAGGTAGAACATCGGCTTCCATCGTAGTCGATTCATGGTTCCAGTCCCGCTCTGGCGACTTCGCCGCCTACTGGTTGGGTCAGTGTCAGTATAAAATAAGCGGCTGAGACATTGCTATGATATCCCCGCACTGTCTCTGTGTGACAACGCGTAACTTGTCAGACACAAGTCTTGTGTCCCGTCCACAATATAGCCTATATAAAGCTGACCGTGGACGCTAAGCAACAGCAACATATATTAATCTTTCTGGCACAAAAAGTAGCTAAAATTTATGAAGATACAGCAAAGATACCTCTTTCTTTTTAATTTTTTTTATTGCTGTCTCTGCTTTTATTTGTTTGTTGCTTTTTGCTTTGTATGTCTTATTTTGCTGGTTCGCTCAATTAATATCGTTTAAATACACTCAACTGCTAACGTTTCAAAAATTGAAATTGAAAGTAATAACAGGCTGCACAATAGCATACTTTATATAAAAAAAAACTTTATCGGTATATTTTAAAACTAAAAACGTTTAAACATGATGTCAATTTTAAGGATTAATATTGGTATATATCGTACCAAACGAATAATCAGTTTTTGAAGGAAAAGTCGAAACATTCTTTTTGCCTTTTACCGCCGACCTCTAAAAAGATATTAAAAGTGATTATTTATGAATTTACTATCTGTGGAAAAGGCAATTAAAAAAAAATCCCATGTTCATACATTAAAGGATATAAACAGTTACCTCATCCCCCCTCCCAAAAAAGACGGCAAATAAAAGCGAAAAAGCCAAAAGAAAACAACAACCACAAACAAAATGAAAAAACAAAATAAAAAAAAAACAGATGTAAAATTATAATAACAAATATGTTCATTATATTTGGAAAAGTCAACAGATTTTAAATTCCCATGTTTAAATTAGAGTAAATAAAAAATTACCTCATTTTCCGCGAGTCTTTTCAGATGCATCGCTAAATGAACCGGCGACGAGAAGGCAGATGTATCGATTACCGAGTTTTTTGGCATGAGTCTGGAGTAATCGGCACCGCCCCTGACTACAGGCACGACAGACTTGTCGCTCAAGATCCTCAGCAGTTTCTCCGTGACGTAATCGAAGCAGTGCGAGTTCTCGAAGGCCAAGTAGAACTTGTAGTCGTCCCTTAACATCTGGTCGCACTTCTGTCGGTCATCGCAGCGAAGTGGGCCGCATAAGCCGTAAACGTCAACCGGAATGTACCTTTGCAATATCCGGATATAATCGTCTCTCCGCGAAGCGGCGTTGCAGTTGCTAACAAACACAGCCGCCATTTTGGATTTTTTGCGGAAGAGCATGCGCAGCTCCGCCTCTTGCGTCTGGGCCTGCTGAGCGCTGATTGGCTGCGGGCGGCGCTGCGAGCGGATGTAGCCGTGCCAAAACTCTGAGTCGGACCGGTACGTCATTGTGGAGTTGAACTTGGCCTGAAAGGCGTCGTGCTTAAACAGCGAGTTCCGCGAGTTTATCGGGCTCTCCACGGCGAAGAAGGTCCAGATGGTGCCAGGTCGTTTGACGGGCTGGGGAGGAAGATAAGATTGAGTTGAGTTGAGTTGGTTTTAACGTCCAACATCAGCACTATATAGGCTATATTGTGGACGGGCCCCAAGACGGACGTCTGACAATTGTATGTGCTGCCACACACGATACAGGGCGGGGATACCATGACTCCTGTAAGATAAGATAACTGGAGATAGGATTGATTTTGTAGGTTAAGATGAAATAAGAGAAACTTTAAAAGAAGGATATTATATAAAACTGTATGTGGCTTTGAAAGGATGACATACGATACGATAAGAAAATTAAAAGTAAAAAAAAATAAGATGATGTTAGATAAGATAGCATACGATCAATTTAGTTAAGATAGGCCCCCTATGACTACAAAATCGTTTATTCTTTACTTTGTATGTCTGTGCAAGTATAATGTAAATGCTAAGTCCCGAATATCTCGCTCTGGGGTCTAGATCTAGTCGCCGTAAAGATCTTCCTTGAGAAATACGACGTGTTAAACTAGGGTGGTACTAGGGAGACTTGGCTACTAAAAGTCTACCGCCAATAGCAAGGCTATATCGTGGACAGGTCCCAAGACTGGCGTCTGCAAATTTTACGTCCTGTCACACATACAAAAACAGTGCAGGGATACCAGAACTCCGGTCGGCTGAGACAGGACGTGTGTGGCAGCACATAAAAATTGTCAGACGTCCGTCTTGGGGCCCGTCAACAATATAGCCTATATAGTGTTGCTGTTGGACGTTAAACCAACTCAACCAACCAACCAGGACTCCGGTCTCAAACGATCACACTATAGTGATAAGGACTCCACTAGTTGGGGACGAAGTCTCTAGAGCTGG
>RQTK01000113.1:639627-644627 GCA_003991915.1 Elysia chlorotica | reverse complement strand
TATGTAAAGGAAGTTTAGAAAACTAGATATTTTTTTATACCCTTTTTGGTTAAAGAAACAAACCCACTTGTTACACAAGAGAAGAAGAAAAAAGCACCGAAAATTACCTCTCTTTCTCCTTCATGCTCTTTTTTTTTCGTCTATTTCCGTTTTTATGCGAATCTCATTCCCTCTTTGTTTCTAATTCTTTCTCTCACTCAAGCTACCACCCTCGTTCTCTTTCTGTCTAACCGTTAATCTTTTTGTCTTTATTTTGACTGTCTCGTCCTTTTTACTCTCTATTTCACAATCTCCCTCTCTACCTCTTTCTCTTTCTCTATGTCTCCCTCTCTCGCTCTTACTCTCTCTCTCTCTCTCTCTCTCTTTCTCTCTCTCTCCCTCGCTCTCGCTCTCTCTTTCTCTCTCTCTCGCTCTCTCTTTCTCTTACTCTCTCTCTCTCTCTTTCTCTCTCTCTCCCTTACTCTCGCTTTCTCTCTCTCTCTCTCTCTCTCTCTCTCTCGCTCTTTCTCTCTCTCTGTTTCTCTCTCCCCCTCTCTCTCTGTCTAATGGTGATCTCCCAGTTACAGTTATACCAACGCAGCTTACTATTAGTGAATAGTATCAGCCAAGCGTAAATATCTCAAGCAGTTTGCTTATCAATAGTCTTTTTTATGGAGGTCTCGGACTGTTAACATTGAAAAGAAACACTATTGTAAAAAACGGCAATTGTCGGAAAAATCCAGAGCGAGAAAAAATCAATGCAACTTCACCTTTAAAATGACGGGTTTCTAGATTCAAAGCTAGGACTTAGGTTGGGTTGAGTTGGATTAACGTCCAACATCAGCACTATATATGCTATATCGTGGACGGGCCTCAAGGCTGCCATCTGACAATTTTATGTGCTGCCACACACGAGGCAGGGCGGGGATACCATGACTCCTGTCTCAGCCGGTCACATTATACTGACACCGACCCAAACAGTAGGGAACGCAACAGTTAGGATTCGAACTCGGGGCCTTTTGCGCCGGAAGCCGATGTTCTACCCCTGGACCACCGCGCCCCCTCATAAAGACCGAAGAGGGAGATTTAACCGCATGTTGTTGAATTCGCGATAGATCTGGATTCAGATAAGTGAAAAAAAATTAGAGATATGGAGAAACCGGCGATAGTGTGCACGTTTTCAAATTAGAATGTTTCGGGTTTGGATCTCGTTTGGGCAAACATTTTCCTAACTGTCTTGGTAGCCTTCACAATTATGTAACTAGCTGGGGTAGAAATCCTGATGTCCAAGCTCTGATTTAGTGAGATGTTTTACGTAAGCTTGTGCTTGTGGATGAGTCCACAGATAGTGTCTAGCAATAGTGGTTCATAAAAGAAAACAAAAACGAAACAAACAAAAACTTAACCTTAAATGGAGTCACATATCAGGTGTAGCCACTGAGACAAACTAAAATATACCTTGTTTACCCATGAGGGAATTTGGATGTACCAGCAACTTCATACATTTTGTAATCAAGAAACATAAACATAAATAACCTGCTTTCTCCGCCCTCTCCCTCCCACGTCTCTCTATATATCTCTTTCTCCCTATTTCTCTCTTCCCCACTCTCGTCCTCTCTCTGTTTTATATCTATTTATCTCTACCTCCCTCTACCTCTATTTTCTATCTCTGCCCCCCTCTCTTCTCTCTCCCTCCCCCCCTCTCTCTCTCTCTCTCACTCTCTCTCTCTCCAACATTGTCCATTTTTTGTGTGTTTTAAGCCTATAGTATCAGGCACTTACCAATCGCAGGCATCGTTAGCGGGTCTCAACAGAAGTCGTTGTGTCTACGGTCTATATAGAATACAATTAAAACCAGCTTAATGTCCTTGAACATCCTTAATAATCCTATACGAAAACATCTGGCATATGTAAATGTAAAAATAGTACAATGTTTCATACATATTTCGAGTTGCTGAATCTGATGGTTACAGTTAAAAACAGATATAATGCATATTAAAGAAATCAACCCAAAGGTAAGAAGGAACACAATGTGTAAAAAGAATAAAAAGCTTTTTAACACTACTTTTGGTATACATCCACCTCACAAAATAATCGAACACATTCTCCAAAACTTAAACAACTCCAAGAACGAAACATGATCATGATAAAAAAAAACACCTAGAAATCATAAAGGTACCGTCTATCAGGACAGTTCCAGACCATTATGCTTCAGATTGGTTCTAGTCAAGTGAAATTCTGAGCTGAAAATAGTAACCGAGAACCAATCCACCGGGTATCTACATCCATGAAAACAGCTACCCCGGTACATGGGGCTGGACCGAGACTAGATCAATATCTAGATGTTGTTAAGAGTTTAATCTAGACCAGTTTAGATTTTATAATTATAGATCTAATCTATCTTGTATCCTCAGTCTGGACCTATTCCTGTTCCAGTAGCCTAACTGTTGCTGTTCCTGGTACTGTAACTGTTTGTGTAACGGTAACTTTTCTGGTAACCACAGAGCTACCTGTCTCGCTGTTTATGAGACTAGATCTATATAAATGATTATAATTATGCATACGATTTTTAGCACTCTCTTACCATTCATGCCTGTGTGTTTGTTTGTTTGTTTGTTTTTTCAACCGTTGGATAAGTAAAATTTAATTTATGTTATGGTCTGGTAGTTACTGGAACCGGTACCGGAACAGGTACATGTGACACCGATCCGATCCAGGTAACGGTACATCGATATGTTCCAGATCCCCAGCCCAAGACCTGAGTGGTGCCTATAGACCAAATCAATTTCTCACGGTTCCGCATCAGCGATTCTTGAGTTCTTTAGAAAAGTCCTATGCGGCGACGGGTTCTAAATTTGTATGTGAGGATTAGCAACCCACAATCACCCAGGATCATGGACTACCCCTCCCATACCCCCTCCCCAAATAGAAAAACAAAGACAAAAACAAAAAGCACACTCACACAGACATAGATATACACAATCTCTTTTCTTTATTCTTTAATCTGATTAATATTCTTCAGACCAAAACAAAAGCCAACAAAATCTAAATCAGCGTCTAACTCTTTGTTCTACAACCAAGGACGACGCTCTCTCAGAGGTAGAAAATGGGTTATAAAAGAAATTGAAAATAAAGGCTGCCAGTATTAGGGTGGTTTCCAGTTCTAACAAGACAATTGTATAGAACCTTTCCAAACGTAATGACGCAAAGTATGCGCCAATAAAAAAGATAGAAATTGTATAAAAGCTTTGCTTGACCTGTTACACTGTAACTGTGTAATGTGTAAGTGTCCTCATTAAAAAAGAGTATGGAAGGGATACGGGAGAACTGGCGCAAGCGGCATACAGACCTTAACGCCTTCAATTGGGAGGTAATAAGTTTGAAACATACGATTGATAAAAAAAAAATTTTTTGTCGATTTCGCCCCCACTGGTTGGGTCAGTATTAGTAAAATATCAATTGATCGGTAATTTCTTTAGTTAATCAGGATATAAAGCGTAGCAAAATCCGCTTAATCTCCACCGTCGAAGAAACAAGTCAAATAGCCGCTTTTAGGGCAGTGAAATTGTCGATGTTTTAACCGTTTATTTATCTAAGTTCCGAAATTGCATCTCCTATCGACACGCAATCTATGTACAAAAGTTGTCAAACTTGGGAACCAAAAAAGGAAAGCGTAACAAAGTGTAAGCATTTTCTTATCTCTGTTGGTTATATCAATGTAAGAAACTTTGATGTAGTGGTAGACAAATCTGATGTAGGGGTATTCTTATTGGTCGCAACATGCATGTGCGTGCGTGTGGGGGGGGGGGGGGGGGGGGGGGGGGATAAACTTGGACAAGCTGGAAAGACGTGTTCTCTCATTCGGAAGGTCGCTGGTTCGAAATCCTCGATCGGTAAAATACATACATTTTTTGGATGATCTTGTCCCCTATTGGTTGGGTCGGTGTCAGTATTCTCGCACTACTGTGTGGCTGCATTTTAAACAGTCAGACGTTAGTCTTAAGACCTGTCATGAGTATAGCTTTTACTGTTAACGTTGAATGTAAAACAATCCTACTTTTGCGAACCTTAAAATCCGAACGTTATAATTGTAGGCCTTCGTTGACTTTGATAGTATTACACTTTCATTTGTTTGATTGTTGTCATTATTGTTTTTTTTTTTGTGGTGGTGGTGGTGGTGGTATAGAGTGGTAAGGTATAGGGTAGTGATAGTTTTGGTTTTTGTGGTTTACTTTAAAAAAAAAAATTTAATCAACGTTAACACGTTCAAACGAAGTTACTCAATTTTTCAAAACATTAAAGTATACGATAAAACAAGACATTGTTGAAAGTGTATACATTTTCAGTTTATTATATAGTTTCAGTAACAAAGCATCAGTATTTTCAAATTAATAACACTCTTTAAAAAATCTAACAAATTTCCACATCGTTTTACAAAGATAAACAACAACAATATTGCTAGGTAATCAACATAATATATAGTTTTGTGCTGTAAAATCACACATTAATGGCACTTGTCTCAAACCTGTAAACCCCATACGAGCCTAAAACTTGTGGGTAAAGGAAATTCCCCCTGAGGTTCCTCCCCAATGCGACCGTCCAACGTTGGCCCCAACACTGGTACGTCCGTTGTTCCAGGTTTTGCCATAGGTCGCATCATATGAGGTCCCTCCCGGACCTTTGTTCACGTTGGCTCCGAAGTTAGTGTTGCCATTTTGATGTGTCAGGCCGCCACCGTAGCTAGTGCCTCCCGGTCCGTGAGAGATGTTCCCGTTGTACGTGGTCCCGCCATTTTTGTGGTTTACGTCGATACGTCCAGTGGTGCCCCCTGGACCTCCGTACACGCTGCCGTCTATGGTGGTCTGTCTGGATGGTGGAAAAAGAGTGTTTTAGTGTTTTGTATTGCATAGTAGTAGTAGTAGTAGTAGTAGTAGTAGTAGTAGTAGTAGTAGTAGTAGTAGTAGTAGTAGTAGTAGTAGTAGTAGTAGTAGTAGTAGTAGTAGTAGTAGTAGTAGTAGTAG
>RQTK01000113.1:580537-608718 GCA_003991915.1 Elysia chlorotica | reverse complement strand
CTGCTACTGCTACTACTACTACTACTACTACTACTACTACTACTACTACTACTACTACTACTACTACTACTACTACTACTACTACTTTACTACTACACTGCATTACAAAACATTTTCCCACCATCCAGACAGACCACCGTAAACGGCAGCGTAAACCGAGGCCCAGGGGGAACCACTGGACGTATCGACGTAAACCACAGGCGTGGCGGGACCACGTACAACGGGAACATCTCTCGCGGACCGGGAGGCACGAGCTACGGCGCCGGCGTGACACATCAACGTGGCAACACTAACTGGGGAGCCAACGTGAACCGGGGCAGGGGAGGGACTTCATATGGGGCGAGCTATGGGCGTACCTGGAACAACGGACGCACCAGTGTCGGGGCCAACATTGGACGTGGGGCTGGGGGAGGAACCTCAGGGGGCATTACTTTTAGGCACAGGTTTTAGGCTCGTGTGATGTTTACCAAAGTTTCTAGGCCCATGTTAGGTATGTCTACAGGTTTTAGGCTCGTTTAAGGTTTATCAAACTTCAAGGCTCGTATGAGGTTTACCCAAATGTTCTATGCTCGTGTGAGGTCTACCAAAGGTTCTAGGTTTATGTTAGGTTTACCACAGGTTCTAGGCTCATGTTAGGTTTACACACAAGTTCTATTGTGAGGTTTACCTTCAGGTTCTTGCATTGTGGGGAATCACTACTTGATTTCTAGGATGTTCAGTTCATTCTTTTTTTTATTCTTTAAAAGTGCACTACATTTATAGGTAATAGCTCATTTAAATCAAGCATTAATATTAATAAAAATTCTGACACTGTTAAAGCATTAAAAGTTTGAAAGCCTTTTTAGTGCCCCGTTACCTTTTTATCGTAGATTTCTATTGATCATATAAAACTAAGTTTAACATAATTCTATTTTTTTACTGGTGGCCCTTAGAAGGGGCAGTTTGTTGAAGCTGTATACATTTTGCTTGACGTGGCTTTTTTAGGGATGCGTTAGTGTTTAGTATTTGTTGCAAAATAAAATCAGAAAATTAACCGATTTATGTTTGAAACCGCTTAAAAAACGCTTCGCTTTATATTCAGCGAAGGTTTATGTTGTTAACACGAGTACGTGAACTAATTATTTTAAAATCATCCACATGAACAAATTCATTTACACATTTATCATTTTGGGCGGAAATTTATATTATCACGTAGATTTGCAAAAACTAGTCAATATGTCGTGACTTTTTTCCTTGTTTTGAGATTATTATGTTTTTTTTTCTTGTACAAATTATCATTATCCAATTAATTACCAAGACAATTGCCATTAATGTATCTAAGATGTTTACATCATTACATATGTTGCTTACCTAGTCATGTGTCTTGTAATTTCGCTCTTAAAAATGATCTTTGTAAACAATGAAAGAGTGTTATACATTTTTACAATTTGATACTCTTAGAAACTATCTATTAAACTAAAAATTTAATACTTTTTCAATAATGCCTTATTTGAAATTATATTTTTATGTTTTCAAATGTTGTGTACCTTTTTGGTCTTTTAAATTTTCGTTGATTTTTTGGGGGGAACATAATACCATTAACATGATGAAAAAGAAATCTACAAGAACCAGCATCAATACCACCACCACAACTCACCAACAAAAACAAAACACAAAAAGTAACTATTAATGTCTACATCGTGCATATACAAATACATTCTACACAGTTAGGGTCGTCAGTTAAATGTGTAGTAAGCGTCAAGATTTGACTTAAAATATAAAAATAACACGACTTGCAACGAACTATATTCTACTTCTACGTTGTACTTAAACCATTTAGTGTGATTATAAACCCAGAAATAGACTCCTTTCTTTTCTTAAATACAAAATCAATGTCAACGTAGACTTTCAAAACTCATAACAACATATTGTATAAAAAAGATTTTTATTAAACAAAGATTATAAATCTAAGTATAAAACACTGATATAGTGCACTTCTTTCTAAAACAATATGTTATAATTATACTAAGTCCAACTGCTGTCAACACAATGTTTGTGTATGGAAGAGAGTAGTTGGTAAATCATTGGCGCTTGAAAACCTACACTCTTACCAGGAATTGCGTATAGGTTTTTCTATCGGGAGTAGTGGTGACCTGAAACAAAAACAAAAAACACAAATATTATAATTGGGTTTTTGAAAAAATAATGTGTGATCATCGAAAGGCGGCAAATGTATAGCACAGGCTAGAAGATTGTCATATTTCTTCGAATGCGGTTGGATTAGAATAGATTACCTAATTTAGGCACATTCAACCACTTACGGTTTCATAAAATTCAACTTATTGCGTGCTTCTACGTTGATATATCTATTTATATTTCTGTTTACCTATTCGTGACTCTATCTGTTGATATATCTATCCACCTCTCTATCTATCTATCTATCTATCTATCTATCTATCTATCTATCTATCTATCTATCTATCTATCTATCTATCTATCTATCTATCTATCTATCTATCTATCTATCTATCTATCTATCTATCTATCTATCTATCTATCTATCTATCTATCTAATCTATCTATCTATCTATCTATCTATCTATCTATCTATCTATCTATCTATCTATCTATCTATCTACCAACCTATCCATCTATCTCTCCATCTATCCAGTTATCTGTTTATCTATAATCTGCCAATATGTCTATATATCTATCTATCTCACATCTATTAACTATTATATCTATCTGTCTATCTCACATCTATTAACTATCTATTTATCTGCCTATCTCACATCTATTAACGACCAATCTGTCTATCTATCAATCTATCCAAGAAAAAATTATCTGCCAATGCAATTGATACACATTTGAATATTTCTTTACCATGGAAAAAATTCTGTTTATAGTGAGTATCATAACATGTCTTTTACTTTATATCCTAAGCCCCACCCTCTCAATCAGAACTTACCACTGACATCTCGTCTCCGTTGATCTCTCTAACAGTGTTCACTTTAAAGCCCAGCTCCACAGTAAGTTTCTCTAAGATTTTCCCTTGGTCTTCTGTAATGATACACTGAAACAAAAAAATGGATTGGAAAATACTTTTAGTCCAGAGATGTTCCTGTTTATAAGATTGTCTTGAGTAACTGTGGGCATAAGCATAATTATGCAAGGCTTAGCTTATGATTACTAAAACCCAAACATTCATGAATGGGACCTGAAGGAATCACCCATGTCTTTTTTGTGTACTCGGTACTATGGAAGTCTAGGACTACTGACAATTAGTCTTTCACTGTCCTGTTACAAAACTTGATTGATGGACACAGTTCTAGCTGTAGAGGGCAAGCTAAAATCTATATATGTGTGTTTGTGGCCCGCGCGCGTTCGTGTGTGTGTGTGTGTGTGTGTCTGTGTGTGTTAAACACAGTTTTTAATTAGGATCGTTTATGTCACTAATTTGCCGCATGATTATGATTTTTAGTACATATCTAAATAGGGGATGGTGAATCAAATGGAGTAAGTGTGGGTATAGGGATATAAGAATACATGATTGTATTACTTACCAAAAAATCACTTCCTAAATCAACACATATTATCAAGTATTTTGTATAGCATCAAAGCATTTTATACTTCTTTCATCAAGCATTTTCTATTTCATCACAGCATTTTATTTTCCATCGAGGTATTTAATATTTCACCAAAGCATTTCATATTATAATTTCATCAAGGCTTTTTATAGTTCATAGCTCACCTTATATTTCTTGCCACTGTAATTTTCAGTTTCAAATGGTTCGCCTAGTCTATATACCATCTGTTTGGCAGGTAGACCCGGGTTTTCGGTTCTTGTCGTATACAAGTCTCCATCTTTACTGATAGTAACCAGGGCATTACCCAATACCTCCATGGTGCAGAATTCTTTAGGCATGCCTAGAAAACAGAATAATATTAGAAAAGTAGTAAGCCCTTAGTGACAATATTCATTTTCTTCGCTTTATTTACTATTTGTTTATAACGCTGTTTATTTCAATGAAATCTTACTTTCAAAACACCAGGCGTTAGCATAAAAACACTCAATCAGTTTTGACTTTTTTTCTGCAGTGAGATTTATATAGAAGCGCTTTTGTTGTTGTTTTTTGTTTGTTTTGATGGGGGTTTTCTTAAGATGTTAATTAAGACCGTCTTTATTTCTTGGTTTTATCTTTACTCTTTTTTATCGCTTTTCTCTGTCTATCAATCTATATCTCTATCTTTCCTTCTCTCTCTTTCTTTCTCTCTCTCTCTCTCTCTTTCTTTCTATCTATCTATCTTTCTCCCTATCTCTATCCCTCTAATTGACACTCTATATCTCCCTTTCTCTCTCTATCTCTGCCTCTCTCTCTCTTTCTCTCTCTCTCTCTTTCTCTCTCTCTCTTTCTTTCTCTCTCTCTCTCTTTCCCTTCCTCCCTTACCTGACGCTGAAGCCAACTCTACCAATTTATGGCTTCGCGAAGCATCAGTCCTCCAAGTTCCCAAAGCGGCTTCCATGGTGTCAACTGCAGTAACGACAAAATCAACAACACCAATAAATCTTTAACAGCTCAGAAAGAGGTACGAGTAGGAGTCAGCTTGGCTTGTTTTAGGGTTTAGCCAAATATTATTTTTTAAACAATTACAACCCTAATAGTTTTTTGCGCTTAACATAAAATTGAAAATTGAAAAATCATTGTGAGAAACGCTGTTGCATTTAAGTCAGTCTTTTATTGACCCGGATAGGGAGTCGTAAAAGTAGGCAGAAAATACAGATATGACGGTGGAGGGATAATTTTTTGCGGCGTCATTAATACAAGCTTGAAAGTGAACGCCGCACTTTGTTAAATTTTGAGAACATTGGTATTATCATAGGTTAAATTTGACTATAACATATTTATTTGGATTGTTGGAGGCAGGGTGATCGACCTGATTGTAAAATGCAAGTAATGAGAGATATAAAAAGAACATTTTGATCGCCAATGCCAACCAGCACGGCACTCACTGATGATGGTAATGCCATTATGCGAAATCCTTCATATTACCTTAAATTTATGTTTTTATTAACAATATTGTTAACGCGTAATTAGATTTATAACTATTTATATACTATTATACAGCTACATTGATATTTTAAGGACTGTGAAAATAAACACTCTAAGGCAAAGATCAGTATAATGTGACCAGCTGAGACATGAGTCCTGGTATTCTTGATCTGTTTGGCAGATAGGCGTAAAATTATTAGACCTTACTCTTGAGACCCGTTCAAAATATAACATTGGTGCTGAGGTTAGACGATACTTTAAAAAAAACAACAGCCCAGTTCAACTAAACGGAAAAGGTTGAAACAAAAAGTAGACCACAGACAAAATTGAAAAAAACTTACATAGATCTTTAGCCGTTAGAAATAGAGTAGGGCGCGCCGTGAAGTGGGTGGCGTTTTATATAGATCCGGAGACTGGAGAGATGTGAAGGATAAACAATTTCAGATAATTGCATTTTCAGAGCACGATAATTCACGCGAGTTAGTGTGAAAAGGAAGGCATTATTTTTGCAAAGCGTCTAGCGGTTTTTGAAGTCTACACACTTGGTACAATATTTTTGTCGATCCTAAATGTTTAATAAGCTAAACGTGCGCGCACATACACATAAACGCACATCATTGTCAAAAAGATATAATTATATTTAAGCTGGTTTTTATTTGCATACATGTACTTTCCTTTTTTTTTCTTCAAAAACTGTTCGTCCTGAATAAAGGTCTGTAATTTTTACGTCATTTTCCACGTTGGTGAAAGTGAGCTTTTAGTTAAAAATAATGGTCGAACAATGATTGCACTTTATGGGGTTAGAACCCTCGACTTTTAGATGCAGATGCACCAAGTCACCTTGCTACTCAAAGCGAACTTAATTTATACCACTAGACTACTAAATTTCCTTGTTCTGAATACTGATAAATTGCATACGATTTTAAGGGGAAATGAAATGAAAGGTGTCTAAAAATATATATTTAAACTTATGCTTTTTTATGGTGGATTTAACATTTCTTTCATGTCGCATGCATGCATGATATTTAAAGGTTTAATAAGTATCTGTGAACAAAGAAGTTATATAGCAATAATTTTACTACATTCAGCAGAAAAATAAAGTTTGGAGTTTT
Source organism: Elysia chlorotica (assembly GCA_003991915.1). NCBI lineage: Eukaryota > Metazoa > Mollusca > Gastropoda > Plakobranchidae > Elysia > Elysia chlorotica. The sequence continues at coordinate 602,576 of RQTK01000113.1, read as the reverse complement.
CCTCACATAACGTTTCTTATGAAAATAGCGGCCACTTTGATGTTTTAATAACAATGTTATTTAAAATGCCAAAATATTTTACCAGTTTTCTAAAAGTTTTGCACTTGCATAGAGCCATTGTTCGAGAAAAAAGAAGCAAATGCGTCTTGCTTGCTTGATTATTAAAAATTTAATTCATTAGAGGTACCACTTTAACTTGTTACAATTTTCTGTACATTACTCATTTTAACGTATTCAAAATTAAAGGTACCTAAATATACTACTGATTATAAATATAACGACAAACTTGATATCCATGTTTTGTTAATTTTAATTATGTTTAAATTTGTATTTTTAATAACTAGCTGCAATGGCTGTTTTTTTATATAAAATTTTAATACGAGTATGTTTCGTAAAAATGAAACAAACAATAATTATGTTGCACAAAAAAGTTTAATGCTGAACGCTGTATTTGCTTGATCCTCGCTTCGAAGGCATTTTTAAACACCAAAATATGTTTCTAATATAGTCTTTAAATCCAAATTATATTTTTTAAATCCGCTTAAAAAATATATGCATAAAAGCAACCTTTCGGGTAAATCATTTGCTTCCGCATACAGTTTGAAATACAAGCGATTCTACTATTTTCTTCAAGGTGATTGATTAAAAAATTATGCTTAGATGAAATTAAATGCGTATCCTTTTACATTATATCTGCTAATAGTTAAGCTCAATATGAAGTAATTTAATATTTTTTTTTAATCTCCTGTCCCCGTGAGCATTCGAGCGTTGTAGGTGAAATGTTAAAAAGTTGATACGCCTACCACTTTTTCTTCCCCACACTGCAAAAAATGCAATATCTGACATTTATATACACAAAACAATAGTGAACGTTTAACAATATTCATGTAATATCATGCATACTAATACTGGATGGACTGAAAGTCCTGTAAGAGTTTATTGAATCCACATGCGTTGTGCTTGGTATTCAGGGGGGTGGTGGAAAGCCTTGGGGTAGGACATCGGCTTACACGGCTTCTGGTCCATGGTTCGAGCCCCGATTTGCCGACTTCGCTCCCTACTGGTTGAGTCCGTGTCAGTTTAATGTGAACGGCTGAGACAGTCAAGATATCCCCGCACTGTCTCTGTGTAATTGCACATAAACTTGTCAGGCGTTAGTTTTGGGCCACGTCCACAAGAAAGTCTATATTGGCAACAACACTTACACTCACCTTAACATTGAACCCCAGATTAATATATACAGTGGTAACAAGACGGAAAAAACAATAAAATTGTCTGCTGGACCTCACAGCTTTTTTTTTTTGGTTTATGCTAGAAACAAATAAACTAAGGCAACGCCACCCCATAAATAGTATTATGGTTTTAGGAAAATCACAAGTATTTGACGTTCTATGCAATAAAAAATAGCCTTCTTATTTATTTTGTTATCAACAATCTATACCTTGTTTCTTAAAAATCAAGGCACACATCTCTTTTTTATGTTATGGCAATTTGAAATTTATATAAATCATATAAAAAGATAATAGACAAATAGTATAGATTGATAGATAGTATAGATATATATATATGATAGATAGATAGATAGATAGATAGATAGATAGATAGATAGATAGATAGATAGATAGATAGATAGATAGATAGATAGATAGATAGATAGATAGATAGATAGATAAATTAAGATAGAGACATGATGAGCATAATTTATTCCAACACTCAGCAGCTTATGATGATAATTTTATGCTGCGTCTATCATGAATCATGTATTTCTATCACCAATGCATTACTTAGCAATACGTTCATAGCAAAAATAACAACGTTACGTCAAAAGAAAAGTCACAAGTTACATAAATGAAAGTGTGTTGCATCGGCTTTTACCACCACTCAGTTTAAATTGAAGTTCTCCTGTGGAAAGGGACAAAAAAAAACTTTGTTTTTTAATGTAGAAAAATGTACCCAACTTTCACTATAAAAGATGAGAAGACAACTTCAAAAATAGCCTAAATCAACTAACCGTGTCCCGTGCTTGTGCTAGCTGTTCCCACTCAGCCATCTTGTAAGTACCTATTCTATCAGTAATTTCTTATTTAGCTATAGAATTTAAGTTAAATTAACTCTGTTATTTATAGCTAAGCGAAACGTAATTGTGGATAATCTAAATTATAAAAGAAGTTGAGTTTAGTTGGTTAATTAGAGTCCAACGTAAGCAGTATATAGGCTATATTGTGGACGGATCCAAATACTAATGACTGACAATTTTGCGTGCTGCCAAACTGAGACGGTGCAGAGATAATGTTTGGTTTCACGGCAACGCTTTTATTGTTGGTGCAAAGATTCAATTCAATTCAATTCAAATTTATTCAGTCAATGTGTGTTACATCGAAAATATATAATGCTGAATGTGACATCTTCTATAACTCATGTCTTAGCCACATAATCTACGAGGAGAAATCAATATTGTTCAGAGCTAAAGCATTAGAAAGTTCTCAGCAAAAGTTAAAAGAAAACTAGAGGGGTACCGTTCTACGAACGGGATTTGAAATTTCATCTTGCCTTACTTTGTCAAGATCTCGGGATAAACAACATTGACAGTGGTGTTGTCTTTCTCTTGCTTGTTTAAATTTATTAGAATCCTAATCTAGGGTCTAGATCTAGAACTAGATACCTAGATGTTCGGTTTAGAGACGGTGTATACTTTCTTGGTCTAGCTTTAGAATCTATAGGCTAGATCTAATCTACCTCTGTCTAGATCGAGAGCTATACTCTAGATTTAGATCTAATCTAGATTTTGTATGTTTAAATCTAATTTGAAATCTGTCTGTTGGTATAAGAAAAGAGCACGAAGATTTTTGGAAAGACGGCTTTAGAGTTTAGACTTTAGACCGTTAGACGCTCCACTTCCAATTTTCACTTTGAATTTAGGCCTAACTGGTCTTTCTCGACTTGCGGCTATTCGTCGAACTTTCGTCTTAATTTGATTGGACAATATTTCCCGAAGGGACTGTCATGGCTGCCTTCGTTGTTCCCTGTCATGGCTGCCTTCGTTGCGAATGTAAACATGAAGTTTTGTCCATGACAGGGAACAACGAAGGCAGCCATGACAGTCCCTTCGGGAAATATTGTCCAATCAAATTAAGACGAAAGTTCGAGGAATAGCCGCAAGTGTCTTTCTCGTACCAGAAATCATTCGCATGTCGATATCTTTTTCGCAGAGTAATGAAATAAACATTGTGCCTTTCCTTTTCTAAAATCAATCGTTTTACCTAAAAATATTATTACCGTCGACAACATTGTACCAAATTACCCCAACATACCAAATTTCAGGGTTCTATATGGTGTAGTTTGCCCGTGATGCGTGGTAGAAAAACTATCCACCATCAATTATTAATAGAGGCTTTAAGGCAAATTTCACATCACACCCCATTCTTTGAAAATAAAGAAATAAGGTAATTCTTCTACGTTCGTCAGACGGACAAATTCACTTCTGATATACATGAGGTTGTACGCCGCAGGTCATCCATGTTTCTGTAAACCTTTTTCGTAGCTCTAGTGGGACAGAGATTGGCCAACATAATTATGTTCTCTATAGACTGCCAGCTAGGAACCTTCCTGCAGGATGTGTTCGAAACCAAATAAAAAAGAACAAAAAATAATAATAAAAACAATGCCAGCTATTGGTTTAATTTAAGACCGCACACTTAAGATTTACCAAGCAATCACTGTGCTTCGTTATTCCGTCGTGTGATTTGATTGTAGACTCTTCGGCTTTTATTTCTTCTCTCGAGGGTTTTTTTTTTTAATCTGCAACTTTTAAAGATTTCAATTTTTATTTAATTTCTGTTTTTGCAGTCTCTTACCTTCACCATGGACGCTGGATTTGGAAAGTGGAAGGTCGACATGGACCGGTCCCAAGGAGTAGAGGAATACGCCCTTGCTTCAGGTACACGTCAGAAACATGGAAATGAGAGAGAGAGAGAGAGAGAGAGAGAGAGAGAGAGAGAGAGAGAGAGAGAGAGAGAGAGAGAGAGAGAGAGAGAGAGAGAGAGAGAGAGAGAGAGAGAGAGAGAGAGAGAGAGAGAGAGAGAGAGAGAGAGTGAAAGATAAAGAATGTTAAATAAATCGAGACGGAAATCAACTTACTCGTTGATTTTTCAAGAAATTTAAATAAATTAAGTCTTTTAATTTTTATACTAAAGGGAAGAACAGAGTTTTTACACTCTCTAAAGCGATGTTTCACAAAATAACAGGCAACGTAACCGAATTCACGAAATGATGTAAACATATTTTTGCATAACAATTAAAATAGTGATCTATGTATATTAAATTAGTACGATAGTTGAGACGGAATAATACTCGGTTAATATTTTCTGTTCGGCCTACAAGAATACTAGACTTAGAATGTTTAACATTCCAACTACACCAGATTTTTTCATGAAATAGATCACTTTCTTTCTAAATGGAATTTTTGTGTTTATTACGTTGTACCTCCCCGTTATTTTGGAAATAATCGATCTAAGGAAAGTCTATATTTTAGAACACACGCTCCTCATTGTACTAGCGCTAGTCCTCTCTTGGCTGTTCTATCAGTCTTAACGTAAACTTTCTGTGTGTCTTGGTTTTTGCTCTTTCCCCCTTCTCACAAAGACGAATCGAAAGCTTACCACAACGTTTTACTTACGGCTCCCTTAAGCTGTACAATGTATGCCAACCAAAAACACCCTCAAGGAATACTGCACCAAGGTAATCATGAGCAAGATCCTAGTCACCATCTCCATGGAACTTGATGAAAGTTTCACCTAGAAAAAAAAATGAGATAATGTGTGTCTGTGTGTATGCATGACATTAACTAATTGTTTCCTTTCATACTTTCATGACATGTGTATTATGTATGCCTACCACAGGCACCCCTAAGGAATACTGCACCAAGGAAGTCATCAGCAAGAGCGTCGTCACCATCTCCATGGAACTTGATAAAATTGTCAGAAATTAAAAAATGAGATAATGTGTGTCTGTATGTATGCATGACATTGCCTATGTTTTCCATTGAGACCTTCATATGTGTATTATGTATGCCTACCACAGGCACCCCTAAGGAATACTGCACCAAGGAAGTCATCAGCAAGAGCGTGGTCACCATCTCCATGGAACTTGATAAAATTGTCAGAAATTAAAAAATGAGATAATGTGTGTCTGTATGTATGCATGACATTGCCTATGTTTTCCAATGAGACCTTCATATGTGTATTATGTATGCCTACCACAGGCACCCCTAAGGAATACTGCACCAAGGAAGTCATCAGCAAGAGCGTCGTCACCATCTCCATGGACGGGGATGAGTTCGTCAGCAAGACCGAAGTTCCGGGAATGCCTGCACGGGAGATTAGGTTCAAAATTGGCGTGCCTTTTGAATACGAAGCTGCGGATGGCCGTAAATTTAAGGTTTGCTTTGGTTTTTATTACATAATATATAATTATTATTTTTTGTATCTTGTGGTTTTTATTACGTAACTTATAATTATTATTTTTTGTATCTGGGGCTTTTAGTTTTTTAACCTTTTCTTATAACACCCCTAAAAGGTTGTGCGCGTTGATGTTTTATTGTGCTAGCACTTTTTGTAACGATTTGCATACCTTTTTTTGGAAATATTATAAGCACACCCCTTACCTCCTCTTTAGTTACCCCGTATAAGGCGCAAAATAGGAATATGCATTGAATTGTGCCATGAAAAAAAGTTAAAGTGGAGTATTAGCAACATTAAATAAGCTTAACGCTGATAGGTCTCGAGACTAATGTTGGAAAGTCTAATCATGTTAAAGCACAGATACAAAGCGAGCAGAGATACCAGTCATTCTATATTGGCGCATCACATGATATATTATACTGAAACCGATCATATCATTTGGGAACTAAGTCATTCTATTGGGGACTGAACAAACTTCTTTCCGATTACAATTCGTGTACTGTATCAACATTGATTAGACACCTACAGGGCAGTTACACTTGAATTTCGTGGCACTCAGAGAAATACACGGGGCCCCGTTTCGGCAAGGGTTGTTGGTATCGCAGAAGGTGACTTCCCTGTCACAGTTGGAACCTGTGGAGGATAAATGACATACAGGATTGCAAACCAAGTGCCCAAAGAAAAACTTTTTTTGTAAAGAGATCATGAAGAGATCATCGACGTCAGGATAGTGAGAGTCATGGTATCCCGCACCATGCCATCGTTAAAATTGACAATAAACATGCCATCATTTTACATGGTTCATTTAATAATTACCAACAAATACAGAAAAATAGTTTGCTTCTTGCCTGCTTCAGCGTGTATTTTAATTTGTTTTGTCTCTCTTTATTACAGATCCGAATAAATTTAGTTGCATGTTTCCAACAGCAGTAGTAGAAAAGTTTCTGAAATTTTTAGTGAGATTCTTCCCATGCTTTGTTTAGATTTGACATTTTATAGCGCTAAATGCACTCAAAACTGGAGTGTTTAAGTCGTCCAGGACTGGATTAAACCAAATTTATGTAAGAAAACATTCGTGAAAGTATTGTGTGTGAAAAATTGACTAAAACGTTCGATCGAGGTATATCATGATAGTTAAAATGCCACATGCTGTAGCAAGAACACGTGAAAACTTAAAATTGTTCGCTAATTTTTTATGTCTGTAAGCGGGTGAGTTGATTTATGTGTGTATCACGTCTGCAACATGTCAATAGTGTGATGGAGTCCCAAGATTAACGTCTGACAATTTTACGTGCTACCCATATAAACAGTGCGGCGATACCATGACTTCTAACTCAGCTGTCTATATTACGATTACTGTTGGTAATTTAAGTTGAGTCTACAATGAAAGAAAGGTGATATCGGAAATTCTATAAACCCATTCATTATGCGATAAACAATAATTTATTTCAGTAGAGTTTGAAATAATAAAATACACATCTAAACTTACTCCGTGAATACAGTTTGACTCCTTCCTTCTTCGCAAAACCAGCTCTGTCTGACGGCCCATAATTAAAATATGTCCACAAACTGTTTGAGGCTTTCTACAAGCAACATTTTCTTATAAGTAAAGTCTCAATCTAGGTTTCTCTTTTCTTTCTTATCCTGCAGATAACGACAACTTATGAAGATGGATAAGCGCGGGTACAAAGCGAGCGGAGAGACATGTACCAGTAAGTCTCTTTTTGCGCATGCACATTATACTGAAACAAACCGACCCAATAATTAGGGAACTCGTTGTCTTTATTGATGATTGAACCAAATACTTTCCGATTAGAAGTCGTGCACTGTATCGACATCGACAAGACACCCCCCTCCTTCTCTGGTTAGTGATTATATTATGGTAATGAAAATGCAACAAACTGTAGCACAAACACGTGAACTTTTAGAATCGTTCGCTAATTTTTGTTATCATAAATGTGTGAGTTCGTTTCTGAATGTTCACGTCAGCAACATGAGAATATCGCGATCGGATCCCAAGATTAGCATCTGACAATTTTATGTGCTACCACACAAAAACAGTGCGGTGATACCAGGGCGTTTAACTTAGCTGTGTATATTACTATTATTTTTGTTAATTTTAGTTGAGTATACAATGAGAGAAAAATCATATCGGAAATTCTATAAACCCAAATCATTATGCGATAAACAGTATTTCAGTAGAGTTTGAAAAAATACTTTTACTTTTCCGATCCAGCAGCCAATTAAGCCTGCGCGCCTCGGCTGAAATAATAAAACATATATCTAAACTTCCAACATGAAGAAGTTTGTATCCTTCCTTCTATGCTCAACCAGTTCTAGTTCCGGAAACTATACCATAAGACACTGTCTGGCGACCCATAATAAAAATATGTCCACAAACTGTTTGAGACTTTCAACAACAACAAAAATTTTATGTGCAAATAAAAGAAACTGTCAATCTATGCTTCTCTTTTCTTTCTTCTCCTGACGACAGATAACAACAACTTATGAAGATGGAAAGATCGTGGAGACAGTCGTCACCGATAAAGGAGAGGAGGCCGTCACTGTGAGAGAATTCATCGGCGATGAGATTAAGGCGGTGTGTACAATGTTTTATTGAAACGGATAAGAGACTAAACAATTATGTTGCTTTTCATGAGTGGGTAAGATAGAGAGAGAGAGGGGGTTATTATAGAGAGATTGGGATATGCGGGTGGGGGTGGGAGGAGGCCGTCACTGTGAGAGAATTCATCGGCGATGAGATTAAGGCGGTATGTACATGGCTTTATTGAACGTATGATAGATTTATAAAAATGATGTTTGGGCAGGTGGACTTGTTAAAACAGAAGAGAATGGGAGTTAGTGGGTGGGTAAGATAGAGAGAGGGGGTTATTATAGAGAGATTGGGGTAGGCGGGTGAAGGTGGGAGGAGGCCACTACAGTGAGAGAATTCATCGGCGATGAGATTAAGGCGGTGCGTACAGGGTTTTATTGAACAGATAATAGATTTATAAAATTATGCTTTTTTGACAGTTTTGCTTGTAAAAACAAAAAAGAATGAGAGTTAGTGAGAGAGAATTCATCAGCGATGAGATTAAGGCGGTGTGTACATGATTTATTGAGCGGATAATAGATCTATAAAATTATGCTTTTTTGACAGTTATGATTGTGAAAACAAAAGAGAATGGGAGTTAGATCTAGTGAGTGGGTAAGATAGAGGGAGAATTCATCGGCGATGAGATTAAGGCGGTGTGTACAATGTTTTATTTGAACGGATGATAGATTATATAACTATGCTGTTTAGGCAGTTGGGCTCTCTCTCTCTCTCTCTCTCTCTCTCTCTCTCTCTCTCTATCTCCCTCTCTCTCTCTCCTCACCTATCTCCCTAACTCACCCAACCACTATCTTTGTCTACATCATGTCTAATCCATAAAACACCTTCATGTTGATTTCAGACCACCACGAGCATGGGCAAGACATCGGTCCAGTACATGGTCAAAGCCTGAGGTACCAAAGTCAGATACTCAGAACCAGGTCTCAACACACAACACGGTTTGGGACCATTGGACATCCCCAACTAACACAGTAACACAGTCTTTCGGACTTAAGAAGTAGCTATTGCATTTTTTTTTTACAATACATAAGTTTTTGTAGTAAAATAAAATGTGTGTGCTGACAATAGTAGTTAAGTGAATATTACCGGCAATGTTGTTGTTTGTTTTCTACAATGTCAAATGCAATCTGTGTTAAATTATTAAAAACGTGATGAAACAGTTAATGAATACATACCTGTTCGTGTTATGATTTTCAAACTGCTATATTTATTTGTTTCCAAATTAATTCTATGATTTCTGCTCTCTCTGTCTTAACATGTCTTTGTCTCTCTCCTCTCTCTCTCTCTCTCTCTCTCTCTCTCTCTCTCTCTCTCTCTCTTTCTCTCTCTCTCTGTCTTAACATGTCTTTGTCTTTCTCTCTGTCTTAACATGTCTTTGTCTCTCTCTATCCCTCAGTCTCTCCCTCCCTCCCTCTCTCCGTTTGTCTCTCTCTCTCTCTCTCTCTCTCTCTCTCTCTCTCTCTGTGTCGCTATCTCTTTCTATTTCCTTCTTTTCCCGTATTTGTCTATCTATCTATCTATCCATCTTTTATCTCTCTATCTATCTGTGTACAGCTGTATCCATCTATCTATCCCTCATTCTTATTATGTACAATAAAGATCAATGAAGTGGTATTTTATGTGGATTAGAACACACACATAGATGAATAGAAAAGGAAGGACGCAACACATTGGAAAGTTTAATCAGCTCCGAATTAATATCATTTTTGCTCTGTTTTGAAATAAGCAACTAACTAGAAAAGGAAGGTTTGCTGATTACGATTATAAATGACATACATGTTAAGTGAGCTTGAAAATTCTGGTGCTACTGAGAAGTGAAAGTAATAACAGATTATTTTTAATCATATAGTTGTGAACTTAAGACACGGCTTCCTAAAACCAATCGTTTAATATCAATAATGATTAAACAAAACGAACAATTGATTATGAATAATAAGTATCATCGAAAATATCAGGATCCTGCCAAAAGTTCAAAAGTGTTAATGTTATAGCCCAACAGGTGCTGACATTTTATACTAATTGCTTTCAGATAAAACTCATAAAAATTTCATCATTAAGTGTTTAAAATTGAAGCATGGTTCATTGCATTATTTTATCAGTGAGTCTGCTCACCTAACCAGAGTGAAATGTGTTTTATTCGAAACAATAGACTGCAATGCATAGAAAACTATAGTCTATTTAAAAGTGCAACGTCATAATGTATTGGTTGTAGTAAAATCCTAACCTTAACAGGATAAATTGCTTATAATAATAATAATAATTGTTGTGCAACAAATATCTAATAATAACTCTAATTAACACTAAAGGTACGATCATTGTGCAGATCGTTAATGTAGAAACACATAATAGAATGTGGTATATTCAAAGTACCTAAGTGTTCATAATTATAATTTTGTATGTCTCCGTACTTTTTGATTATTAATTTGTTCTAGATTTTCATTCTACTCTAAACTGTCCATCCTTTCAACCAACTTGATTTTTTTTTTTTTACTTGATTCGAAACCAATAATGACATCTACTTTTTCTGTCGATGTAATAATGAAATATATCTTCTCTATTTTTTTTATTACTTGAAAACTGGCATAGTTGATAGAGTGTTGGTCTCCCAAACAGTAAGTATCCGATTCAAAACCTATAATCCATCAAAATTGTATTTGCCCAATTTCTTCAACTGGTTATATCGGTGTCAGTGTATATATAATGTGACTGGCTCAAACAAGGGTCCGCATAATCATTGCATTGGCAGTGGTGGGCATCACATAAAGAATGTTAATGTTAGACTTTAGTCTTGGTACCCTTGGCCTTATAGTTATAGGACCCTCCTTGAAACAATGGAAGGGAGGTTCTCTCTCTTGCTCTCTCTCTCTTTTTCTATCTCTCTCTCTCTCTCTTTTTCTCTCTCTCTCTTCCTCTATCTCTCTTTCTCTCTCTCTCTTTCTTTCTCTCTCTCTATCTCTTTCTCTCTCTCTCTCTCTTCCTCTCTCTTCCTCTCTCTCTTTCTCTCTCTCTTTCTCTCTTCCTCTCTTTCTCTCTCTCTCTTTCTCTCTCTCTGTTTCTCTCTTCCTCTCTCTCTCTTTCTCTCTCTCTTTCTCTCTGCCTCTCTCTCTCTTCCTCTCTTTCTCTTTCACATATTAGCTGGCGCAAGTGGTAGAGCATTAGTTTCTCAAATGGGAGATCACTGGTTGATAACACAAGATCGGCTTAAATAGACACAGACACAGAGACACACAGAGAGAGAGAGAGAGAGAGAGAGAGAGAGAGAGAGAGAGAGAGAGAAAGAAAGAGAGAAAGAAAGGGAGAGAATGAGAGTCACAGAGACAGATAGAGAGAGAAAGACAATGAATGTCACAGAGAGAGACACACACGAACAAATAGAAAGGGAAACAGAGAGAGAGGAACAAATCCACAGACAAACAACTTAAGGTATACACAAACAAACAGAGGATTTAGAAATAGACATATATTCTTAAACATAAAAAACACATAGACATAAAATTTTTAAAGAATAAAAGCAACATTTCCAATAAACAGAAAAACCATCATGGTGTATATAAAAAGATGTCTTTATTCAGTACAATTTTTTTTCAGTCATAAATCACGGAGTGCCAACTATGCCATGAAGCTCCATCGCTCTATTTCAACAAGGCCAACACAGACAAGGGAAAATGAGAATAGACCGACAAAAGACTGTTTGTGCTTGCAATAATCAAATCTATAAAACTATTATTATTTTTTTGTATTTTTATGATTAAGTATCCAATTTTAATCTTTTATTAGCCCTATATGTATTTAGAGAGAGAATGTTGCTATACTTTATTACGAACTATCGCCTATCTAAAAGCTTAGTGAATATTTCATTTACATGATGTTCATAAACATTCATTGACGTTTTTCAATTGTTGTCATTTTGAGTCTGCTTGAAAGTATATTGAAATTGTAGAAAACCTTACACTCTGCGATGAAATATTAGCTGTAGCTGCTATGTGATGCAAATTGTGGTAAACCTAGGGAGATGTTGAAACTAGATGTAGCATTCAGTCTCTTACAACCAATACTAATGCTGACAAGGATGATCAATGTCTATGCCTATTACAACTGCATATGTATGTCTTTATCATGTAACGTTATAATTTTATCTTTCATGCGTTATAATTCCAAAGCCTAGAAAAAGATGGAACATTTACTTTACAAAGATATGCCTGGGTCTATTTTAAATTCTTACACTCAAATTTTCTCTCTTATATTTATAATAAAAAATTTTCAGGCTAAAAAGTTGAACGGTTAGAAATATGTTATAAAGATCTAGTGAAATGAATAGGTGAAAATCTTTATATTTAGATGTTCATCATTTTGATTTTGCAAAGTAGTGATATTTTGATCTAGATACGGAGCTACAAGTAAGTTTCAAAAATATTTTGTTAATTGCACGAATGACTTTCTCGACTTTTAGTCCATGAACTTGAACTCCATTCAATATGAAGAACACATAAAACAGGTGACAGGCTGACAAACAAATACACGGACCTGTAGTGTTAACCAAAGCAGGTATTGATCATAATACTATAGGAAGGACGAAGACTAACAACGCAAACTTTTAAAAAGGTAGGATTAAAGTGATGGTTGGAACTGACATAATACACACACGCATACACACTAGAAAAAAAAAACAATGTTGTTGTTTTGTTGTTGTTTTTTTTCTGTTTTGTTTAGACAAAAACAAAGAGTTTCCCACAATACATCTAGAGTCTAGTCACCATGACAACAGCCGACGCAAACAGAAGCAAAAAAATAAAACAAACGTTCTCAGCTCTCAATCTCGCCAAAATAATTAGAGCAAGAAAAAATTATGCAAACATGGACGCAATTGGACTTGGCCAATGCGAAAGCACCAGATTAAGTTTATAAAAAAAATGTTGAGTATTTTGTTATTTAGTAATAATTATTTTATTAATTGCTAGTTAGACGACTGTACCAGTTTTAGTACAAACAAATACATGTATACATACAACTGGCGAAGCGTTCGATAAACTTTCTTGACACCGGAAAAAACATATTAAATATCTAGCCTAACTATAACAATAACAATTATTAGACATATAGACATCGTTCTTATATTTCGTTGTCCTTCCAAACTGTATAAGTGCATAATATCTACGTTTTCATCTAATTTTTGTACTCGTGATTTAGTAGTATTAGTACATTGATTGAAAAAAGACATAACATGTTACTAAAAATTTTCATTTAAAAAATTACATTAGAATTGAAGAACTATCCCCTACCCAGAAAACATAGCCCTTCCACTTAATATTCTAAATTAGCTACAAACAACAAGAACAGCACCAACAAGCAACAGCAACAACAAAATATTGCCAGTTTCATAACTACTAATCAGTCAACCCATCAGTAAACTGAGGCCAAAAAAATATTATTTAAAAATTCAAAATAATACCAGTCATAATTAATTAATTATATAATTATAAGAGTCATTGATTACGACGTGAGCTGAGTGCATGCGAGAGATACAAAAATGGCGGGGCTGTGCTGGCATTAAGAGGTCGTGCAGACATTCACGTTCACGCCGAACAGGGCGTGTGCTGGAATATTAACCGCCACCCCGTTAAGCTCCAGCCGCATCACGCAGCCTTTGAAGTTCTTGCTGAACTTGCCGCCGGTGTAGGACTCCAGGTCAGGAACTCCACCTGGAAACAGTGAGATGGGGGACATGATATGATGAGTCAGTGATAATGTATTACATTGTAGAGACACAACTATTTTGTTTTTAATAAGGCTCAATAAAATCGAAACATTGTGCAATGTTTAAATATGGCTCAATAACGCCGAAACATATTGCATGTTTAAATACCTTTGTTGATTGCGTTATCATATATTGCATCTTCTTCAAAGTCGCCAAAGTAAAGCGCTATTATAGTTTACCATAATTATAGTCCAAATTAGATTAAACAGTTGGGGATATGATATGGTGAGTCAGTGATAAAGTAATACATTGTAGAGACACAACCATCTTCTTCACGCACTTGTGTTTTGAAAAAGTCTCAATAAAGTCGAAAAATGTTGTATGTATAAATAAGCTTGCTGTTCACTGCTTTATCATATAAATTGTTGCATCTCCTTCAAAGTCGCCAAAAAGCGCTATTATAGTTTACCATAATTATAGTCCAAATTAGATTAAACAGTTGGGGACATGATATGGTGAGTCAGTGATAAAGTAATACATTGTAGAGACACAAACATCTTCTTCACGCATTTGTGTTTTGAAGGAATCTCAATAAAGTCGAAACATATTGTATGTATAAATAAGCTTGCTGACTGCTTTAACATATAAATTATTGCATCTTCTTCAAAGTCGACAAAGTAAAGCGCTATCATAATTATAGTCCAAAGTAAATTCAACAGTTTTAGGTGCTGTTTTTAAGGAAGGGTGTGGGGGTGAGGGGCTCACAGTTTGAAAATCGATGATCTCAAAATCGCAAGGTCCCCTGGTTCGCAACCCACGATCGGTAAAAAAAATTATCTGTCCAACTTCGTGCCACCTGCTCATTGAGTCATTATAATGTCACCAGCTGAGACAGACGTCCTGGTAGCACAGCACTGTCTCTGTGTGTCAATATGTAAAATGTTCAGGCGTTAGCATTGGAGCTGTCTACAGTAATTATAACCTATATAGTGCTAAAGATGGACGCTAGGCACAAATTCATACTCAAACTAGGTCTTGTAATCCGCTCGATGATAACACACGACAAAGTCACAACCTTAATGCATGATTTTTTCTGATCGCTTATTATCTCTCAAAGTTCAAACACCCACTTTAATTAGACGCCTATGCATATTCCCTTCCTAAAGTCTCCGTTCACATTGTAGCCCCTTTATCGCAATACTTTCATTGCTTACCTAAGAAGATGTTGCCTGGGTTGTTAAGGACTTGTTTCTAGACTATAATAGCTTATATTAGGGATAGAATGTACAATCAAAATGTACCTTACGTCTTAAAGAAAAGGCTTACGACGATTCGTAAGCTTCGTCATGATTGTGTATTTTACCCAAGAAGACTTTGCTCGCGTTGTTAAGGACCTGTTTCTAGACTATAACTGCTCACCTAAGAAGGTATTGCTCAAAGTGTTAAGGACCTGTTTCTAGACTATAATTGCTCACCTAAGAACACGTTGCCTGGGGTGTTAAGGACCTGTTTCTAGACAAACATTGCCTGGTGTGTTAACGGCTTGTTTATGGACTATAAAATATTTACCTAAGAAAGCATTGCCTGGAATATTAAGAATCTGTTTCTAGACAAACGTTACCAATGATGTTAAGGACCTGTTTCTATACTATAATTGCTCACCTAAGAAGACGTTGCCTGGGCTGTTAGAGACCTGTTTCTAGACAAACATTGCCTGGGGTGGTAAGGACCTGTTTCTAGACTATAATTGCTCACCTAAGAAGGTATTGCTTAAAGTGTTAAGGACCTGTTCCTAGACTATAATTGCTCACCTAAGAAGACGTGCCTGGGCTGTTAGGCACCTGTTTCTAGACAAACATTGCCTGGGGTGTTAAGGACCTGTTTTTAGACTATAATTGCTCACCTAAGTAGACGTTGCCTGTGGTGTTAAGGACCTGTTACTAGACAAACGTTGCCTGGGCTGTTAAGGACCTGTTACTAGACTATAATTGCTCACCTAAGTAGACGTTGCCTGGGGTGTTAAGGACTTGTTTCTAGACAAACGTTGCCTGGGGTGTTAAGGACCTGTTTCTAGACAAACGTTTCTCGGGGTGTTAAGGACCTGTTTCTAGACAAACGTTTCTCGGGGTGTTAAGGACCTGTTTCTAGACAAACATTGCCTGGGGTGTTAAGGACCTGTTTCTAGACTATAATTGCTCACCTAAGTAGACGTTGCCTGGGGTGTTAAGGACTTGCAGAACGCCCTGGGAGGTTCCTGTCACTGCTGGGTAGTTGTCTAACTGGAGGCTTCCCTCGCGGCCACGTCTGGGAGGGGAAGGGGTGGGGAGGGATACAGGACAGCGTAAGTTACGTCAGCAAAGTCAGCAACAACTACAGCAGCGAGAACAAAAGACAACTATAACAATTACAGCAAAAGCAAAAACAGTGACAAGAACACCAACAGCTGTTTTGTTTGTTGTTTTACGGCACCTCAGCACGGTAATGGCTATGTTGTACAACAACAGCAACAACAATAACTATAACAAAACAAAAACAACAGCAATAAGAACAAAAGCATTAACAAGAGCAAGGGCAACAAAAACAACAAAAAACAGCAGAGAAAGTTTTCTATTAAACTTTTTCTAAGTCATTTAAACAATTTTTAAAAATAATCAGCACAAAGCACACAAAAAAAATAATAACTATAAAGAAACTGAAAAAAATAGATAGCCCAAGGAAGTATTTATTATTTATAGCTGATTTCAAATTTTAGATTTAAAAGCCCAAATAATAATTAAAAAACTAACGTAACTATGTTGTAACTAGTCTAACCAGTGAGGATATAAAACTATTTAAACATGCCATGTGTATGCTTGTATTCCTTTCTGCGGATTCCCCAACTCACCTGGTCAGCTTGACTGTGTGAAGGTACTGATCGTCAACTCGGACAGGGCTCTAGTCAGATCTACCGGGCAACGGTTCAAGGTAACTAATGGAAACAACAAATATTCATCTCACAGTTAGTTAGCTTTCTAAGTTTATAAGTTTAAATTTAAAGGTAGTTTTATTATCACATAGTACTCATTTTGTGTGTGGTATAACACGGAAAATGTAGAAATTTAATTTTTGACATTTTTACAACTTAGCATTTAGAAAAAGGTTTTCAAAATATTTAATTAAAATACTTTGTAGTGATTGTAATTTGTATAATTTCAATTAAAAGTGTTAAACTCTCTAGAAAAAACCCACAATGAGTATAAACTTAGTTATTAGTTATTATTACAACACACAAGACAATTTAGGACACTTTTCTAAACCTAAAACAGTATTAATTTATGTACAGAAACATACAAGTCAATTTTTATTTCTAAGGTAAAAGAAAATATTATATGTGTGTCTTGAGAGAGGTAAATTTTGATCTCATAAACATTTCTCTGTGTCGCTGGCTGTCTGCCTGCCTGTGTATGAGTCTCTGTCTTTCTTTCTTTCTCCCTTCAGCTTTTGTCTATCTCTCTTGTTAAACAAATGTATGTAGATTTCCTCCGCTCGCTCTTTCTCTCTCTCTTTTTCTCCCTCTCTCTCTCTCTCTCTCTCTCTCTCTCTCTCTCTCTCTCTCTCTCTCTCTCTCTCTCTCTCTCTCTCTCTCTCTCTGTCTTCTCCTTGTCTATTCCCTTATCTTCCAAAACCGGGACTCTTTTGCCTTGTATAGTTTCCCTTTTAAGTCTAATTGTTTTTCCATCTATCTTCCCTCTAACTTGTTTCCGATACTCAATGCATGTATATCTTGCGGTCATCCCACCTGTAAACCAAGAAACCATCCTCCAGGTACAGTGTGATGTAGTCGTTAACCAGAGGATCGGATGGGTTCCCTTGCCAGAAGATGAGCCCATCAGAGTGGGTGGCGTCCACGAAGAACTTCAAATACACGCTCTCCTCCGTCATGGAGCGGCGGTGAGGGAACAACGTCTGGTTGTATTCTACGTAGGAATCGCCCCAGAATCGCAGGTCTTCATAGAGGTCGACTCCTGAGGAGTTAGAGCATAGGATTTTTTATTATGTTGTTTCTGCTGTTAAAATACATACATACATTATAGATATAAAATGCACGTCCATCTCGTATTATGTTGTTTCGACTGTTAAAATACATACATACATTATGGATTTAAAAGGCACTTACGGAAAAACATAAAAGACAAGGAATGAAACGGAAGCAAACACAAGCAGCTCCCCGAACAAGAGGCGGCGAAGCAGCCATTCAAAACACAATGTGTAAGAAAGTAACTTGTAATCTGTCACTATCACCATCCAGCTCTTGAAGGAGGCGCCGTGGGCCTGGGGCAGAATATCGCCAAAGGTCCGTGGTTCGAGCCCTGTGAGCTTTCAAGCCTCATACTTAGTTCCCACACGCCGTATATTTACGAGCTTTTGCATGCATATCGCGAGAGGGGGTGGGTGGGGGAAAAGGAATAGAGCGTGTGTCTCTCAATCCGGAACTCTGCGATTCGAAACACACTATCGCAAAAAATAAACTGTTCGATTTAATCCCATAATAGTTGGGACGGTATTAGCCATAAAGTAACCGCTTGAGACTGGAGTCATGTCATCCCCTCACCGTCTCTGTGTGGCAGCACGTAAAATTGTCAGACGTCAGTCTTCGAACCAGCCCATGGTCATTGATCATAATACAGAAAGGTTGAACAGAAGGAATTTTAATAGGTAATGGGGATATTGCCTTTTTGCTGACTTTGAATGTTAAGAGGGGGGTGCAGTGGCCTTGGGGTAGAACATCGGCTTCAGACGCAAAAGGTTCGGGTTCGAGCCCTGCTAGTGGGTCGGTGTCAGTTTAATGTGACCGGCTGAGACAGGAGTCATGGCATCCCCGTCCTGTCTCGTGTGTGGCAGCACATACAATTGTCAGACGTCAGTCTTGGGGCCCGTCCACAATATAGCCTATATAGTGTTGATGTTGGACGTGAAACCAACTCAAATCAACTCTGGACGTCAAGGAAATAACTCACTCACTCACACATGCACATGATTTTAAAACAATTCTTGACTCACGTTGGTCACACACTGGTCCGCTGTAGTACAACGGGCAGTTACACTTGAATTTCGTGGCACTCAGAGAAATACACGGGGCCCCGTTTCGGCAAGGGTTGTTGGTATCGCAGAAGGTGACTTCCCTGTCACAGTTGGAACCTGTGGAGGACAAATGACATACAGGATTGCAAACAAAGTGCCCAAAGAAAAAAAATTTTTTTAAAGAGATCATAACAATAAACTAGTAAGATCGGCGTCAGGAAAGTGTTCTCGGCTGAGACAGAGTCATGGCATCCCGCACCATGCTATCGTTAAAATTGACAACAAACATGCCATCATTGTACATGGTTCATTTAATCACATACAGAAAAATAGTTTGCTTCTTGCCTGCTTCACGGTGTATTTTAATTTGTTTTGTCTCTTTTTATTACAAATCCGCATAATTTTAGTTTTAGTTTCCAACAGCAATAGTAGAAAATTTTCTGAAATTTTCAGTGAGATCCTTCCCATGCTTTGTTCAGATTTGATATTTTATAGCGCTAAGTACAATGCACTCACAACTGGAGCGTTTAAGTCGTCCAGGACTGGATTAAACCAAATTTATGTAAGAAAACATTCGTGAAAGTATTGTGTGTGAAAAATTGACTAAAACGTTCGATCGAGGGGCGCGGTGGTCCAGAGGTAGAACATCGGCTTCCGACGCAAAAGGTCCCGAGTTCGAATCCTGGCTGGTGCGTTCCCTACTGGTTGGGTCGGTGTCAGTATAATGTGACCGGCTGAGACAGGAGTCATGGTATCCCCGCCCTGTCTCGTGTGTGGCAGCACATAAAATTGTAAGACGTCCGTCTTGGGGCCCGTCCACAATATAGCCTATATAGTGCTGCTGTTGGACGTTAAACCAACCCAACCCCCCCCCCCCCAAAAAAAAAAAAACAACAAAAAAAAACGCTCGATCAGGCCGTCAATGAGGAGACTATTACCTGTAAACCCTGATGCACAGTCGCATCTGTACTCTGTGGAACTGATGTCAAAGCACCTGGCACCGTTCCGGCACGGGTTCCGGTTACACAGGTTCTTGTCTTCACAGTCCCGGATGTTCAGGCTCAAAATGGCGGAGTTGATCAGGTCAACCTTTTTGCCTTGGACTGCGAGCTTCACAGACAAGGTTAGAAACAGGAGAGTTAAAGATTATATTGCGGTATTAGTGATAAAAGGCATGGTCTGATATGGAAACAAACATTAAATACACCACGCATTATAAGCCACTAGTTAGCTAGTGTTGGAAATGATGAAATGCAGAGAAGCACCGAGGATTGCATATATTGAAATATTATAAGACAAGGCTCGATAAAAATATTTTGATACGATTTATATCGCCTTAGTTTTTTCCCGAAGAGATAAATATGGGGTCGTGGATAACAGTTGATATTAGAATGCCTTAGACTATCTGCTTATGGGTCAAAAGCACTAAACTGTTTAATGACCAGAATTAAAAATAAAAAGATAAATGTCCTTATGAATTAATGCCACATGTTTATTCTAATCACTCCCCGGTCGTTCAAAATCCAACGTAACATTGCAATGTAAATAAAATAATGTAGTACTAGTTGTGGTATCGTACGGCTACACTCTTACTTTAATTTTTAGCCTGTCAATCCAAGATGTTAACCTATGATCGGTCTGTCATTGTCGGCATGAATAATTCATTGTATCATACACTCTTTCATTTTTTATTTTTGTTATAGGGCAGTGAACGATGCTCTTCCTCTCCATCACAGGGGGTGCGGCAGCCCTGGGGCTTCTAACGCAGGAGGTCCGTGGTTCGAGCCCCGTTCTAACGATTTTGTCCCTAACTGTTTCGATTGGTTTGAGTATAGTGTTCTCGGCTGAGACAGACTCATGGCATCCCGCACTGTCTCTATACAACAGCACGTAAACTTGTCAGGCATTAGTCTTGGGTCCGTTTACAATATAGCCTATATAGCCCTGACGCTGGACGCTACGGCGCTAAGCAATAACAAACAAACAAACAAACAAACAAACAAACAAACAAACAAACAAACAAACAAGCCAACAAACAAACCTCTCCAACACATCCAACAAATCCGTGTGATGTTCCCACGTTGGTGTTGACACCTTCAGACGGGTTGACACCGCCCAGGTAGAGGGGACCATGGAGGTCCACACCCTGGAAGCTGGTGTCTCTGATGCTGCCTGAAAAGCCAGGTTATAGCATGTTTAGAAACTCATGTTGGCTTGTGGAAGTAACATCAAAGGAAATAGTATTGACCGGCATCATTAACTTTGTCCAAATTGTCACTTATTGACATTAAGTGTTCAATTCACAAGTTTTTAAAATAAAAATAATGCTCTATTAAATTGTATGCTAGATTGTTGTTTATTTAAGCTTTTCTTTAAATAATGGACTATAATTATTGTGCAATTTAGACGTATCTGTCCTGATGTGGCGTATAAACTAACTCTTTTCCCAATAATTATATAATTTTGGGTTTGGATTCTTTGGAAGCATCTATGCATCAATTATGTTTTCTAATTTGCAAGGGAAACATCAGAACCTAGCATGCACTGTTTAAGTACATTATAAATAATGCTGTTTCTCATCTATACTTCTCACTTCTTTAGAAATTGGTTACATCGAATAGATGTGTACCTATAAACACAATAATGGGTGGAGGAATTCCTCTAAAACTCTTTAAAACATATTCAATACTGCAAAGTGCTTTGGTTATACCCCTCTCCACCGTTGCTGTATATCATTAGATCATAAATTATATCTAACAGGGAAGGTGTAACTTTCGAACAGAACAAAAAAAAAACAACCTATAGAATTAGCAAATCGACTTAACATTAGTTATGTACTTTTCCTGAGGACAAAAACAATGGATAAGAATGAACAATAGTAACAGAAGATTGCAAACTGTTAAAATATTTTACTTAAAGTAGTCAGAACATGCGTGTGCTCACAATTGACATCATGCTCACGTTGGCTTAACGGGGTTTTTCATGCAAAAAAACTGTCTACACTTAAAATAGATTGCCTAGTTGTGAAAACAACTAAAGAGCAGACCGAGAGAATATAGATATAGTGAAACTTCTCACAAAAGTTAAAGAGCTCACAATGAAATTCATACAGGGATCTAGCTTGTGTGCTTACTCTATCTCTTCACTGAAATTAAGATGGTTGAACAATCTTCAAAAATGTTTGTAAGGAAGTGAAAAAATTAAATTTAT
>RQTK01000113.1:517694-559766 GCA_003991915.1 Elysia chlorotica | reverse complement strand
CAAGAAGAAATTCAGCCCGTAAAGTCCAAAACAATTTTGAACAATAGAAATCTAGTTAAAATAGACACGTTTTGTGTGAAAAAAAAACAAAAAAAACATGCACGTACAGTAGACCCTGACGGTGGTGCTCTCCTCTATCGTGACGCCGTTGGGGGAGGTGACCACACAGATGTACGTGCCGGCGTCGGTCACGGCGACCCTGTCAATGCTGAGGACGCCGTTCTCGTCACGGGCCATTGGGGAGAGAGGGCCTGGCTCCTTCCGCCACTCGATCTCGTAGGGACCAGGTCCCTGCACGGTGCAGTTCAGGAAGAAGGAGGTGTCGGCCACTGCAGTCATCCCGCCAGATGGGTAGATGATCGCCCTCGGCGTCACTGGTTGGGGACAAGTGGACAAGAGTGGACAGGACTTGTGAGGGCGTGCATGAAGAGAATGGATATTCTTATACGTAATAATTAGATGTTGACACCACGGCACAAAAAGCCAGAAGCAAAGATGGAGACACCTATATAGTGACAAATGATCGCCCTCGGCGTCACTGGTTGGGAGACAAGTGGACAAGAGTGGACAGGACTTGTGAGGGCATGCACAGGAAAAATGAGTAAAACAAAAGAAGAAAAAAGAGGATCTACCATGTCTTGCCTTCATCCTGAGCTTTTGTCTTCTGTCAACGCCGCCTGTCGCCCCGTAGGATCCCCCAGGGGAACCTAGGAGACGTTAAACCCAGAGAGAGGGAGATAATTCTCTCCCTCCCTCTATAGAGTACTAGGGGGGAGCAGAGGGTCAGAGAGTCAGAGAGTAGGAGAGAGAGAGTTCAGGAAGAAGGAGGTGTCGGCCACTGCGGTCATCCCGCCAGATGGGTAGATGATCGCCCTCGGCGTCACTGGTTGGGAGACAAGAGTGGACATGGATTTGTGAGATCATGTATGAAGAGACTGGATATTCTTATACGTAATAGTTAGATGTTGGCACCACTGCACAAACAGCCAGAAACAAAGATGGAGACACCTCTATAGTGACAAACGAAGTTAATGCTGGTTGGGAGACAAGCGTGGACAGGACTTGTGATTGTGAGAGCATGCATGAAGAGAATGAGTAGTACAAAAGAAGGAAAAAAAAGAAAGAAAAGAAGAAAAAAAAGGAGGGGGGGGGGGGCTTGGAATGAGATAGTCTTATATGTAAGAATTAGATGTTGGTACGATACAAAAAGCCAGAAACAAAGATGAAGACACCTCTATAGTGACAAATGATCGCCCTCGGCGTGACTGGTTGGAAGACAAGAGTGGACAGGACTTGTGATTGTGATAGCATGCATGAAGAGAATGAGTAAAACAAAAGAAGGAAAAAAAGAAAGAAAAGAAGAAAAAAAAGGGGGTGGTGTGGCTTGTATTGAGATATTCTTATATGTAATAATTAGATGTTGGCACGGCACAAACAGCCACAAACAAAGATGGAGACACCTCTATAGTGACAAATGAAGTTAATTACAAAATTGATGGTAAGATGACGAGAGTGAGAGAGAGAGAGAGAGAGAGAGAGAGAGAGAGAGACAGAGAGAGAGAGAGAGGGGGGGGAGATAAACAGAGAATAAGAGTGCTTCGCCTGTTAAGTTAAATGCTCATAGTATGTACTGTCGAACTGATTGATCAATGTACTGTTAATCCAAAGCAGATTTCCCTTGAGGATCAATACATTTTTAAAAATTGTATCTGAGCTTTTATTTTTATATTAAGATAAGATTAATTTAACAATTGACAGTTTTTGAGTTGTTATCTTTTTTTATCTAAGTCCTCACCAGTAACGATGATGTAGACAGATGCTTTGTTCTCTTGCAGGGGCAGATCTGGCCTGTACGGATCGCTGTAAATGGTGCATATATACTCGCCACTATCCTCTGCTTCGATGTTTGGGATGTAAAGGATACCGTTCCTGACGCTATGTCCAGGTGGTAGGGCCAAACCGCCGGGCCGTCTCCAGTTGTATCTGGGGTTGACCAGTCCATCGGCGATGCAGCGCAGCTCGGCAGACTGACCGACGGTCAAGGTTTGTCTCTCTGGACCCTCGATGGAAGCTCCGCGGATTCCTTGAGCAGTGGAGTCTTCGTCGTTCACTGGGTGGGCAAAATATGGGATTGGATGGTAGCATTATAGGGTGGGG
This sequence comes from Elysia chlorotica, assembly GCA_003991915.1. Taxonomy (NCBI): domain Eukaryota; kingdom Metazoa; phylum Mollusca; class Gastropoda; family Plakobranchidae; genus Elysia; species Elysia chlorotica. The sequence goes on along the minus strand of RQTK01000113.1, from coordinate 557,609 downwards.
TTATGGGGTAAGGGGGATCAGAGAGTGAGAGAGTGAGAGAGTAGGAGAGGGAGAGAGGGAGAGAGGCAGAGGGGAAAAGAGAGACAGGGAGAGAGGCAGAGGGGAAAAGAGAGAGAGGGAAACAGAGAGGCAGATACATAAGATAGAGACAGAGAGGAAGATCAAAGAGAGGGGCAAAGACAGAGGCAGATAAAAAAGCGTGAAGAGGAGACGGAGTCAGAGACACAGTGAGACAAACAGACAGGACAAGGGAGAGACACAAATAGAGAAGGTATGAAAGAGAGAGAGAGACAGAGAGAGACAGAGAGAGATAGAAAGGGAGAGAGGGAAACAGAGAGGCAAATACATAAGATAGAGACAGAGAGGAAGATCAAACAGAGGGGCAAAGACAGAGAGAGATAAAAAAGCGTGAGAAAAAGACGAAGACAGAGGCACGGTGAGACAAACAGACAGGACAAGGGAGAGATACAAATAGAGAAGGAATGAAAGAGAGATAGAGAGACAGAGAGAGAGAGAGAGAGAAAGACAGAGAGAAAAACGAGAGAGAGAGAGAAAGAGAATAAATTAAAGAGCGCTTTTCCTAATAATAGTTTAATAATTTATTCTAAAAAAAATAATAATAAATAAATGAATATCGAGTAATATTATGTCACATATGTTTTTAATTAATATTATAAAAAAATGTGTCCAAAAACAAAATCTCTAAAATTGCAAGAAATAAAACCAACGTAAAAACATCTTATTTTGCTGATTTATTTTGTTTTGACTTTTTCATCCCATTTTTAGCCAAAACTAAATAATTTTAGAAGCAATTAAGTCACCTTCAAGGACCACAATTTCAGTGGAACTTCCATAGTCGTTGGACGCCTCGCAGATGTAAGTGCCGGCCTGGGAGAAGGAAACACGCTCGAACAGGAGCTGAGCACTGCCCGCGCCCTACAGACGATATATGGAGGAGAAAAATCAGGAAAATAAGAAAAATCAGTTCTCGTTAGTTTTACATCATGACAAATGATTCAAAACTGCACACAATATATGGAGGAGAAAAATCAGAAAAAAATTAATCAGTTCTCGTTAGTTTTACATCATAGCAAATGTTTCAAAACCTACTGTCTGTCTGTCTGGAGCTGAGCACTGCCTGCGCCCTGCACACAATATATGGGGGAGAAAAATCAGAAAAATCAGTTTTCGTTAGTTCTACATCATGACAAATGATTCAAAACTGCACACAATATGTGGAGGAGAAAAATCAGGAAAATCAGTTCTCGTTAGTTTTACATCATGACAAATGATTCAAAACTGCACACAATATATGGAGGAGAAAAATCAGAAAAATCAGAAAAATCAGTTCTCGTTAGTTTTAAATCATGACAAATGATTCAAAACTGCATACAATATATGGAGGAGAAAAATCAGAAAAAATTAATCAGTTATCGTTAGTTCTACATCATGACAAATGATTCAAAACCTACTGTAGGTAAAAGAATAACATACATGTAGTATTTGTTCGGTTTCCGGGGTTAGTATAATGTGAACGGCTGAGACAGGTGTCCAGGTCTACCTGCTCTGTCTGTCTGTCTGTCTGTCTGTCTGTCTGTCTCTCTCTCTCTCTCTCTCTCTCTCTCTCTCTCTCTCTCTTTCTTTCTCTCTCTCTCTCTCTCTCTTCTATCTATCTATCTATCTATCTATCTATCTATCTATCTATCTATCTATCTATCTATCTATCTATATATCTATTTATCTCTATCTCACTCCTTCGCTCTCTCTTTCTCTCTTTAACTCATTTACGTATACGGAGGACACCAGATAATAACGGTTCAAAGCCGTACCCCTTCTTTCTCAATCTGGATAACTGTTTGTTAGGCACCCCATACACACAGATTATACTGCTTTTAGCAGGTCTAAAAATGTATCAAACGTTACACTTGGGACTCTTTTTAAACCTATAAAGCACTTTCGTTGGACGATAAGCAACACATTTAAACCCAGACTCATAGGTTCAGATCCTTTTAGTAGGACGTTAAATTTGTCAGACGTTACACCTGGGACTCTTATAAAGCCTATAAATGACTTTCCGGGGACCATAAGCAACAAATTCAAACTCAGACTCACAGGTTCAGATCCTCTTAGCAGGATGTTAAATTTGTCAGATATTACACTTGGGACACTTATAAAGCCTAAAAAGCACACCCCTGGGACCATAAGCAACACATTTAAGGTCAAACTCACAGATTCAGATTTTTTTGGCAGGACGTAAAAATATCAGATGTTGCACTTGGGATTCCTTTAGAGCCTATAAATGACTTTCCTGGGACGATTAGCAACAAATTCAAAGTGAGACACACAGGTTCAGATGCTTCTTGCAGAACGTCAAATTTGTCAGACATTACACTTGGGACTCTTAACAAGCCTAAAAATCACTTTCGTTGGACGATAAGTCACAAATTCAAACGCAGACTCACAGGTTCAAACTTTTTCGCCATGACGTAAAATTTATCAGACGTTACACTTGGGACACTTTCCTAGAACGATAAGCAACAAATTTAAAGTGAAACTCACAGGGTCAGATGCTTCTGGCAGGACGTCAGAGCGTCTTCTCTGTCCAGACTTCCAGGAGACGGTGGGGGTGGGCTCTCCAGTTGCCACACACTCCATGAACACCCGACTTCCAACGATGCTCACAACCCGAGTGCCTGGGGTTACCGTGATGGTGGGTGGGCCTGGTGGTCATGGGAAACGATGGATAGGTGTATATATATAACAACAAGAACAAAATCCCACCAAAAAACAAAGGCTTAGAATTCGTTCTCTAATAGTGGTTATGGAATGCGGTGTAGCGACTTAATTATCGACCGCACTGACAAACTGACAATTCCAACTGGAATCTTTGACTGCCAAGACTGTCGACGAGACTGGGCCTAAGATTAGTATAAGAACAACACAAACTGCACGATTTTCCCAACGGCTTTTCTCACGAACGCCTCTCTTCTACTAGATCTGTCATCAACAATAAATGTTTGAATTAAATCTACGTTGTTCTCACATCTTAACTCTCTCTCTCTCTCTCTCTCTCTCTCTCTCTCTCTCTCTCATTCTCTCTCTCTCTCTTTCTCTCTCTCACACTCTCTCTCTCTCACTCAGCATGTAGAATTGTCAAATGCTAGTTTCGGCACCCGTCCACAATATAGCCTTTCAAGAGCTGTGGTAAGACGGTAGAACAGACGGAGGACACCAGATAATAACGATTCAAAGCCGTACCCCTTCTTTCTCAATCTGGATAACTGTCTGTTAGGCACCCCAAACACACAGATTATACTGCTTTTAGCAGGTCTAAAAATTTATCAGACGTTACCCTTGGGACTCTTATGAAGCCTATAAATCACTTTCGTTGGACGATTAGCAACAAATTCAAACGCAGACTCACAGGTTCAAATTTTTTGGCAAGGCATAAAATTTATCAGACGTTACACTTGGGACACTTTCCTAGAACGATAAGCAACAAATTTAAAGTGAAACTCACAGGGTCAGATGCTTCTGGCAGGACGTCAGAGCGTCTTCTCTGGCCAGACTTCCAGGAGACGGTGGGTGTGGGCTCTCCAGTTGCCACACACTCCATGAACACCCGACTTCCAACGATGCTCACAACCCGAGTGCCTGGGGTTACCGTGATGGTGGGTGGGCCTGGTGGTCATGGGAAACGATGGATAGGTGTATATATATAACAACAAGAACAAAATCCCACCAAAAAACAAAGGCTTAGAATTCGTTCTCTAATAGTGGTTATGGAATGCGGTGTAGCGACTTAATTATCGACCGCACTGACAAACTGACAATTCCAACTGGAATCTTTGACTGCCAAGACTGTCGACGAGACTGGGCCCAAGATTAGTATAAGAACAACACAAACTGCACGATTTTCCAACGGCTTTTCTAACGAACGCCTCTCTTCTACTAGATTTGTCATCAACAATAAATGTTTGAGTTAAATCTACGTTGTTCTCACATCTTATACATTATCAACGTTTATGTTGTACCTAGCGTTCTTACAGTGGATTACTATTTGATTCATTTATTTATTACATAAATTGGACACGAACCTTTTTCATAGAAATAAAAAGCCGTAAAAGCACTTAAGCAAGTGATTAATGCATGTGCTTTTGTTTATTGTTTTCGTGTATATATCAAGATTACTACTGTTGGCGGTATATCCACTCAAATGTCTCTTGTTGTTTGTAGTAGTAGTAGTAGTAGTAGTAGTAGTAGTAGTAGCAGTAGTAGTAGTAGTAGTAGTAGTAGTAGTAGTAGTAGTAGTAGTAGTAGTAGTAGTAGTAGTAGTAGTAGTAGTAGTAGTAGTAGTAGTAGTAGTAGCAGCAGCAGTAGCAGCAGCAGTTGTGGTGGTAATAGCAGTAGTCCTCATCGTAGTAGTCCTGGTAGTACCAGCAGTAGCTACCAATAGGAGTTACTATTTCTTTATTGAGAGGCTCACCTTGAACTCTGAGACTTGCTGTAGCGGTGACAGTTCCCATCTGGTTGGTGGCTGAACACACGTACTCGCCCTGTTCCTCTGAGGTGATGCCCGTGAACATGAGCACACCGTTGATCTCGCGAACCTCAGTCCTGGATGTGAAAGACCTTCCGCCTGGTCTGTAGCAGTTGATGAGAGGAAAACACAGTGAAAAGTACATATTTATAAAAGGCTGTTTTATAATCTTATATTTTACTATCTAAACGTATTACTGTCTATTCGTAAATCCACATTGACAGATTAAAAAAAAAACATTTATTATTTTTTAAAGTCAAAAGACATCTTTGTTTTTTAAGCTACCATTTAACGCATCCAACGCTCATAGTGTCACTGTCAATATTTTATGACAAAGGTATACATTGAATGCGTGATATAATTATTAGCAAAGTGAATATTTGGTAGTAGATGATTTAACGAGGAAATTTTCAAATATAAGATAACTTTAAATGAGGGTGGGAGATAGTTTAACTAGGCAAATGGGGCGGAATTTCTTTCCATAAGATCACTTCAGGGAACCTTAGAGGCATTTAACCCAGAGAGAAGTTAGGCAAATATATGTAAGCTTTATGTAAATAACACAACGACGAGAACTGATAATTACTTAGTCTTTTAAAACATCGGTGTGCACGTATCTTGACCATTATTATAACAAGGTAACGGTTATGACATAATTAGGGGGGCGCGGTGGTCCAGGGGTAGAACATCGGCTTCCGACGCAAAAGGTCCCGAGTTCGAATCCTGGCTGTTTCGTTCCCTACTGGTTGGGTCGGTGTCAGTATAATGTGACCGGCTGAGACAGGAGTCATGGTATCCCCGCCCTGTCTCGTGTGTGGCAGCACATAAAATTGTCAGACGTCCGTCTTGGGGCCCGTCCACAATATAGCCCATATAGTGCTGCTGTTGGACGTTAAACCAACCCAACCAACCAAACCATGGCATAATTAAGACTCACAAGGTAGGCATGCACGTACCTGGACCACACGATGGTAGGAGTGGGAGATTTTATGTATATAACACAACGGCGAGAACTAGGCATTATTTAGTCTTTTAAAACAATGGTGTGCACGTACTTTGAGCATTATTATAAAAAGGTAACGATTATGACATAATAAAGACTCCCACTCACAAGACAGGCATGCACGTACCTGGACCACACAATGGTAGGAGTGGGAGATCCCCCGACGACTCTACACTGGAACATGGCGTTTGCTCCCAGCCTGGTCACCTGGGAGTTCTGGGGGTACATCTCGATTCTTGGTGCCTCGCGGCCTGAGATGGTGAACAAAGTGTAGATGTTATTATTATCATGAATATCATTGTGTTTAGTCTTCCTCTTCCTCTTCATGCTCTCTCTCTCTCTCTCTCTCTCTCTCTCTCTCTCTCTCTCTCTCTCTCTCTCTCTCTCTCTCTCTCTCCTCTCTCTCTCCCTGTTTTCTTTCTTCTTCTTCTTCTTCTTCTTCTTCTTCTTCTTCTTCTTCTTCTTCTTCTTCTTCTTCTTCTTCTTCTTCTTCTTCTTCTTCTTCTTCTTCTTCTTCTTCTTCTTCTTCTTCTTCTTCTTCTTCTTCTTCTTCTTCTTCTTTTCCTTCTTTTTCGTTTTGTTTCGATATGCTCTGTGGCTGAGGATTGTGTTCGGTTACTGACTGCCGTTTTTATTGGTGTGTGTTTGTGTGTACGTGTCTACATTGTGTGTAGTGTAACTGTATGTGTATGTGTGATGTACTCACGTTCAACCTCCAAGATGGCCGCGGCCTGGGCCCGCCCTGCACTGTTAGACACACGGCACACGTACATGCCCCGGTCTTCCATTGTGACGCGGAAGACTCGAAGGACGTTCCCTTGTACCTGTGCAATATGATAATGTATCATTATTGTCATGTATAAAAGTTTTTATTGTGATAATGTATCATTTTTGTCATGTATGGAAATCTATAATTTAATAATGTATCATTTTTGTCATGTATGGAAATGTATAATTTGATAATGTATCATTATTGTCACGTATGAAAATCTATAATTTGATAATGTATCATTGTTGTCACGTATGGAAATGTATAATTTTATAATGTATCATTATTGTCATTTATGGAAATGTCTAATGTGATAACGTATCATTATTGTCATGTATGGAAATGTGTAATTTGATAATATATCATTACGTGTATTGTCATGTATGGAAATCTATAATTTGATAATGTATCATTATTGTCATGTATAGAAATTTCTATTGTGATAATGTACCATTTTTGTCATGAATGAAAATGTCAATGTGATAACGTTTCATTATTGCCATGTGTGGAAATGTTTAATTTGATAATGTTTCATTATTGTCATTTATGGAAACATCCAATGTGATAATGTATCATTATTGTCATGTGTGGAAATGTCTAATGTGATAATGTTTCATCATTGTCACGTACGGAAAAATATAATGTGGTAACGTATCATATTGTCATTTTTGGAAAAATAAAAATGCAATATGCATTACTTTTTGTCTATATGCTTAACATGCACAAATACATGTATGTTCATAAGGCTTTGCAAAATAGTATTCCTTCACGTGTTATTTTTCAGTTGAAGATAATTGTGTATATTGCACAAATGTATTTAAATTTGAATTTTCGAGTCTATGTTACATGTTGGCTATGCGTTGAAGATTTAAAGTATAATTCACACATGCATTAACTATATTTCTGCTGTGCAATCTATGTAACGTGTAGTCTGTTTTAAGTATGAAAAATAGTGTGCTGCATGTTCACTTTTATGTATGATGTTCTCTTAATTTTGTTTCAAGTCTGGCTATACATTTGTAGGAAAACTCTTCGTATAAACCGTAGGTAAATAGCAACTGCAAAAGATGTGCATTATATAATACTTCAAAACCAAAGCAAACAAAATTGAATAGTAGCATAAGAGAAGACGGTGGTCTAGCTGAAAGTTTCAAGCAATAAACATTTTCATCAGGTAATAAAACAAAACATTGTAGGATCCAATAACCAACATTAATAAACATGTCTCATCTTGTTAAGCAAATCTCATATATCCAATAGCCAATAGTAATAAACCTGTCTCATCATGTTAAGCAAATCTCATAGACCCAATAGCCAATAGTGATAAACCTGTCTCATCTTGTTAAGCAAATCTCATAGATCCAATAACCAATAGTAATAAACCTGCCTAACCCGGTAAAAGAAAATCTCATATATCCAATAACCAATAGAAACAAATCTCATAGATCCAAAAACCAATAGTAATAAACCTGTCTCATCTTGTTAAGCAAATCTCATAGACCCAATAGCCAATAATAATAAACCTGTCTCAACTTGTTAAGCAAATCTCATAGATCCAATAACCAATAGTAATACACCTGTCTCATCTTATTAAGCAAATGTTATAGATCCAATAACCAATAGTAATAAACCTGTCTCATCTTGTTAAGCAAATCTCATTGGATCCAATAACCAATAGTAATAAACCTGTCTCATCTTGTTAAGCAAATCTCATAGATCCAATAACCAATAGTAATAAACATGTCTCAACTTGTTAAGCAAATTTCATAGATCCAATAACCAAATAGTTATAAACCTGTCTCATCTTGTTAAGCAAATCTCATAGATCCAATAACCAATAGTCATAAACCTGTCTCATCTTGTTAAGCGAGGTACCTGGTGTTAAGAAAATCTCTTAGATCCAATAACCAATAGTAAAAAACCTAGTTAGTCTCATCTTGTTAAGCAAATCTAATAGATCCAATAACCAATTGTAAAATACCCGTCTCATTATGTTAAGCAAATCTCATAAATCCAATAACCAATAGCATTACACCTAGTATTACCAGAATAACCCATTATGTTTTTTATAAAACATTGTTGTACCTGATGGTTATCTGTGAGTTCTCCTCCGGCCATTAACCACTCCACAACTGGTTCAGGCTCGCCGGTTACGATGCAGGTGATGGTGGCCGACTGACCGGTGCCAACTGTCTGGCGAGGTGGGTCGACTCTGGCTGTTGGGCGCTCGGCTGGGAAAGCCAGGAAGGAATTGGTACAGGTATGTATAATAATTATATATTGGCTGAAATGATAGTAGTTTCATAATAATTTTTCTTGTAGAGTTGGCAGTGAGGAGAGTAATTAGATGAATTATGAGCAAGAAAATGAGGACTGCCGTGGAAATTAAAATTTTATTTTGAGAGTAATGGTTAGAGGATTCTGATAACAAAAGTGGTGAGGACAGTGAGTGAGTAGACTAAAGAAAGGGCGTATGATAAGCAAATGAGGGGGGTCATGGATATTAACATGAGAAGAAGAATGAGGGTAATAATGAAAACGGAACAAAGAGATAATGACGATCATAGTTAGGAAAAGAATGAGAAGGACAATAAGAAGGAAACGGATGGTGATAATGGATAGTGCAATGAGAAGGGAAATGAGAGGCGTATTAAGAAGTAAACTAACGATGTTGACGAAGATAAAAGTGAAAAAAATAGGATGACAATACAGACTACATTCATAAGAATAATGAGAGGAATAATGAATAGGGAAATAAAGGGGTGTGCTGGAGATACTAAAGTGAAGAAAAAAAGAAGGTAATAAAAATAATATAATAATGAGAAGGATGGTGGAAAGTGGAACAATCCGATGAAGTCTCTATCAAAAAATGCTGAGAATGAAAATGAAAGGGACAATGAGAATGATAACGGCGATGACTAATGACTATTATTGACTGATGACTGGGTGTAGGTACCGGCTTTTCCATTGACGATAAGTCCCTAATGAGTCCCTAACAGAAAATGTTGACAGTGAAAACGAAAGAGACAATGAGAATGATAACGGCGATGACTAATGACTAATGCCTAATGACTAATGACTAATAACTAATGACTAATGACTAATGACTAAAGACTGATGGCTAATGACTAATGACTGATGACTGATGACTGATGACTGATGACTGATGACTGATGACTGATGACTGATGACTGATGACTGATGACTGATGACTAATGACTGATGACTAATGACTAATGACTAAAGACTGATGGCTAATGACTAATGACTGATGACTAATGACTAATGACTAATGACTAGTGACTGATGACTAATGACTACTGACTAATGACTGATGACTTATGACAAATGACTAATTACTAATGACTTATGACTAATGACTGATGACTAATGACTAATGACTAATGATTAATGACTAATGACTGATGACTGATGACTAATGACTAATGACTAATGACTGATGACTAATGACTTATGACTAATGACTAATGACTGATGACTAATGACTAATGACTAATGACTGGGTACCGGCTCTTCCATTGACGATGAGCTGAACAGTGGCCTGGCCTACAGAGCCTCCTAGGGTGGACGTGGCAGTACAGTAGTAGACGCCCGCGTCGTCTGTCTGGAGGTTGGTCAAGGTGAGCACTCCGTCCCTCTGGCTGGAACCTGTCGGAGAGCATGAGCAGGATACATAGTTATATATACCGTTCCCAAATGCTATTTCAAATGAAATCTAGAGTTTGTTTCTTTTAAATCAAACGAAACCAATAAGTAGTGATGATAAAAACGTTTCCTATGATGTATATTAATAGCCTGTAAATTTTTATTTTATTTTGAGGGTTCTAAATTATTCATAGTTAAATAGTTGTCTGTTGTTGTTTTTTTTTCCAGTAAAATAATACACAATACAATGTTTAAAGATGGCTATTTATAAGCCATTATATATGAGTAATCAAAATGAAAAACTAGGACATATGTATAATTGTTAACTCTCACTTCCCTCTCTGTTTTTTTTCTCAATTTCTCCATTTTTCCTTTTTTGCTCCTCCTTTTTCTCTTTTTTTTCTCCCATATCTCTCTTATTTTTTCCACTTTTCCCCAATTCCTCCCTCTGTCTCATATCTCCCCCATCTCCTCTTACAGCCTCACCTGAAGGGAGTGAGCTCTTTCTTTAGTTTACACGATTATGATGTCTTCCGCTCCCCCCTCCCCCCAAACTTAACATGTTAACTCTCTCTCTCTCTCTCTCTCTCTCTCTCTCTCTGTCTCCCTCCTTTTCTCCCTCCTTATCTCTCTCCTTTTCTCACTCATTCTCTCTCTGTCTCTTCCCTCTCTCCCCCCCTCTCCTTCTCCCTCCTCCCTCCCTATGTCCCCTCCATCTCCTGTTTGATGCGCCTCACCTGCAGGGAGTGGGGTCCTTCCTTTAGTCCAGACGATGGTGATATCGCCAGCTCCGCCCTCGGCGAAACACTGGATCTGCTCTGTGCTGCCAATGGTGCCAATGATTCTGGCCCGGTCGGTCCTCACAGTGATCTCATCAACTGGGGAAACAATACACAGGGCAAGTTTATTTCTTTATTGGAATGATATCAGTTGACCAATCCTCAGGTAAAGTTGTAACTAAGGTTTAAAGAACGACAGGGAGCTAGCGTGACGCGTGTTGACTTTATTTTTTTATTGGAATGAAAGCAGTTGACTAATCTTGAGACAAAGTTGTAACTAAGCTTTCAGGAACGAAGCTTTCGCCTTAGATATCCCGACCTAGTTACGCAAAATCCTACCCGTGAAGCCTCTCACTATTTTATGCTCTCTGGTACAAAAGTCACTAAGTTTTAATGATTACACCTTATAACGCCTATCCAGGCGATACAGCAGTCACTCACCCCTGGGCCTGACGTAGATGATGGTTCTGAGCTCGGTGGTTCCCTCGGAGTTTGAAGCCCTGCAGAAGTAGTCGGACTGGTCATCCAGCGTTGCCGACTCAAACCTGAGCACGCCAGTCTCATCAGTGTAGGCGTAGTCTGGCAGCGGCAAGTTGCTCTCTGTGGATACCATGTAAACATTCATTAGTTAAGGCTGAAGGTTGTACTTATACGACTTTTGGGAGCATGGATTTATTCATAGTTCTATACTAAAATTCGCATGGCTGACTAGAATTGAGTTGGTTTGTAACGGATAAATAACTAGTAGCAAGTTTTGTGTATTTTTTCTTTTAAGAAGATGAGTTTTAAAGGTAACACTCTGAGGGAGGACTTATACATTTTTTGTCATTTGTTCTAGAATAACAACTGTGTCAAACCATACATTTTAACTAAACAAGTACGTGTGTGTCTGTGTGTATTTTCAACAAGACAACATAAAATAGGAGAGAGACTTTGAAATGCATTCTTCCCATTTTTTAAGTCAATGTTTTTGCACACTTGAGTCTTTCTCATCGAATATGTCTTTGATTTATTTTTTCTTTGATCTTTAGACCATTAATAGAAACAATCATTTCCTTGAAATATCCAAAGAGCTTCAGAGCTGTTGTATTCATCTGTTTAGATGAACAATGGAAAGATAATTAAAATGTTACATTGTCCTCAATGAGAGCAATTATACGGTACATTTGTTTTGTTGTTGTTGTTGTTGTTGCTGTTGTTGCTGTTATTGTTGTTGTTGTTTTTGTTGTTGTTGTTGTTGTTGTTGTTGTTGTTGTTGTTGTTGTTGTTGTTGTTGTTGTTATGTATTGCATTGGTGCCGAGAAGAACGTACTTTTGGTCCAAGTGATGGTCGGTGTTGGTCTGCCTTCAACAATACACCTCAGCTCCGCCCTCTCTCCTTCATTGACTTGGATGTACCTAGGCTGGATGCTCAGTGTTGGTGGCTCGGAATCTGAAATAAAGGTAAGATTGTTTAGTTGTTTTGACATTATCATCTCAAACGTTTATGTCAATGGTTTGGATTAAAAATGGAACATTATAATTTTGTGATTTTTTTTTTGCTATGCCCTCTCTCCCTGTCTCTCGGTCTCTCTCTCTGTCTCTCACTCTCGATCCCTCTCTCCTCTATCGCTCTCTCTCTCTCTCTCTTCTCTCTCTCTTCTCTCTCTCTCTCTCTCTCTCTCTCTCTCTCTCTCTCTCTCTCCTTCTCTCTCTCTCCTTCTCTCTCTCACTCCCAATCTCTCTATTTTTCTGTGAGCTGACTGGGTTTTCCTCTTATCTTGGCTAGACATGTTCTCAAACCATGACATTATCAGAAACGAGTTAAAATATTTGATCTGAGAAAGCAAAGATCTCTTTAGCTTACATGTCTTATATGTCTCAATTATAATGTCAATTTGTCATACACTGCAACAGGACCTCAGGAATCATCGGTCCTATTGAATTGACACTAACCCAATGAGTAGACCGCACTCTTCCACATAAGGGGCTTAGAGTTAGAGTCTTAGCTCAGTAACTGCTATATTATGCACTTGGTACCCTAGACGTGTAAGTACATTACAGTAGTAGCAAATATTACTGGCTTTTTTCTTATTCGATTGGTAAAAACATAAAAATCATGTATATAACTCGTCGGTTAAAATTGAATAACATATATAGCAGTTTACAACAAGATCTATGTTTAGTATTGTCATACTTAATTTTTTTTTTATATAAACCTCACTGTCTTTAAGAAACTAAATATGTGCTGAAGACTAACACCAGTGAATACTCTCCGTAGTGGTATGAGTGAAGCGGGCACTCTAACCCTACACCACCGATCGGCGAAGAAATCACATAACTATTTCAAAGGAAACCACACTGAATCAGTCTTAACTCTGACCTCCAAACGAGATGGTAGCCTAAAACTCATGAATGGGTGTACATACTCTTAAAGGGTTAATGTGACCGGCTGAGACAGGAGTCATGGTATCCCCGCCCTGTCTCGTGTGGCAGCACATAAAATTGTCAGACGTCCGTCTTGGGGCCCGTCCACAATATAGCCTATATAGTGCTGCTGTTGGACTTTAAACCAACCCAACCAACCAACCAACCTTAAAGGGTTAACACTGATCTCCAAACGAGATGGTAGACTGACATTCGTGAATGGGTGTACACACTCTTAAAGGGTTAACACAGTGTACATACTCTTAAAGGGTTAACACTGACCTTCAAACGAGATGGTAGCCTGAAACTCGTGAATGGGTGTACATCATAGATGTATATAAATACCAGGGGTAGTTATATATATACATAAATGGTTTACATCATAGATGTATATAAATACCAGGGGGAGTTATATATCTATGGTGTACAACCTCAAAGGGTTAACACTGACCTCCAAACGAGATGGTAGCCTGGGCCTGGTGAAGCTAGGGATGACCAGCACGCCGGACGTGTCCAGGGCTTTGTTGGGAATAAGGCCACCCTCCTTGGACCAGGAGAGTTCATAGTTCCCTAAAAAGGGGGGGGGGGGTAAGACAAGAAAGTTAAAACTATGCAAACAGTTTGTCTGGTTAGTTTTAAGGAGGTTAACCTATCGTGGAGAGTTATAGTTGCCTAAGGGGGGGGGGGTGAGGGGGTTCGTAAGAAGTTCAGAAAAAGTACAGTTAAAACTATGCAGTTTTTCTGGTTAGTTTTAAGGTAAACCTATGCTGGAGAGTTATAGTTGCCTAAGGGTGGGGAGTGGGGTAAGACAAAAAAGATAAAACTATGCGAACAGCTTTTGTAGTAAGTTTTACAGTTAATTTCCTTGGAGGGTTTATAGTTGTATGGGGGTTATTAAGAAACGTAAAGTAAAATTATGCTAACAGTTTTTCTAATTAGTTTTGCAATTTACCGTCTCAGGTTATTAAAATATCCTCTGAAGTTTTGTTGTCCTCAAACCCTATAAACAAGACGTAAGTTTATAACCATGTTGTTTTTAGGAACCATAATGTTTAGTAAGTTTTACGTCTTGCAGGTTTCCCGAAAAATTTCCTTTACGAATTAAGGAGGGGGGGGGGGTCGAAATGGCGCAACTGGTAGGGCGAACGGTTGGCATCCCAGTGGGAATACAAAAGTCCTATGTAAAAAACACCACGATTGGTCAAACATTTATTTGTCCTACTTCTTCCCCAACTTCATCTTTTCTCTTCCTCCAAAAGCCCGGTACATATTATATCTTAAAACTGCGTGCACTTACTTCTCCACTGTACTGGACTGCCACACAGATGAATCGCGCAGTTTGACCAGGTCTGACAACCAAGGCTGTTGGCTCCTCGATGCGGATCCTCAGAGGTCGGTCAGGTTCTGCAAACAAACAGAAACAGAGGGAAAAATAAGATTAGTTTTAATTGATAACGTTGGAGGTTAAGGTTAAGTACGGCGTAGCGTAGTTTGCGACGAATAGTAAGTCTTCTATGCGCATATTCTAACGACGAGTTGTAACTCCTCTATTCGCAATTATTCGTAAGACGATTTGTACCACTTCTATTCGCCTATTCTTTCGACTCGTCGTAAATCCTCTACTCACAATTATTCTTTCGACTCGTTGTAAATCCTCTACTCACAATTATTCTTAGTACGAGTCGTAACTCTTCTATTCGCATATATATTCCTACGACTGGCCAAAACCCTTCTGTTTACATATTCTGACGACAAGTCGTAAATCTTCTATTCGCAATTGTTCTTATGACGAGTCGTAACTCTACTATTCGCATAATTATTCTTGTGACTCGTAACACTTCTTTTTGTATATTCTAACGACTAGTCCGAGGATAACAGATAAACTTGGACTAGTCGTAATCTATCGTGACGTTGTACTGGTGGCCCAGTATGTAGAAGTAGACACAAAGATATGTGGTGCATTAAGCTTTATGTATGTATATGTATTGACAAGACAAAAGGTGATTAAATTACCATGTGGCTAATTTAAAATTGTGATGCTTTTGACTCGAGAACTATTTTTAAAATCATTGTAAATGTACTTGTTGCAATTAAAATGGTTTGAAGCACAAGCCAAAGAATTACAGGGCATAAATGGATTAAATGAGAAATGCAAACATTATACAATACGTCAGATAAGCAAGGTCTCATGTATAGGAGTTACAAAAACAATTATGATAATGAAATAAAATAAAAAAGAAAGAAAGAATTTTTTTTAAAGTCTAGGTCTAACTTTAATCTGGCCTTAGAGAAACCTCGTTGTTGCAGTAGTCGTAGTCTTAACTTGTTTATACGTGTTTTTATTAATGACTTCTACATCTCAATACTTTCTAGCAGTGGTTGTAGTCTTAATTTGTTATACGTGCTTTTGTTAATGATTTCTACATTCAATACGTTCTTGCAGTGGTCGTAGTCTTCATTCGTCAAGTGTGTTTTTATTAATGATTTCTCCATCTCAATACTTTCTTGCTGTGGTCGTAGCCTTCATGTTTTTATACGTGGTTTTATTAATGATTTCTACATCTCAATACTTTCGTGCAATGGTCGTAGTCTTAATTTGTTTTGACTATGTGTTTTTATTTATTGATATCTAAATCTCAATACTTTCTTGCTGTGGTCGTACTCTTCATTTTTTATACGTACTTTTATTAACGACTTCTACATCTCAACACTTACGCTCCACGGTGAGCAGGACGTAGGCCCTGGACGTGCCGTACGCGTTGGTCACGCTACAGGTGTATCTGGCCGAGTCGCTGTACTCCAGGTTGTTGATGGTCAACACGTAGTTCGGCCCTGGGCCCTGGCTAGCGCGGCTGGACAATGGCCGGCCGTCCAAGCGGCTCCAGACCACGTTAAACTGACCGCGACCCTCGGGCCGGCATTGGAAGGACGCGCTGGTGCCCAGGGTGGGGTTCAGGGTTGCAGGACTCACGATCACTGTGGGGATCTCGCCCTCTGGGTAGAAATGAGAAAAGATAATGTAGCATAAGATGATTGGAGAAGAGATGAGATACGATGAGATAAGGCAAAATGAAAGGAGATAAGGTAGGACAGAATGAGAGGAGATGAGAATAAAACACCAACTAGGTTGGGGTTCTGGTGGCGGGACTCACGATCACTGTGGGGATCTCGCCCTCTGATAGGGCACGGGGAGGGATGAGAAAAGATAAGGTAGGATAAGATGATCGAAGGTGAGATGAGATACGATGAAATGAAAGGAGATAAGGTAGGATAGGATGAGAGGAGATGAAAATAAAACACCAGTATTATGGCAACTAAGTTGTGGTTAAGGGTCGCGGGGCTCACGATCACTGTGGGGATCACACCCTCTGGGTGGGACACGGGGAGGGATGAGAACAGATAAGGTAGAATAAAATTATTAGAGATGAGGTAAGATGAGGTAGGCTAAGGTAGGATAATATGATAGGAGATGTGATGAGATGAGATAGGATGAGGCAGGATCAATGAGATGAGATAGGATAAGGTAGGATAAGATGATAGGAGATAAGATGAGATGAGATAGGATAAGGTAGGATAAGATGAGATTAGATGAGATGAGATAAGGTACGATAAGATGATTGGAGGTGAAATGAGATAATATGAGATAATGCGAAATGGAAGAAGATAAGGTAGGATAGGATGAGAGGAGATGAGAATAAAACACCAGTATTATGGCAACTAGGTTGGTGTTTTGGCGGCCGCGCTCACGATCACTGTGGGGATTTCGCCCTCTGGATAGGACACGGAGAGGGATGAGAACAGGAGAACAGATAATGTAGGATAAGATGATCGGATGTGAGATAAGATGAGATGATTTCCCCTCCTTTGCACCTGGTAATTATGATTTGTCTATTTCATACCAATCAACAACAATGATCTACTGCATGAGCAGGTTTGTATTATCGTATGTCGTAAAAAAGAAAAGTATGGGCTCTCTAAAAATACATAACTCTTTCAGAAATTACCATAAGCTTGTTTAGAAATTATATACCTTTAATGATTAATTGAAAAAAAAATTAAAGCTTGGTACATTTTAGGTAGACTAACCATCTCTAGTACACCTTCCGCCCGGAGTGGTTGGGTCGCCAACATAACCTGGGGAGCATCTGTAGAGAAAATAATCACTTAACGTTATAACGAAGACAAGAGAAAATAAGGTAAGACAGTAGTACTTTATTGATTCCTCGAGGGGAAATTCAAAAATTACATGCCCAATAACACGTGTACAGTTTGCACTTGAAAATAGGAAAAAAAGGAAATTAAGAATCTGCATATATACATGAACATTATAGAACACATAATTATTTTTTAATTGTTAATTATGATGTAAGATTATAGTATAAATATAACTATATGTGTAGCCGTTCATAGTTTTATTACAAAAGAAATCGAATTTTTCATTTTTAACGAAGAGTAATACTTAAGCTAAAACCTGTGAAACGCAGATTATTTGTATTTGCAATAGACAAACATTTAGTTTTTAGAACATTATTCAAAAAATAATAAGATAAAAATAGCAAAAAAAGAAAATTTAAAGGTAAGGAAAAAGGATATAATTATGCTTACGAATAGTAAAAAATACATTTTTCATTGATCTAAAATGTCTTCCTTTTTTATCTATGATTATAGTTGTATACATTACTATTTTTTTTACATCCTTCTTTTTTTTTTTTGGAAGGAGTTTCCATAATAAAATTAATATTACACTTAAGATTTTTAAATAGTGAAAACAAAATTGAAATGTATTTTTATTAACACTCCCCCACACACACAATATCATGTCGATAAAGTATGTATACATATACCACACAACGTTTGTCCCCATCTTCTTCCACTCACCGTTCACAGTTTCTGCCTGTGTATCCGACTTGGCAACGGTCGCAGGTTGGCAGAATGTCAGTGTCCAGGTAGCAGCTGGGGGAGAACCTGTAGGATGCACAGGTAAAGGGTGGGGGGGGGGTTAATAGAAAATATATATCTTTACACTGTGTTTGTTATTGGGGAGGAAGGTAAAAGAAAAGTTATTAACTCTGTATTGATCATGGGGGTTTGGGGGTGGGGTAATAAAAAAAATAGATACGCTTTATTCGTTTCGGGGGTGATAAAGTTTTTATTTTGTTTTTGTTTTTGCTTTTAGAGACAACCCAATTATCAACTGTTCTACATGAATCTAATAATAGTATATTTATACTGTCATTATGTTTTTTTAGTGAAACCATAAATCAACTGACAGTCCTTGAATAATTTGTAGGTCTCTTTTAAGTCTCAGGAGTTCCATTCACCATCAGAATAATAGTGCTAAAACTCAACAAGGGTATCTTAACAAATAAATGATTGTTTTTGCCTTTTTAAACCCTCTTTACATACGACAAAGATTTGTGTCCGTTGGTTTAAATTGGCAACTGCTTTATCACTCATTACTTCTACATTTTTAGTTAGTTATCCCTGCGTCTGAATAGATCCTTGAAATTCAAATATCTGTAGTGTTTCAAAAGTTGTATATAGCTACCCTATAATCAGCCCCTATTTAGGAGGCAATAAAACAAATGTATATTGCCATTACCGTGAATACTAAATGGCTGTTCATTTCATTCAAGGGTTCAAACCATCATCGACTCTGCCACTTTCATTACATAATTTATTGGAGTTTCATTTAAAAGATATGTCAAATTCATCGATTGTTATGTTTTATTGGTACATCATTTGTAAAAATATTCCTGATCACATAATTGGCTAAATACTGGACATGTCAAGATTTCCATTACATTGTATACTACACATATACCACTCACTGGTTGGTCGGGATATCCAGGGGACATGCGCAGACCCTGCAGTCGTTGGGCGTGCCGACCTTGGCGTCACCATAGTAACCCATGGCGCATCGCTCGCATCTCTCGCCCTCCGTGTTGTGTTGGCAGTCCAGGCACCGGCCAGTCTGGGGGTCGCAGCTGGACGCGTGACCGTTACAGTTGCATCTCTCGCAGCGGCCCAGCGCCGTGTTAGAGTCGGGTACACGCAGGTAGCCTGGGGCGCATTGCTGGTGTCAGGATTGATGGGGGAGCAAGGGTCGGGGGTGGGGGTTGTATATTGGAATTGCTGATTGTTAAATGTGTTATTGATGGTTATGATAAAAATTGTAGAAAAAATATATTATTGATGGTGATAATAATAGAAGTAATAACAACGTAGTTGTAGTTGTAGTTGAGTTAGTTTAACGTTCAACATCAGCACTCTATAGGCTATATTGTGTACAGGCTCCAAGACTGACGTCTGACTATATTTATCTGCTGCAACACACGAGGCAGGGCGGGGATACCAAGACTCCTGTCTCAGCCGGTCATATTAAACTGACACCGACTTAACCTATAGGGAGCAAAATTGCCAGGGGTAATAACAAAAACATCATCAAAAACAAGAAAACAAGACCAGCAACAACATCAACAACAACAACAGCAACAACAGCAAAATGGACAATAAAACAACAACAACAACAACAACAACAACAACAACAACAACAATCCTGATATATATAATAACCCCAATAACAATAACAGCCACCATTCCACGCGTACCTGACAGGACAAGCCCGAGTAGCCCTCGGGGCAGGAACAGCTCTCCACATGGGGCACCCGGCCCAGGGCACTCGGGGTCGGCACGGCGATGTCCATGGATAGCCCACTCAGGGTCACTGACCGCATGGACGGGTGGAAGGTGGCCCGGATCAAGATGGCGTCGATATCAGCCAGGGCTGCCATGAAGTTGGCCCGAGCGACGGACCCGCTGTCGGAGAACCTGCGCCTGTTCTGGTCTTGGAAGGAATCCTGGTGGTGGTGGAGGTACAGGTTTAGAAGTGTTTAAGTAAAATTCCTGAAGAAAAAGATTGCTTTACGATTTTTTGTTTGGTTTTTGTTATTGCTTTGGTTTTGTTGTTGTTTCTATTGTTGGTTTTCATTTTTGTATCAGGCTTGAGCCATGTCCACTATAAGGTATGTCTCAGGTGAGGATTAAATTATGAAAATGGTTAAGAATAAATTAAATATAAATTCCCGATTATGTCTTAGAAAATTAAATAAAAAATTCATTGATAAGATAAAGTACACAGTTGCATATTTGCTACACTAATAGAAATAATAAAGCATTTCACCTACTAGCTTTTAAATCATGTTTTTGGTATGTGTACAGCATTTGCGTTAAATGTAAATCGTACGAGTACAACTATTGATTGCCATTGGTAGATAGACAACCCGTGCAATGTAAAACTAGAATCAACTACGGGCTTGGTAAAAGCACCAATTTGTAAAATCTTACCTATAACCTTTGAAGTTCATGCGATAGAAATTGTGATCTAGTTAGGAGGATTCCGTTTCTTGCCTCGAATGTAATCAACCCATAATACTCAAGATTTTTCATTTTAAAACTATATTTGTAGGATAATTATACACCAAGTAATTCATCCACGGAAAAGCTACAGAAAAATTTACCTATACATTAAATGTGAAAGAAAACTATATATATATACTGCATAATTACAAGTGTTATGTGCTATTATCCTATACCTCTGTGAGCAAGATTTCGTGAGTACTCTGTCTGTCAGCCTGGGGTGAAGGTCGGATGATGTGGTAGTACCGTTTGGCGCCGCGCCCATTTCCACCACTCTGTGAAATTAGAGGAGAAAGAAACATAATTACACAATATATTTATCTGTTAATGTCGTTTAATCATTTTCTTGCGATGTTTTCTTGTATATTGAGTATTGAGTGTCATAACATGGAGACTCGGGCCCTTCTGAAAAAATGCCTAAACCTATTAATAAACTTAAGTTATGCCAAGTTTTGGACTCAAACCTCTTACATACAGTTTATATGCATGCACGTCTTAACACCACACTCGATGATCAGCATTCACAAAGTTATTTTTGAAACAATGAAGTCTGCTATTTATTCCTCCTATTTATCCCCCCCCCCACCCTCCGCTCTCTATTTTTCATAATGTGCAAAACCATTTAAACATATAAAGGAAAATGTGTCTGCATAATACAGAAAATATTATACTATAAACATATGGTTCAGGGCGGAAATATACTTAATTTTTTCTAAATTTTTCAGCATAGTGAGATTGGTGAATTTTATTAAAGTTATTATTGAATCAGCATTTTTGCTACTTCCTAAGCTTGAATTCTCTAAAACCGTATTCTTATGTATTCCAATAGAGATACAAAGAATCCTATTTTGGACAGTTCTGATAATATTATTATGACCACAAGATGGCAAGCAGAGGAGTCTAAAATCGCGCAACTTACAATGATCTCCACATCGACATCAGAGTAATCGGGTTCTGGACTGGAGATATCCTTGGTGAAAGAAAGTCCGAAGCGGAGAAATCCTCCGTAGGAAGAAACCTGGGGTACAGTAATAGAAATTTAAACACATAAAAAATATATAATATGTAAAACGAGTTTTCATTTTCTATTTTTTTAGAAGTACTGCACATTTCTACCATAGAAGGAAAATCGTGAGTTCTACTTCTTTCAAAACTGTGATAGGCCTATATTCCTCTTTTTTTTTCTTCTATTAGGGTATGAACGTGCAAAGGTTCTAAAGTGGACAGTTAACGTATGGCGTGATTGTCGCATTAAAGTTTAATCGGAATTTGAAAGAAGAAAGAATTAAAATGCTTGATATAGCAAATAATATTTAATTGATCTTTTGAAAAAGGGTTTTACGGTTTGTTTTCAATTTTACCCACTCATGGTGTGTATCTAAACAAGAAGTTTTCTAAGAAACATACATGGACCTGCTGTATCATCAAATATATCGAATAAAAGATAGTGTATTTAAAAGCAATATCCCTTTTCGTCATTTTCAGTAATATTTCCCCCGGATATTTGCAATTATTGGGGAAAAAAAGTTCTGTAAAACACTACGGTAGCTTGCAAATTTAGAAAAAGTAGCCCAAAAAATTGTTTTTGCTCATTTCAGTTTATTGTTTTGTTTTGCTTTTTTTGTTTTGTTTTGTTTTTGTTGGGAGTTTTTTGTGTCATGGGCAAACTATAAGACGACTTTTTTTTCAAAATTTTAAAATTTAAAAAGACATAATAACATAACATATTATATGACACCATAGTTTCTATAGTACAAACATCCAGAACTAGCAAGAACTTTCTTCAAATATCGAGAACCAAAGGTTCACAAACGAAGAACTGGACGCGTGCCACGCCCATAACTTAACGAACTACTTAAGTAATAGAATACAAATACATGTATCTATGTCCAAACCTTATCGCCCCTGAACTATTAATAGAATACAAATACATGTATCTATGTCCAAACCTTATCGCCCCTGAACTTCGGTGGCAGCTTGAAGAACAGACTCTCCCTGTCGCGCTGGATGCCCGAGAAGGCGTTGAAGGTGATCTCGTTCCTCTCAGCGTTCATGGTGAAACCGTCGCTGATCGACCTCATGGCGCGGCGGTCCGTCAGAACGAAGTTGTGGCTGCCGTCAGAGTTTAGCATGGGCGTGATCTGTAAAAAATAGAACGAAATTTAATGCATAATTGCTTCCACTTGTCGTGAAAAATGTGATACAGATGGAAGTGATAGGGGAAATTGTTGTGGATAGGTTGCTGTGGCAAAAACAAAATCACAAACTTGAGTTGACTTAAGTTAATGGCCCAGGTCTCTACGTCCCACATCCAGCCTCGACTGGGCATTGTCTATTGCTGTCCTCTTTGCTGATAGAAGGGAGGCACAACAGAGGCCCCGGGCGCACAAACTAACACAGTTAAAAACCAATTCATCGTTAGAAAGACTACTATTAATTCTCTATCTAAAACCACTCTCTGAACATAATGTAAAATAAACATCTTCTTCAAAACATTGCGACAGCTGAACACAAATTCGTTTTTCAAACAAAAGCCTACACATTCCTGGAGACGGTGTTCAAACACATCACTTTTTTAGGTCGATGAGTTGTTGGATGCTGTCAATGTAAAATTAAACCTACGTCACTCTTAACTACATCATCATGTTCATAAGTTACCTTTCTTCGGTACCGCTTCGAATTTTCTCTCCTAATGAATTCCTCCTCAAATATCCCAAAGGTAATCCTACACACCCTCCCAACCCTCACCCACCCTCCTAAATAAAAGAAAGGTCGCCCCGTCTTACCTGGGCCTTGTAGTACCGAGAGCTGGTACAGCGGTCAGTGATGTCCATACAGAAGCACTTCATGCAGCCCTCCTGGTTGTCCCTGTCCAAGTTGAAGTAGCCATCCCTGCAGGTGCTGCAGCGGAGGCCCTGGACATTGTTCTGAAAGGAATATACAATCACAATATTGGAATGAGGATGACCGCTTTGTCTCAAAAAACGTAAACAATATCACATGATGGTTGTCTTTTTGTGTGTAAACAATCTGCTGCTTGGGCTAGAATATAGACCTATTTCAGCATATCATATTTTTGCACTAATAGATTTACAAGCATCACATGACTTTTAATGTGAGAGGTAAGCACCATTATCCTAGAATTTAATATTTCCATAGCAGGTTTCATCTATATTAAACAAAAGTGAACGTCGTTCTGAAAGACGCATACACAATCAGAACAATGGAAACGTCTTAGACTTGCAAAGTTATAAATGGGTTATCACATGAATGAAACAGAACTTAACACAAAATTGTGCCTTGGACCTTGTTCTAAAAAAAAGTTTAGTACAACAACAGCAATTGAAATGTCTTAATTTTTTAAAGTTTCAAATTGTTTATCGAATGAATGAGACAGAAATTAATGCAGTGTACTGCCCGGAACCTTTTTCTGAAAGAGGTTAGTACACATATGTACAACAAAAACAATGGAAATATCTTACAATTATATAGTT
Organism: Elysia chlorotica; assembly: GCA_003991915.1. NCBI lineage: Eukaryota > Metazoa > Mollusca > Gastropoda > Plakobranchidae > Elysia > Elysia chlorotica. Next base: position 533,533 of record RQTK01000113.1, on the reverse strand, counting down.
AATTAACGGTTTTTATACAATTAAACCGAAATGAACACCAGTAACATGGGTTGATACTGACCTTGCACTGGCATTGTTGAGTGTTAGGGTCGCAGAATGTGTTGGGAAGGGTTCCTCTTGAGTCGCAGTCGCAGGTCAAATCTAGAAGGGAACGTATAGAGTAAGGTGACGCGTTTTATTGGTTTGTATGTCTAATGAGAAAAGAGAGAGAGGGAGAGAGATAGAGAGAGAGATAGAGAGGGAGATAGAGAGAGAGGGAAAGATAAAAAAACGTAAACATAATCACGCGATGGTTGTATTTTTTTTTAAACAATCTGCTTTTTGGGCCAGAGCATAGTATTTTAGTACATGTGTATATCTTTTTGAACTAGCCGACTTAAGCATAAAGAGGTTAGGTCAATTATCCTAGAATTTAATATTTCCATAGCATTTTTCGTCTATAATTTGTATAACAAAAAGTAAAAACAGTATTAATAGGTCTTGCACGTCGTTCTGAAAGACGCATACTCAATAACAGCAATGAGCAATTGAAATCTCAAAGATTTTTAAAGTTAGAAACTGGTTATCTTATGAAATAGAAATGTATATAAAAGTAGGACCTTTTCCTGAGAGAGGTTATAAAAACAACAATAGAAATATCTTAGAATTACATAGATCTAGTTAATTAACGGTTTTTATACAATTAAACCGAAATGAACACCAGTAACATGGGTTGATACTGACCTTGCACTGGCATTGTTGAGTGTTAGGGTCGCAGAATGTGTTGGGAAGGGTTCCTCTTGAGTCGCAGTCGCAGGTCAGATCTAGAAGGGAGCGTATAGAGTCAATTAGTTTGTCTGTCTGATGAGAAAAGAAAGTGAGGGAAAGAGAGAGAGAGAGAGAGAGAGAGAGAGAGAGAGGGAGAGAGAGAGAGAGAGAGGGAGAGAGAGAGAGAGAGTGTGTGTGTGCTGGGAAGGGTTCCTCTTGAGTCGCAGTCGCAGTTCAATCTAAAAGAGACCGTACAAAGTAAGGTGACGCGTTTTATTGGTGTGTATGTCTGATGAGAAAAGAGAGTGAGAGAGAGAGAGACAGAGTGAGGGAAAGAGAGAGAAAATGATGGAGGGAGTGAGTAAGAGTAAGAGAGATTTGGAAATATAACGTATCCTTAATTAAGTGAAGGAGGCCTAGGACACCATCGTGCAAAGGGCTCATTTAAAAGACCGGTTGCAAATGTATAACAGTTTGTAACAAAAAATGATATAATAAAACAACAACAAAATAGTTTTAAGGTATTTTTTAACTCAAAAGATGTTGACTATTTTAAAACTTGGCCTTACTCATTTGCTTGCAGGAGTCTCCAGGTTGCAGGGGGTTACCCATGTAGCCAGGCTCGCATCTGGTCAGGGTAGAGAAAAGATGGTACCGTGCAATTGTTTGATGGAAATAACACAATTCTTTTGTTTTCTTTTTGCCTTTGTATAATTTTTTTTTCACATGAAGTCATGTTTTATTTATTTTCTGTTTGGCTTAGAGTTTTATTCAGGCATAGGTGTTTTATTCTAGTGCAAATTTTCTAGTGATAACTATTCTGTTTATAGATGCATTTGTATTAATTTAATTTATCGACAGTGATCGGGATTACCGTGATATATTCATATTTAAAAATATATCGTTTTTACCTAAAAGAAATAAATAAACTAATAAGAAAAAAATCAATAAATAAACCAGTCATTACATAAATCTATTGGAGGTTGCTCTCCGGGTGTATTCTCTTTGATCAGTGTTCTTTCTTACTTAGACAAAGGTTGTTGAGTCCCTAAGCTTATTCCTCTCTTATTCCCCATACTTTTTCTTTTATATAGGACCAATCGCTAGCAATACTATGGCATATGTAGTTCTTTAATTTCACCTTCAGCGGTCAATAAAATGTTATCTGTTCATATCTAGTTTCGCCAATCGGCGCATCGGATTTTAATTAATTAAGCGTCCCGGGAAAAGACACAAGATGCAACGGAAAGTTAAAGGAGATACTTTTATACATTTAAGTTGCCGTGTCAAACACTATTCTCATTTCTTAATGTTTATAATTTGTTTGTATCTTTTCTATGGGTTTTGTTAATTTTTTTTTCTTTCCAGGCAGGGTGGAGGGAAGAAAGTGGAAAGGCAGGGACCCATCTACATATCAACCATAGACTGAGAGAGTGCAAGGTAGTTTAACATAGACATATAAATGGCACGCCAGTCTGGAATGAATCCCTTAATGTGCCAGCCTTACCTTTCGCATCTCCTGCCGGTGTGTCCAGGTGGGCAGGCAGTACACGTTACATCACCATCTGTGTCCAGGATACAGTCAGGGCTGAACCTGCACACGTGATCAAAACAAGGTCAAGGTCAGGATGTGGTTGTGGGTAAATACAGCGGTTTGCGCTATGTGTAATGTATTATTTTATGATAGATAAAAAGACTTTTAAAGAGAAAAAAGCAGTATGATACACTGAGACTTTGTAACAGTTGTGGTTATGGCGGTGATGGTGGTTGTAGGTTGCAGTAGTAGTAGTAGTAGTAGTAGTAGTAGTAGTAGTAGTAGTAGTAGTAGTAGTAGTAGTAGTAGTAGTAGTAGTAGTAGTGGCTTCCAACTCTTCCCCAACAACCAACGAAAGGTAGATGTATACTGCACTCACTGGTTGGGCGACTCTGTGAGGGGGCACGGGCATCTCTGGCAGTCCTGCCTGGAACCGCGTCTCGCGTCACCATAGAAACCGCGGGCACAGCGATCGCATTGGTCGCCGACCGTGTTGTCACGGCAGTTCTGAGGTGAGTGGGTAGAAAAAGAAAAGGGGGGTTGGGGGAAAAACAATTCTTAGGTTTATTATGATGAGTTTATATAATTTATATAGGCTACCGCTTTGCCGTGGATGTAAGTTGTTTATTCTTTGAAAAAAAAAATAGATGTAAGTAGCCGCCACTCCATGATTATTAGATTGCGTATTGTGTAGCAAGTATTCTAAGTTTCATTATTGTTTTTGCTTTTATTATTTTTATTATTATTATTATCATCATTATTATTATTTTTTAACATTAATGACCTCACCCTGCAGACTCCAGACTCCGGATCACACTCGTAACTGTGGTCATTGCACTGGCAAGGCACGCAAAGTCCGAGGTAGAGACCGTTCTCCTCTCTAGTGTAACCTGGGGCACAGTCCTGGGGGTAGGGTACAGGGTGGCATTAGCATGGTTGAAAGTGAAAGAAATCAATTGATTGAATGATTGATTGATTGATTGATTGGTTTATTGGTTGAGTAAATGGCAATTATTCGTTTGAAGGGCTTCTCAGCATATACAACCATGACAAGAATTAATATTTTACAAACTAAAAAAAAATGTAACATATAGGTAACATCAGTCCTGGAGGGTAGGGTAGAGAGTGACACAGGTGGGGTATAAGAGAGTGAGAGATAGTGAGAGAGGGAGAAAGAGAAAGAGAGATTAGCTTTGGGACCAATCAGCTAGTAAGTTAAAAGCTCACATACCTCGCAAGACAATCCCCTGCAGCCTATAAATCAAACACACTCCTCCAAAGAGTATAATCTATCAGACATTAGTTTTGGGACCCATCAGCTAGTAAGTAAAAACTCACATACCTCGCAAGACAATCCCCTGTAGCCTATAAATCAAACACACTCCTCCAAAGAGTATAATCTATCAGACATTAGCTTTGGGACCAATCAGCTAGTAAGTAAAAACTCACAAACCTCGCAAGACAATCCCCTGCAGCCTATAAATCAAACACACTCCTCCAAAGAGTATAATCTATCAGACAATTGTTTTGGACCCATCAGCTAGTAAGTAAAAACTCACATACCTCGCAAGACAATCCCCTGTAGCCTATAAATCAAACACACTCCTCCAAAAAATAGGATCTGTCAGACATTAGTTTTGGGACCCATCAGCTAGTAAGTAAAAACTCACATACCTCGCAAGACAATCCCCTGTAGCCTATAAATCAAACACACTCCTCCAAAGAGTATAATCTATCAGACAATTGTTTTTGGACCCATCAGCTAGTAAGTTAAAACTCACATACCTCGCAAGACAGTCCCTTGTAGCCTATGGGGCAGACACACTCCTCAAAAGAATAGGATTTGTCAGACGTTAGCTTTGGGACCCATCAGCTAGTAAGTAAAAGCTCACATACCTGGCAAGACAATCCCTTGTAGCCTATTGGGCAGACGCATTCCTCCACAGCGTAGGCTCTCTCCTGCCCCGTGTTGCGGTCCTCTGCAATGTCCAGGAAGATGTCCCTGATACTGCTCAGAGAGAGAAAACAATATAATGCTCTCTGTTATTTGGGTAGAACAGTATATATGCGTCCTTGTATGCGGTTATACATCGTGTTGGGATGTTAAAGATACGATCGTTAGATTAGATTTCGAAGGGTTTTAGGGATTTTAAAGATATTTGTATTGGATTCCTAAGGTTTATGATCATTATCTATCTATCTATCTATCTATCTATCTATCTATCTATCTATCTATCTATCTATCTATCTATCTATCTATCTATCTATCTATCTATCTATCTATCTATCTATCTATCTATCTATCTATCTATCTATCTATCTATCTAATTCACTATACCATCTACAAAACAATAAAGGTTTATATGATTAGTGTTTCTTCAATTTTTAATGTTATCATTTATTTATGTAAGTATTAACTCACCTAGCTTCATCTGTATCCGTGGTATAGACGGCTCTGATGTGGATGTAGTCGATGTCAGACAATGCCACCATCATGTGTGGTCGATTAATACGGGAGTCATCCTCTCCGAGCCATTCATTCTGGAAAAAAAATTTTTGTTTGTGGGTATGGGTTTTAAACCGTGGCTTTTGACTTATATATTATAGGTCTTTTATAATTAAAAGAAAAAAGCATGTTTTACGGTGAACTTTTGATGCTGTTTTTTGTACAGAAATCATTAACCGTTGTCATATAGGTCATATAAATCTAGAATATTTGTGCATTATGGAATGGCTTAAAATCTACATGTAATACGTTTTTCTTGTTAATCCTTTAAAACGTATGCCATGTGAACGGCGAAAAGTGTCGCACTGATATATAGCATTTACACAAGAAGTATCCAAAAAGTATCGGCAAAATGAATATTACAACTGTTTTTTTTTTTATTTCTTGGAATACGCAATTAAAACAATCTGAATTTCCATTTTTTTAATTTTAACTATACATCTTTCCACACAGATTAAAGAAGCTAAAAACTGCATTATTGACGAGTAAATTTTACCTCAATGATAGGTACGGTGAACTGGACGTCGGTATTGGACAGTATCTCTCCTCTGGCCATGTACTTCATTACCAATTTGTTACCCTGGAAACAAATTTATAAGTCATAATAAGTCAGAATAAGTCCGAATTTATCATACTTGAAAGGAAATGGTGATAAAAAGCGCTTACTGTGAGAAATCCTAACCTGTATCCTTTCCACAAATAATTATTTCAAAACTATGTGTCAGAAAATGAAATAAATATTTCAAGTTTTGAGGATCTCGTAGAGGGTACAAAGACACCCCCCCCCCCCTTTCTTGAAATCAGAACAGATAGGATAAAATTATATTCCAAGGGTCTGGAGATAAAATTCTTAAAAAGATGTATTTTTTTCCTTAAATTTTATCGTAACTTGCCAACTTAGAGAACTTGTGGGATGGTAATTGTAGACCACACCACACAATCATTTATGATATATCTTTGTATCAAAAAGGGACGTAACTAACTAGCACAACTCACCCCAATCTCCTTAAATTGTATCGTAACTTGCCAACTTAGAGAACTTGTGGGATGGTAATTGTGGACCACCACACAATCACTAATGATATATCTTTGTATCAAAAAGGGACGTAACTAACTAGCACAACTCACCCCAATCTCCTTAAATTGTATCGTAACTTGCCAACTTAGAGAACTTGTGGGATGGTAATTGTGGACCACACCACACAATCACCAATGATATAGCTTTGTATCAAAAAGGGACGTAACTAACTAGCACAACTCACCCCAATCTCCACGAGAGGCTCCAGGGTCAAGGGCGTGTTGTCTACCCCTGGTCTGTAGCGGATCGTGAACCTGAGGTTTCCGCCGTATGACGTGACCTTCTCGCCCGTGAACTGGGAGGGCAGCGACCAATACTTCACTGAGGGGTCCACGAATCTGAAGCTGCTGTAGCCCAGCGCGTTAGTGACGACGTCCGTGAAGAAGCCGTCGCTGACAGTCTGGTCCCGCTCACTGCTGGTAAGGGTCACTCCTTCAGAGCCGGTCGACAGGAAAGACAGTCTCACCTGGGGAGGACAAATTGAGTTCTCTATAGAGGGAGGGAGAGAATTCTCTCCCTCTCTCCGGGTTTAACGTCTCCTAGGTCCCCCTGGGAGATCCTATGCGGCGAAGGACAAATTGAGGTAAGTTGGGTTGGCTGTTTAAGGTCTGGAAGTATGTAGACTATGTTGAGGACGGGTCCCTAGAGTTAAGCTTGATATGTTTTAACATCGCCCAGGTTTGGTGGAGGGAAGGTTCGTTTAATTGTTTGTTAACTAGCGTCCAAGATTAATGTTTGACAATGTTTTGTGCTGCAACACACGACACAGTGCACGGAGACCATGACTCCTGTCTCAGCCGGTCACATTATACTGACACCGACCTACCCAGTAGGGGACGAAATTGGACACATACATTTTTCACAATTGAGGGTAGAAGAAAAATTCCAGTATGAATATATGTCAAAATATTGCCACTACCCTCTATATGTATTTCCAGCTGTTACAATATTAAGCCTCTTAACCCGCGTTATAATGCCAACCCAGGCAACCATGGATGTGAAATACTCGGTGGAGAGACCCTGAGACAATAAAACAATGCACACAATTTATTAGTATTCTTTACTGCCCTTCAAGAAAACTTGAGGGAGTGTACTATAATAAGTTACTACTACAACCCGAAGGATGCTATACATTCGGTAATGTTAGTTTTACAATGTGGTTAGATTTGTACACAGTGAACCAAAACACATCGTTTAATGGAGTTTTGACAGACAATATAAGCTATGCAATGTATAGTGGTAACAAAATGTGCATTTGCAATTATGCTATATCAATTATGCTTAACATACATATTAAAAAATTGAATGTTCGAGGATACAGAATCAATGAGTAAATCTAAAATAGTTTCTCTTTCATTGTTTGCAGCCAGTTTTCAAATATAAAGTTCTTTTACAAGAGATTGCAATTTTTCATATATAAAGTTCTATTACAATAGATTGCAATTTTTCATATATAAACTTCTACCACAAGAGAATGCAATTGTTCATATATAAACTTCTATTAGAAGGGATTGCAATTTTTCATATATAAAGTTCTATTACAATAGATTGCAGTTATTCATATATAAACTTCTATTACAGGAGATTGCAATTTGTCATACATAAACTTCTATTAGAAAAGATTTCAAGTTTTCATATATATACTTCTATTTAAAAAGATTTCAAGTTTTCATATATAGACTTCTATCACAAGAGATTGCAATTTTTCATATTCCTTAAAGATAGTGTTCTGATTGCAATTTTTCATATAGGAATTTCTATCACAAGAGATTGCAATTTTTCATATATAAACTTCTATTACAAGAGATTGCAATTTGTCAGACAAAAACTTCTATTAGAAAAGATTTCAGGTTTTCATATATAGACTTCTATCACAAGTGATTGTAATTTTTCATATAGGAATTTCTATCACAAGAGATTGCAATTTTCCATATATAAACTTTTTTATAAAAGGACAACAATGCCTGACCTGGGCCCTGTTGAAGGTTGTGCTCTGGCAAGTCTGAGTCACACTCATACAGAAGCAGGAGATGCAGCCCCCAGGGAAGTCGTTGGACATGTAGAAGGTGCCGAGTTGGCACTGGTCGCAACGGGCACCTTCTGTGTTTTGCTGTAGAGCACAGAGCGTAAAGATGTTAGTTAGACTGAGACTGCATGGGGTCAGTGAGGTAGGGTATTCAATTTTTAGTTGGAGCGCTTGGCTCTTAGAGAATTCAGAGAATTCCAAAGTTAGATATTGGTATTGGTATTTTATGTGGTGTTTGTGTTGGTGATTTTGTTGTTGTTGTTGTTGTTGGTGGTGGTGGTGGTGGTGGTGGTGGTGGTGGTGGTAGTGGTGCTGTTGTTGTTATTTTTATTATTATCACCATCATCATTATCATCATCATCATCATCATCATCATCATCATCATCATCATCATCATCATCATCATCATCATCATTATCATCATCACTATAATATGCTATGGGTGGAGTCAACTTGGAAAAAGAGCCCAATAAATATATGGCGTTATCTGGTTTGTTGCCGATACCCTCATCATCATCATCATCATCATCATCATCCTCACCATCATCATCTTTGCCTTCATTATTTTTTTTTAAATATGTTACAAAGTTGCCTTGAAAATAGAAAAAAGTTAACATTTTATGAATAATTACCATAGAGAGAAAATACATTGATTCTCCTAACGCTTTATAATAAAAAATGTTGTTTTTCAAAATAGGTACTTAATCTACCCTTCACTACACTACCATTTCATATATACTAGCTTGACCTACTTTGCACTCGCACTGTCCAGTGATGGGGTCAGTACGGCTGGACAAGCTTCCTCTCTCGTCACAAATGTCTTGCACTGGACAACAGGGAAATGGTATGGAACATCAGTACAGCATAGAGTACAGAATAGTTTATACATTACAATAAATATTTATTGGTGTCGATACGTTGGAGATAAGTTTGGAAATACAGATAGGAGGATTTATTATACAGGGATCGGAGGTGTAATGAAAAAAAAATATCAAGGATATTTATCACTCAAAAAAAAAATTGGGTTTCTAACCTTATCTGCAATACAGTCTAGTTGCGTGTGTTGGGCATACATATGAGAGAGACAGAGAGAGACAGAGAGAGACAGAGAGAGAGAGAGAGAGAGAGAATAAGCTTACCATTGGTGGGCCTGCATATCTGGTAAGGGATGGACGGATTGCCCTCATAACCAACAGCGCAACGCTCACACCTGCGGCCGTCGTAGCCTCTGGGGCAGGCGTCACACGTGATCTGGCGGTCCACGTCCATGAAGCAGGTGGGGCTGAACCTGGGAGAGGATGACAGGAAGAGTGAGTACCATAGTACACTGTTCCATTGTACCAGAAGCTCACTTATATTCTCTGGTTTTCCTTTTTAGGACGCGCTACCTAAAATGCGATTTTTTTTTTTTGTTAAACGGACACATAACGCAATGCGGTTATTAGAAATGGGCATCAATGATGCAGGTGGGGCTAAACTTGGAGGAGGATGACAGAAAGAGTGAGTACCATAGTACACTGTTCCATTGTACCAGAAGCTCACTTATATTCTCTGGTTTTCCTTTTTAGGACGCGCTACCTAAAATGCGATTTGTTTTTTTTTTTTGTTAATACGGACACACAACGCAATGCGGTTATTAGAAATGGGCATCAATGATGCAGGTGGGGCTAAACCTGGGAGAGGATGACACAAAGAGTGAGTACCATAGTACACTGTTCCATTGTACCAGAAGCTCACTTATATTCTCTGGTTTTCCTTTTTAGGACGCGCTACCTAAAATGCGATTTGTTTTTTTGTTGTTTTTTTGTTAATACGGACACACAACGCAATGCGGTTATTAGAAATGGGCATTAATGATGCAGGTGGGGCTAAACTTGGAGGAGGATGACACAAAGAGTGAGTACCATAGTACACTGTTCCATTGTACCAGAAGCTCACTTATATTCTCTGGTTTTCCTTTTTAGGACGCGCTACCTAAAATGCGATTTTTTTTTGTTGTTAATAAGCAATGCGGTTATTAGAAATGGGCATCAATGATGCAGGTGGGGCTAAACCTGGGAGAGGATGACACAAAGAGTGAGTACCATAGTACACTGTTCCATTGTACCAGAAGCTCACTTATATTCTCTGGTTTTCCTTTTTAGGACGCGCTACCTAAAATGCGATTTTTTGTTGTTGTTAATAAGCAATGCGGTTATTAGAAATGGGCATCAATGATGCAGGTGGGGCTAAACCTGGGAGAGGATGACAGAAAGAGTGAGTACCATAGTACACTGTTCCATTGTACCAGAAGCTCACTTATATTCTCTGGTTTTCCTTTTTAGGACGCGCTACCTAAAATGCGATTTGTTTTGTTGTTTTTTTTGTTAATACGGACACACAACGCAATGCGGTTATTAGAAATGGGCATCAATGATGCAGGTGGGGCTAAACTTGGAGGAGGATGACAGGAACAGTGAGTCCAGAGGGTTACTTACTCTCTCTGGTTTTTCGGAAGTAGAGTTTTTTTTCAGGACGTGCTGCCTAAAATACTATTTGCTTCAAAGCATTTACACTACAAAAATGTGTACTTACACGGACACACAACGCTATGCGGTTATTAGAATTGGCCATCTACAATTTGGTGTTAAAACAGTTAGCGTTAAACGATTTTACATACATGTTATACTACAATATTTGTACCTGAAAAAAAATCAACAATACATTTATAATATTACATTAAATTTCTTCCTAAAATCAACCAAACCAATTATTTCAATGTAGGAAAATCTATCTGGCAATGGAGACAGCATTTATAGTACTAAATTAACTTCTTCTTAAAATCAACCAAACCAATTATTTCGATAAAAGGAAATCTATACATTTATTGTACTACACTAAATTTCCTCCAAAAATCAATCAAACCAATGGCTTTGTTCTAAGATAATCTATCTGGCAACGTTGCCATCATGAAAACTCACTGGTTCTCTGGGTTGGTGAGCGGGCAGGGGCACGGCTGGCATCCGATGCGGCTGCTGGGATCCCCGATAAATCCTGGTGCGCACTGCTCACAGTTCGGACCCATGGTGTTGTCACGGCAGTTCTGTGATGGTGAGAGAAGAGGGCGTAGATGGGGGTGGGGGGGGTGAGGTGAATAAAGGTGAGTTGGTTCAATGTCCAATGTGAGGTCTATAGAGGTTATATTGTGGATGGGCCCCAAGGTTGAGTTGTAAAAAGTTCATGTGCTGACCCATATGTGGGATTGGGGTAGATACATTGATACATGATACATTGATACATTTAATGCATAAGGCACTTTTAAGTACAAGATGGAGATGACGGGAATGAAGGTGGAGAGTTGGGGGAGGGGGCGTAAATAAGAGAGAGAGAGAGAGAGAGAGAGAGAGAGAGAGAGAGATAAAGAGAAAGAAAATGATTGAGAGTGTGTGTGTATGTGTGTGTGAGAAAGAAAGAGAAAAAGAAAGAGAGAGAGAGACAGAGAGAGAGAAGAGAGTGAGAAAGAGAGTGAGAAAAAGAGAAATGAAACGAGAGAAAGAGATATGGAGCCAGAGTATTGTCACAGAAGTTCTGTATTGGAGGATTTGGGGTGGGGGGAGTAGATGCATACATTCATTTATTACTCGTAATACATTTATTGTATAAGGCATCACATTCATATTAATTATTTATACGACATTGTCATGGTCATCTGCTGACAATGGTTATCATTATTGTATGTACTCACCCTGCAAACCCCAGTATCTACGTCACACTCCGTTGAGTGGCCGTTACATTGGCAGGCCGAGCACTCTTTGTTGAACCGCCCGCCTCCAGAGCGGAAAAACCCAGGTGCGCACTCCTACAAGACGCATAACATGAGATAAGAGATAAGATAATTGATAATGTCAGATAAAAGAAAAAGGTAAGGGATAAAAGAAGATGATATGATATAGTAGATAAGATAAGATGAGAGATAAGATAAACGGCAAAAGATAATAAAGGAGATAGAAGAAGAAAATTATTACATATTATAGGTAAAATATGAGATAAGAAAAGAGATTTTTTCGATATAAAATTTATTATAGCCACCTAGGTTTATTTGTTTGTTTGTTTATTTTTGTTTTTGTTTTGTTTTTCTAATTTTTTGTTTTGTTTTGTTGTTGTTTTTGTTATTTTTGTTGTGTCAGTCGGCTCTCTAACCACTGAGCCACTCTAGCGTCACTTTAGTCCTCTGTTGAAATGTTACTTTCTGGTAATTTATCTTTCTCCCACTTCTATCTTTTTCTCGATTTCTACGCTATCTCTCTCTCTCTCTCTCTCTCTCTCTCTCTCTCTCTCTCTCTCTCTCTCTCTCTCTCTCCCTCTCTGTCTATTTGTTAAATAGCAACAAGAACAATGTAATCAACCCATTTCTTAAAATATTGCTGCTAGTATGTTTTGTAACAACCCCTTCCCCCCAAACACACACTCACACACATTTAAAAAACACAACAGCGGCAAAAATCGCAAAAAACGACAACAACAACAACAACAACAACAACAACAACAACAACAGCAACAACAGCAACTTGATCTAGAATTAAATAAGAGTTGAATATAATTAAATAGAACTAAAGAGAAACCCCCATTTAGGTGACCAGTACTCACCTCACAGGAGAAACCCGTATAGCCTGGGGGGCAGGTACATTCCTCCACAGCAAAGGCCCTCCTTCCTCCAAAGTCCTGGGGTACGGCAGTCGCCAGAAGAACGTTGCCCAGTCTACAAAACAAAAAACAAGGAAATAGTATCAAAAATGTCTTTACAAATTTGGTTTCAGTTTTCTTTGGTTTTGCAGACAAACATACTGAAAGTTAGTGAATAAGGGAATCAAACACGTACAAACAAACATAAATAGACAAATAACTGAACTCATAGAGACAAAAGTCTAAAAAAATAATGAGAAGAACGAGAGACGTAGAAAAACAAAAAGCGCATTAAAGAACGTGTGAGTATGGCTTATAAATAAAGGATAAATCGTAATTTAGTGACAGAGATAAACAAGAGCGCTGGTCTTTCAACTGGGAGGTTTCTAGTTCAAAACCCACAATTGTTCAAAGATGATTGATTTGTCCAGATTCGTCCTATATTGGTTGGTGCGATGTCAGTATGATGAGATCAGCTAAAAGAGGAATCCTGGTCTCCCGTAGTTTTGTGGGGTTAAGTTTTAGTTTGAGTACCGTCCAACATCAGCACTGTCAGGCTATGTTGTGGACAGATCCCCATACTGAAGTCTGACAATTTTATGTGCTGCCACACACGAGACATGGCAAGAATACATGGCTCCTGTCTCAGTCGGTCACATTAGTGGCAGCACGTAAAATTATCAGACGTTAATTTTGAGGCTCATCCACAATACAACCTACATAATGCTGACGTTGAACTCTTAACAAAAATCTCAAAAAAATCAATAAAGGTACCTGATGAGGTTCTGCCTGTTGTCATAGGTTGCTCTGATCAGGAGTGACGTCACGTCTTCCAGGGCCACCATCAGTTGCTCGCGAGTCGCGTAGTTAGAGATCGGGCCGTCACGGCGGATGTCTGGGCTCACGTACCATTCGTTCTAGGATTAGAATGCATGGAGAAGATAATAATCTGTCATGTGTAAGTGAGTGAGTAAGTTTGTTTTAGGACACGTCAGCACGGTAACGGCTATGTTGTGCCCATGATGTCCTAGGACAGTTAATGCATTATACTAGTAACAATGGTAGTAAACACATAACAATTGTGTGTAGGTCTACTCGATGTTATGGAAGTCCGGAAATAACCGACCATATAATCCTACAATTGGGCCATTGAAAAATGGAGGGGTGATTTAAAATACTGCTCAGGTTGCCCACAAGATAATATCTGGAGTTTACAACCAAACGTTGAGGTGTATATATACGATGGTTTTGCTGCTTCTTCTTCATCTATTAGAATAGGCAATACAGCAAGTCAAATATTTATGTTGCAATCATATCGGGAAACAAGTTTTGCTGAATGAAACATGTCTAAAAAATCGGTCGTCCAAAGTATTTCCTGTTTTGGTTGAGCATAGCAATTACTTGGAAAATACAAAATTTTCAGACGCTTATTGAAGTTAACTATTTTAAGGGATTGTCTGTAATACATCTAGATTATTTTCTCCATAATTCATATGAACTTTAGAGGGTTTTCTTTTAATCTTCTCATTCTTTCTAACTTCATTTTTTCTTACTAGTCTTGCATTTGTACTTTATTATTATCTTTCTCCCTTTCCTCCTTGTCGCCTTCTATATTAATTTTCCATCTTTTCCTACCCCTCCCCTCCATTCCTTCTTTACTCCTCCCTCTCCTCCCCCTTTTCAACGACAGCTCCCCTTCTTCTGTTCCTTCGTTCCCTGTATCTTCCTTTCAATCTAGTACATATTGTTATTGTTTCCTATTCTAAAATTCTTACCTCAACCAGATTCACAGTGACTATTGTTGGCTGATTCGGGTTGAAAACAGCGTTGGACTTGTGGTACAGTGTGATTCCGTTACCCTGAAATAGGAAAAAAATCAAAATAATTCATATGAATAAACTTCATACATGTGAAACATTAAATCTGAAACAATTAAATGAAAAAATAGAAAAAAAGAGCCAAGTATGTTGTAAACATGCCGGTGCTTGTTTCAATTACCATCTTTTTAGGGAAGACGTTGATGACACTGAACAAAGTTGAGAGAATTTTGTAAGATACTATGTGCTAGTACATGTACCGTATTGCATTTGAATATTGGTTAAAGAAAACAAGTGAAGTGGTGATGAATAATATTCGTCAGGCATGGTGATAATTGAACGGACTCATTGTTATTATGTCATGTTTTAAAAACTATGTTTATTCTTTTTTTGATTTCTTGTTTTTGATAACACACAAAATACGTTTTTGGTAGTGTTTCTAAGGCATCCTATATGCAATAATCATTTTGGTATAAGGAGTTGACGTTCTTTTCGCTCTATGTAAAATAAATTATCTTTATTCCTTAGCCCTGTAGCAACATTGTTTTATATCGAACTAATATTTCACCTCCATGTATAATAAATCACTTTCACTTTCGTTGGATATTTAAGCTGGTTTATATTTATCTAAACAAATCATTTTTCTGATAAGAAAAAAAATATCTTTGTTCCCCGTTGGGGTGGGGCTGCACTTATAGTTCACACACTGGGAATCTAAGGTTGGTTCAATCTGATGCAACTTTTTTTTTTCGGTCTTTCTTACATAAACCATCTTTGAATATTAGTCGAAAACTAACATTGGTTTATTAATAAAGTACTCATTTCCATGTCTTTGGTATTACTTATCTTAATTTTTTATTTGGGGAATATAGTTAGTTCATATCTAGAGTATATTTTCCCTCTCTAAAAATGAATCATCTGTAATCCCTATTTGGGGAGTAAGGTTGGTTCATATCGAAAGTAAATTATTACGCTCTCTTTCGGCCTAAGGCTTGTTCAAATGGAAAGTAACCCATCTTTCGTCCTTAATTTAGAACCATTGTGGTCAGTATCAGTTTCCCACTGACCGTTATGATGACGTCTGGGTCATTTGTCTGGATGTCAAAGCCGTCCACCTCGTAGTAGACCTGGTAGCTGAGTTCTCCGCCGTAGCTGCTAATCTGTAGGTGAGTAGAGTAGTGAGGATACGGTTAGGATTAGTTAGAAAACATAATCTTTCTTTATATTCACTCTGAAGGGAAATTTGGGTTGAGTATTCATCAAGCAGCAAAATCAGAAAGTATTATTTACGTTAAAACAATGAAAATATGAATGGAAAAATAATTATTAAGCTCCCTCTTTTGACCTCCTCTCCACCATGTCTCCGTCTCACTGTGTGTCTGTCACTCTATCGCTCTCTCTCTCTCTTTCTCTCTCTCTCTCTCTCTCTCTCTCTCTCTCTCTCTCTCTCTCTCCCTCCTCCTCCTACT
>RQTK01000113.1:479938-507136 GCA_003991915.1 Elysia chlorotica | reverse complement strand
CAACAACAACAACAACAACAACAACAACAACAACAACAACAACAACAACAACAACAACAACAACAACAACAACAATAATAATAAATGCAATAATAGTAACACATATAACGGACGATGATATCAGACTTTAAAATAAAAGCGCTGTCTTGGTTTTGCTTATTTATTAAAGACTAATTTTAATTTTAATTTAAAAATTATTGGTTTTGTTTTTTGTTTTATTTTCCAAAGTTGTGATAGATACATTGTTATGGGTTTTGGCATTAAGGCCTGCGTCCAGTAGATAAACACAGAGTAATTCGATGTATTTTTGCACCATTAAATACTTTTTTTCAGTCTTTTTTTTAAGAGCCAATTTATTTCACAGAAGCTTATTTACGAAATTATCCTTCATCTACACATGCATGCCTACGTACTAAACACAAAATCAGTTTGATCTAGAAAATGTTAATTACATCATTGTTTTGAACAACACAAATGAGAAAACTTTTGTGTCGTTTGAAAAAGTAAACGCAAAATAATAAATGTTATGAACTTTTTCTTAGATACTAGAAAGTGATTATAAGAAAGAGCAAATTGCATTTGCAGTATTGAAGAAAAAGGTTGACTGTACTGGCATGTTCACTGAAAAGGAAGAAGCACTGGTGTTTTTCTCAAAAATATGTGAACTGTTTTAACTTGCTATATCATAATTTTTATAACAATAAGAGAGATGTTTTAAATATACATATCAAAACAATTGTTTGAAAATGCAAATGAAATTAAAGTCGCATTGGGTATGAATTGTGTAATATACTAAAAACAAGGAAAGACGGCTGGTATTTCAATTGATAAATATGTATATATATATATATATATATTCACACACATAAGAAAAGAAGAAAATATTATTACTTTGATAAGATCATTTTTGAAACATTGTAATGAATTGCGGTGCACATAAATTTCTATAATTCTCAATATTGTACAAACGAACATTGATGTAGAAAAACATAATCACATCAAAAAGAATTTTAAATATTATAAAATTATTAAGCGTGTTATATGGCCCATTACCCAAGCCATATCATTAGGAGCTTGTTCCTTATCATTTCTTTTCTACAATATAACCAGCATGTCTTTATCAAGGCACAACAAATATTTAAAAAACACATGAAAAATAAAGCAAAAGGGTCTGTGTATTATGTTAGGAGTATTTTAAAATTAACATGAAAATCAAACGATGCAATGAAGCGTGGGACTGGGAATAACGAAATCGGGTGTGAATTGGTAAAGCTTAGAGCAATATCCAAGAAAATTTTATTATAAGCTTTTTACTTGAAAACAACAATAACTTTTTACTATTATTCTTTTTATAAAAATGAACAGCAAGTAATCGCTTACATATTATGTAAGCGATTACTTGCTTTTCATTTTTATAAAAAGAATAATAGTAAAAAGTAATCATTTTGTATGTACATAATTATACATGAAAAATGTAGATCTATGTCGCTTCAGTTTTTGTCTGTTAAGAGGCAAGGCGACTAGATTTCGCGTTGGAAGTACAAACATGTTTCTGTATTCTGTATTATGCATATAATTAATTATCTAGCATATTAATCTTTAAGGCATCAGTGATAATTAGAAGTGTGTATTACAATAGCATGAGTTTGGTATAAGCTTTTACTAGACTCCCCATTTGTTACACCTATAATTTCAATTTTACTTACAGCAAAGAGAGTGCCGATAAAGCTCAAGGCTGTTTTAAGTAACATGTTTTGTTTTCAGTCGTGAGTTGAAAAAATTCAAATTGATACATTGTTATGTCTTTATCAAGGCATTCACGGTGAATTTTAATGTAAAAGGCATGATGACACAGGGTGGTTTTTTTAGTTTAACAAAGCAGCAAATACGTGAAAAGAGAAAAAAAAGATACATTTTTTTCATCATTAGAGTTATATTGTTAAGCGACGTAATTGTGAATTATCTGAAACAAGAAGGCATACATGTCAATTAAGCCTTAAGAAAGGCTTAGCACAATAGAGAAAACGGTACATTGAGAAATAAAGAAAGATCGATAGATAGAAATGGGTGAGAGAGAGAGAGAGAGAGAGAGAGAGAGAGAGAGAGAGAGAGAGAGAGAGAGCGCAGACAGAGGCACACAGACATAGAGAAACAGACAGAGGCTCGACAATTAAAAAGCTTTATAAACAACGCGACGAAGGAAGCCAAACTTAAGATTAATCTAGGCCAAATTTTAGTTTATTAGGATTGAAAAATAATAAAAATCAGCCAAGACATATTACGCAAGTTTTAAACATCGCCAAAATAAATAAGGCACAGGAATACCAGAGACTGTAGACTTAGTCTTTCAAACTCTCTGGTCATACCAACAAAAAGTTCGCAATTGGTGAGTTCTGCAAAGGCCGGGGTTAGAGCTGAGGCATCTTGTTTGACTTTGAATCCACTAAACTTACCACAGTCGGCTTCGTCAGTTAAATCGGGGCAGTCGGAAATTCCGTTGCAAACGGCGCTTAAAGGCACGCAGTCTCCAGAACGTTTGCATTGGAAGGTAGTGCCGGGACATGGGGGCATCACGGGAGCGGAAAGCGGGGGTCTGGTTGAAGCGACTTTTCAGTCAGAAGAGGCGATATTTTGGGGAAAGATTTTAATGACACTGCTTTCAGAAGAGGCGATATTTTTGGGAAAGATTTAATAAAACTGCTTTCAGAAGAGGCGATATTTTTTGGGAAAGATTTTAATGACACTGCTTTCAGAAGAAGCGATATTTTTGGGGAAATAGTGTAATGACACTGTTTTCAGAAGAGGCGATATTTTTGGGAAGATCTTAATGAAACTGTTTTCAAAAGAAGCGATATTTTTGGAAAATAGTGTAATGACACTGCTTTCAGAAGAAGCGATATTTTTGGGAAAGATTTTATGACACTGCTTTCAGAAGAAGCGATTTTTTTGGAAAGACTTTAGTGACACTTCTTTCAGAAGAAGAGATATTTTTGGGAAAGATTTTAATGACACTGCTTTCAGAAGAAGCGATATTTTTGGAAATATTTTAATGACACTGGTTTCAGAAGAAGCGATATTTTTTGGGAAATAGTTTAATGACACTGGTTTCAGAAGAGGCGATATTTTTGGGAAAGATTTAATAAAACTGCTTTCAGAAGAAGCGATATTTTTGGGAAAGGTTTTAATGACACTGCTTTCAGAAGAGGCGATATTTTGGGAAAGATTTTAATGACACTGCTTTCAGAAAAGGCGATATTTTTGGGGAAAGATTTTAATGACACTGCTTTCAAAAGAAGCGATATTTTTGGGAAAGATTTTAATGACACTGCTTTCAGAAGAAGCGATATTTTTGGGAAAGATTGTAATGACACTGCTTTCAGAAGAAGCGATATTTTTTGGGAAAGATTGTAATGACACTGCTTTCAGAAGAAGCGATATTTATGGGAAAGATTTTAGTGACACTGCTATCAGAAGAAGCGATATTTTTGGGGAAAGATTGTAATGACACTGCTTTCAGAAGAAGCGATATTTTTTGGGGAAAGATTTTAATGACACTGCTTTCAGAAGAGGCGATATTTTTGGGAAAGATTTTAATGACACTGCTTTCAGAAGAAGCGATATTTTTTGGGAAAGGTTTTAATGACACTGCTTTCAAAAGAGGCGATATTTTTGGGAAAGATTTTAATGACACTGCTTTCAGAAGAAGCGATATTTTTGGGAAAGATTTTAATGACACTGCTTTCAGAAGAAGCGATTTTTGGGAAATAGTTTAATGACACTGGTTTCAGAAGAAGCGAAATTTTTGGGATAGATTTCGATAAAACTGCTTTCAGAGGAAGCGATATTTTTGGAAAGACATTAATGACACTGATTTCAGAGGGAGCGATATTTTGTGGGAAAATTTTAATGACACTGCTTTCAGAAGAAGCGATATTTTTATGGGAAATATTTTAATGACACTGCTTTCAGAAGAAGCGATATTTTTGGGAAAGATTTTAATGACACTGCTTTCAGAAGAAGCGATCTTTTTGGGAAGATTTTAATGACACTGCTTTCAGAAGAAGCGATATTTTTAAAATTTTATTGACACTGCTTTCAGAAAAAGCGATATTTTTGGGAAGATTTTAATGACACTGCTTTCAGAAGAAGCGATATTTTTTGGAAAGATTTTAATGAAACTGCTGCTTTCAGAAGAGGCGATATTTTTGGGAAAGATTTTAATGACACTGCTTTCAGAAGAAGCGATATTTTTTGGGAAATAGTTTAATGACACTGCTTTCAGAAGAAGCGATATTTTGGGGGGAAATTTTAATGACACTGCTTTCAGAAGAAGCGATATTTTGGGGAAAGATTGTAATGACACTGCTTTCAGAAGAAGCGATATTTTGGGGAAAGATTTTCATGATACTGCTTTCAGAAGAAGCGATATTTTTAGGACAGATTTTAATTATACTGCTTTCCGAAGAAGCAATATTTTTTGGAAATAGTTTAATGACACTGCTTTCAGAAGAAGAGATATTTTTTGGAAAGATTTTAATAATACTGCTTTTAGAAGAGGCGATATTTTTGGGAAAGATTGTAATGACACTGCTTTCAGAAGAAGCCATATTTTTTCGGAAATAGTTTAATGACACTGCTTTTAGAAGAAGAGATATTTTTTGGGAAATAGATTAATGACACTGCTTTCAGAAAAGGCGATATTTTTGGGGAAAGATTGTAATGACACTGGTTTGAGAAGAAGCGATATTTTTGGGGAAATAGTTTAAGACACTGCTTTCAGAAGAAGCGATATTTCGGGGGACACTTTTTCCTAAAAACTGCTTAGAGCGAAAAGCTTTCAATGACTGTGCCTTCAGAAAAGGTGGCATTTTGGGGGATATATCTCAATGACTGCATTTTCAAATGAAGTGCTCTTTTGAGTAATAGGTTTAAATTAAATAACATTGCTTCTACAAAAAGTGATACTTTGGGGCATTGATTTCAATGGCTATGCCTCCAGAATGAAAGATGTTTTGGGGGATATGTTTCAATAACATTTTCTTCACAAAAAGCCCTATTTTGAGGAACAAGTTTTAATGACTTTTTAGAGATGATTCAACTGCTTTAACAAGAAACGATATTTTCGGGATATATTCCAAGACTATGACTTCACAAGAAGCTATATTGTTACGTTATGTTTCAATAACTCTTCCTTCAGAAAAATTCGATATTTTTGCGATTAGATCTCAGTGACTATGTTTCCACAAGAAGCAAAATCGTTGAATGCATAGGTTTCAATAATGTTGCTCTAAAAAAGTTATAGTTTGAGGTCAGAAGAAGCCCCCTTGGGGATAATATAAGTATTTCAATTACTATGCCGCCACAAGCAACGATATTTTGGGCGGATATTTTCGGTGGTAGTGGTTTCATAAGCAGCGATATTCCGGAGATAAGCAGAGCTACGCCATCATAAGCTAAGCGTGTACTTTCAGTAATTATTGTACTTCTTACTTACTGACTCGTTTGAACAAGTGACTTCTACGAAGTGTTAGCTCCTGAATTCAATTTTGGCTACAAGAACAAAACGATGACCAAAGCTATCTAATTCTATTCCTATGTCTTTTTTCTCACTTAAGCAAGGTGCAAACACAATAATTTGAAGAGGGAACACGTGGTATCTTTAATGGAGAAATGCAAGAATAGGAGGAAGCGGGTGCTAGAAAGAAAGATAAAAACATAGGAGTAAGATAAGGAGTATATGGGATGGAATATGGCATATCATATATATATATCATATATATATATAGATATATAAAGGATTTCAACATAATTTTATCCATTTCGCTGCGTTTCGAAGCGTACATAGTGGAATCTGTTTGAGATAAACCTTCTAAGGACTGCCTAAAAGTTTTTAATTTCCCCAAGTTTGTATTAAAAACTGGCTGGACTGGAAAGTTGTTGGGTTTCTTTAAGTGAACTGGTGCCTAGAATACCTAGAAAAAGATATCTGTATATCAACTTTATATGAAGTCATAGTTTATTTTAAAGAGGTTTTTTTTTACTCTTAAGCAGATTCCAATGTAGCTAATCAGGTGAAAGATGCTACCGCTGCATGCAGGCTGCAATAGTAACATCTCGAGGCTATCTAGTATCCTAGTATAGCCCACTGAGAAAGCTTTCCGGGCTGTGGGTAGTAAAATCCTTCATGCCCACTTACGACAATCGGTTTCATCCGACGCATCGGGACAGTCGATTTTTCCATCACAGGACGCGTTTAAAGCTATGCAATTCCCACTATCACATTGGAACATAGTGTCCGGGCATTTGCTTTGTGGTGCTGAAAAATCACGCAAGGGGTTAAGATAAAGTATCATCAGTATGTGTTCAGAGTTTGATGTTGGATATATAAATACTAAACATGGTTGTTGTCCCGTTTGACAACTTTTAGGACACGACACGGTATATTATTTAGAGGTTTGATTGAGGCATTATTGGAAATGTTAGGTTAGTAAAATAAAGTGGGCTAAAGGGTAAAATATTTTTTACATAGCATTTTTTATAAACAAATATTTTTAAAAAAATTCAAATAATTAAAAAATTCCGTGATACGTAGATGTATCTAGATGAAAATAGATGCGAATTCTTACCCTGACTGAAAAGTTTATGAGGAGCGAGTATTAGTTTCATTACACCAATTTAAGAAAAAAAACTTCGAGGAGATGTCGAATTGGGGACCTTATAATGCTCCCATATGCATGGCAGTATTAGTTTGGGGGGGGTGTAAACTTGTAAAAACAAAACAAATAACGAGTGTTTAAAAAGAAAATTGCTTTTTTTTTTTTTAATATTTAATGAAAATGATTGGTGATTATCCAGAGTATATCACACAATTGGTGAATTTTTTGATACTGAAACTAAATCGATTTCAACTTTTATGATCTTTTTATTGAAATACT
Source organism: Elysia chlorotica (assembly GCA_003991915.1). Classification (NCBI taxonomy): domain Eukaryota; kingdom Metazoa; phylum Mollusca; class Gastropoda; family Plakobranchidae; genus Elysia; species Elysia chlorotica. The sequence continues at coordinate 500,201 of RQTK01000113.1, read as the reverse complement.
GCAAAGAGAGTGGGAAAATCAATTTATCACACGCATGCATAATAACATATGTAACACAGTTTCAAAACATGACATACATGCAAACACAGTGTAAAGCACAATGTAAACACAATAAGAGAGATAAACGATTTATCACAGTTTTGGTTATAGGTGGCTTTTGCTCCATACTATACTTATTATCAGCTCTCTCTCTCTCCACTTCTCTCACTCTCTCTCTCTCTCTCTCTCTCTCTCTCTCTCTCTCTCTCTCTCTCTCTCTCTCTCTCTCTCTCTCATTCTTTATGCTGAAAATATATATATATATTACTTCAAATTGTATGCATCTTAATTCCAACATCACATTCACATCATAACAACACATAATTCCAAAACATCTCTGTTTAATCAAGTCCCCCTGACTAATAATAATAATAATAATAATAATAATAATAATGAAATTACTTACGGCAGTCGGACTCATCCGATCTGTCCACACAGTCGGGCACACTGTTGCACACATCAGACTGGGCGATGCACTGGCCGTTGGTAACACACCTGAACTCCTGGCTCGTGCAGTCTGGGAAGAGACAAAACTTTTTTGACCAACACAGGTTTTCCCATAGAGATAATATCTTAAAATAAGATAAGATAAGATACAATATCGTTAAGTTACCCTAAACACATACCAGAATTGATTATAACAAGTGACATTTAACTGGTAAGCATTTTTTTGAATTGTCTTTTTTGATAAACAAAGATTTTCATACCAAAAAAAGATTAGATGTTAAGATAGTATCACATCAGACCAGGTGAAAACTTTATTTAATTACCGTTGTTGACCATCACAGATATTCTAACAAAAGTAAAGTCTGGTCAGAACAGATTAGATTCGAAAATACTTCATTTGATTCTCCTATTGATCAACCTGGATTATGCCACAAAGATAAGAAAAGATAAATTCAGATCTGATCAGATTCGAGGAAACTGTTTTTCTACAAAGGCACATTAAGTTGTCTTATCGTGCAACGCAAATAAAAACATAAAAAGAAAGATTGTGTATAATTGTTTTTAGAATTAAATTAACAAAAATGTATACTTCATTCGTCATCAACAACAATGACAAAAACAAAAACCATATAGGTGCAATGGAAACTGCATAAGTTGAGCCCTATTTGGTGGACTTTCACATGACCTCAAAGCTTTTTTTCCCCGTCAACGACCCTTTAATGGGTGTGTTTAGGAAGTCTAATTTTTTTTTAAAGATGCAGAACTCCTTTTATCGTAAAAATAATAGTTTTTATGCAGGTATATCCCCTGCAAATCAATTATACGGTTACTTTATCAAGGTAATTAAGGTACATGAACCAGTCGCAAACTTAGATCTAGCTTGACGCCAAGAGCTAAGCTAAATAATTAACGTTATAATTCGTTTTTGTAAAAACAAAACAAAAAACGCCAGCGCTCATACTAGCTCTGCTCGGAAGTAATTTTAGACCTTTTTGTTTTTATCTTTTTTTCCTCAACTGCGTCACATTTTTAATTTAGGCAAATAGGGTGAATCAGTCACAAGTCGCTAATATAAGAACAGAGTTAGAGTTCTCTAAAGATTAAAAAATACTATATATTTACCTCTTTCGTTATCAAATTAAATTTGATATATTTTTTTAGTTTATAGTTATAATTCTTTCAGCCTGTTATATTGCATTTGATGCTGTTTAAAACAATATCAATAACTCCAAAAAGTCATGTGCGACTTGTGCCTGATTCACCATGGTTGTCTTTATTATTATTTATTATTCTATTTTTATATTGTCATACTAGTGATGTACTCACTGCAGTTGAACTCATCAGAGCTGTCTACACAATCGCGATTTCTGTTGCAGCGGTAGCGGGCATCAACACACTCTCCGCTAGCGCATTCAAACTCAGTGCTGCGGCAACGACCTGAGAGAGAAACAGAGTTTGAGAGAGAGAGAGAGAGAGAGAGAGAGAGAGAGAGAGAGAGAGAGAGAGAGAGAGAGAGAGAGAGAGAGAGAGAGAGGGGGTAGAGAGAAAAAGGAACGTGAAAGACAAATAGATAGCGGAGGAGAGGTAGTGTGAGAGGGGGGAAAAGAAAGGTGGGGAGTAAGAGAAGAGGAGAAACAGGATGAGAGGGAAGAGTGTGTGAGAGAGTTAGAGAGTGTGAGAGAAAGTGAAAGAGAAGGTGGGAGAGAGGAGGAAAGGAATTATGAGATACAGAAAGAGAGGGGGAGAAGGGAGAGTTTTAAACATTGGTTTTAAAATATATTCAGCGTTTAATACTTTGTTTTTGACCAATTGAGTTTAAAAAAAAAAAACATTTTTATATAAAAGATTACATTTTCTTATTCATCTCAATAAATTACATATGTATTCATATATTCGTCTATTTGTTTACTTTTTCATTAATATTAATTATTGGCACTCATATAGTTATCAATTATTTAAATATTATATTTATATTATTTGTTAGATATATCCAAACTTAAGGGTGCCACCCACTGCAGTCCCTTTCGTCCGACTGGTCCGGGCAATCGGGCCGTCGGTCACATCTGTACTCCCCGCGAATACACGATCCGTCAGCACAGGTAAATTCGTCCTCAGCGCAAGCTGCAGAAAAATAGAAATTTATACATAGAATCCGAAACTTAGAAAATATGATTTCACTAAGATGGTGTGTAACATAGTGGGATATTGTGAGATGCTGTAGGTTTAAATAAGTTCATTTATTTAGGAATATTACATCTGTAGATAAGTGAGTGGTGCTAAAAAATACACATTATTTTAGTCTCTAAAACATAAGAACCAAAGAGGAAAAAAATATAGTTTACTTGAAATGACACTAAATACATCTGCTTTAAGACTATGACCCATGTTTTCCAACATAGCGGATATATTCAAATAACATTTCTAATCAGAGTATTAGAGTTAATTGTCGAAATGCAAGGCACGGGGGATAAAAACTCAGTGACACCTTTTTATCCTACACATAAAAGAAAGTATGGGCGATAAATTGGTGTACTAAATTCCTTCATATTGAAAATAAGTCCTACCAACTTTTTTGTAAATTAGAACACATTTCCAAGTTCTTTGTCTCAAAAATGAGAAATGAGAAAGTATTTTTTGTGATAAAGCATGTTTATTATTTTATTTTTTGAACTTCAAATAGAATATACATTCTTTCCTGAAGTTAAAAAACATTTTGCGTTCAAATAATCATTTAAAAACTTTAAATAAAATCGAATTTTTACCCCGTTAGTTCAAAATCATGTCTATTCGTACCAAGAATTAATTTGTATTTTCAACTTCTCTAAACGATGATAAACATATTAACACAGCCTTTATGATAAGCTTAAAAGTGATTCTGGGCTCCTCCCCCCTCCCCCCCCCAAAAAAAAAGAAGATAAAAAAAAACCCAAGTCCCCTTTCTGAGATTAAACGCTGGTTCCTCCATCATCATATCGTGTGACTAATTGTTATAGAATTATTAATAATTACATGTTTTAGATATCGTTTACTTCTAAAGTTCCAAAGTGAAGAGCTTGCCCTTGTCATGGCTAGGTTCGCGCGCAACATTTCAAATTTTGTGTAACAATACATAGCCTACACCCATGACCAGGGGACACCCCGGTTAAAAATACTTTACTAGTATAATTCGAGGTTGGTTCACGTCAAAACAGTAGCGGCATAGGGTAGCAGTTATCATGTGACGATGTGATGAAACCAGGTTGAATCAGGCACAAGTCGGAAATTTGACTTTTTTAGTTATTCATAGTGTGTAAAAAAAAGCCTTAAATGCATTTTTAGAGGTTCAAAATATTATTTTCTAATCATTTCTAGAAATAGAGATATTTAATTTTTGTTTTAATTAAAAAGGGCTATATATAGTATGTTTTAATGTTTTGAGGTCTCTGGCTCAAAACCTATAATATGGGCAAATTGTGCATGATTCACCCTGGCTGCCTCACAGATTCTTATCATCGTGCTATTACTTGTAAGTAGCCAAATTCCCAGCTTCAAAGGCTTAACTATCAGTAACGATAATTGTAACCATAATTAAAAATCTCTTTTTTTTTCCTTCTTCGATTGCCCCACCACTACACAAAATAACTGCAAAAACATCAACTCATCAAGACACTTACGGCATCCCTCTTCGTCCGATCCAAAAATCTTTTTTTTTCCTTCTTCGATTGCCACACCACTACACAAAATAACTGCAAAAACATCAACTCATCAAGACACTTACGGCATCCCTCTTCGTCCGATCCAAAAATCTTTTTTTTTCCTTCTTCGATTGCCACACCACTACACAAAATAACTGCAAAAACATCAACTCATCAAGACACTTACGGCATCCTTCTTCGTCAGATCCATCAGAACAATCGGCTTTGCGGTCACACTTTTCCCCACTGGGGATGCACCGTTTGTTCCTGCAGGTGAACTCGTCCCTACGACAAGCTGTGATGGGCGTGCATGAGCAAAACAATTAATACATAGAATCATTATTCTAAATATAGAAAAATATAAAATTAATGTTTCCCTCAAGGGTGAGTAACGCCTGTACAATGAACATGAACGGTGTGTTTTGTTTTGTTTTTAATTTAAACCAGAACCTGTAGCTATTAGATCATAGAGACAGGAAGTATATAATTTTATCTTAATTAAGTTTTGACATCCATGAATTAAAGTTTTGTTTTGTTGTTTGTTTAATGATAGTTGCTAGCATATGTGCCCGTGTCTTACACAATGAAACTTCAGCAAAATCATACAGTCCGTAACTGATTTTACAAAATCTCTCTAACGTATGTTGACTGTTTAATCTAGTATCCCTCATTCTCCCACTTCTTTTTTCTTATTCTTCTTTTTCTTTTCTCTCTCTACCTATCTTTCTATCTATCTACCTATCTTTCTATCTATCTATCTATCTATCTATCTATCTATCTATCTATCTATCTATCTATCTATCTGTCTGTCTGTTGCTAGCATATGGCGCCGTGCTAACAAAAACTGATCAGCAAAATCATCAGTCCGTAACTGATTTTACAAAATCTCTCTAACGTATGTTGACTGTTTAATCTAGTATCCCTCATTCTCCACTTCTCTTATTCTTCTTTTTCTTTCTCTCTCTCTCTCTCTCCTGTCTGCCTATCTATCAATCTATCTATCTACCTGCATTTGTCCCCTCTTTCTGCCATACTGTTCAATTTCTATCGTCCCTCCCTTCTATGTCTCTTTATACTTGTTATCTCCCTCTTCCCCTTTTTCCTATTTATCTCGATAAGTCTTTTTCTGTTTTTTATTTACCACTTCCTCTAAACTTTCTTTTACTCTCTATTCCTCTCCTCTTTTCTTTCTTTGTTGTCTCTAAAAGTCACTCTACTTTCATATTTTTTGTCAGGTATTAATTTTTTTTCATTTAGCGTATTTCTTCCTGCCATGTATCTCTCCTTTGTGTATGGATGGATGTATGGATGTTTACACACTATTAATTCATGGTTGTCATATTTTTCACATAAAACCATATCTATCAGCATATAATTATTTAATCGCATCAGAGTGGAAACACAGAGAGAGAGAGGGGGAGAGAGAGAGAGAGAGAGAGAGAGAGAGAGAGAGAGACAAACACACACAACACACTTAATAATAACTATAGAACAAAATACAGCCAAATTCTTAAACATGCATAATTCAAACTAACATTTCACCAACAATCAATGGACATAAGGAATCTTTGTTCGTTTTATTTCATCTTTTTGTTTTACCTAAATATTTCTGCATTTTTCCATCATTCCTATGCAAGACCTAGACACAGAATTAGTAGCGACACAGCGTGACACATGCAAACTGATCTGGCGTGCCGAGAAAAAATCATTGTTTCGGGAGTTCACGTGCTTGGTGTTATTCCAATACAGAAACATTAAGTGCTCTTTAGCGTGCTGAAGTTACCATAACAAAACTGTAAACATTGTTTAAGACACGAAAGACATTGGGCCTTAACATTGTTTAAGAAAAATCAAAGAATATCGACGTTAACATAGTTTAAGAAAATCAAAGACGTTCTACGTTAACTATTGTTTAAGAAATGAAAGACGTTGGACGTTTACGTTGTTTAAGAAAAATCGTTGGATATTTTAGGTACTTACTCACTCACTCACTCACTCAAAAAGTTTTTCTATTGAAATCCTCCGCCTCTAACTTTTGAGAACCTAAAAGGTTTTTAACTAGGATATTTCTATAGGATACTTGCTGATTATATGGAAATTTAACTTCATTTTATTGACTTTACTTTTTTTTCGGGAGTGTTTTTAACACATTGTAATAACAGACTTTTTAAACATAATTTTTCTTAGATTTGTTTGACATAGCTTTATATGTTGCGAAGTGGTTGAGAGAAACTATTGAAAGAAAGCATTAGATTGGTAGAAGTCGGGAAAACGTTTTAAGTAAGAATGATTATAGGTAGGAAGAAGGTCACCAATGGAAACGTAACTTTGACAGTCAAAGGTCTGATAAGAGAACAAGAAAATACACGGGAAGAGAGTTTGGGAGATGTGTAGAGAGAGAGAAAATGATAAGTTTGAAAGAGAGAGAAAGATGTTTGAAAGAGAGAGAAAAAAAAAGAGAGAGAAAAATAAGTTTGAAAGAGAGGGAGAGAAAAAGAGAGAGAAAGATAAAGATATTTGAGAGAGAGAGAGAATGAGAGATAGAGAGAGAGGGAGAAAGAGAAAGAGAAACATAGAGACAGGGGTGCAAAGAGAACGACATATCGACATATTAAAAAACAACTAGACGAACTTGGGTTAGAATCAGAATAGTTTTGACAAAGAGTATAGTAAAAAAATATCTAAAGACAGGATATGCTCAGAAATGTTGTAAGACGAAAAAAAAATGTTAAGACAAAAAATATAGTCATATGCGTTTTAAGATAGAATTAAGTCAGATATGTTTTATCACCAAACATAATGAGAATTGTTTTAAGCTGAAATGTAATTGTAGAGGACAGAATAGAGTCAGAAATGTTTTAAGATGGAATTGTATTGGACAGAATAGAGTCAAAAATGTTTTAAGGTGGAATGTAATTGTATAGGACGAAATGAAGTCAGAAACGTTTTAAGATGGAATGTTGTTGTATAGAACAAAATAGAGTCAGTAAAACATTTTATGATAGAATGTAATTATACAGGACAGAATAGAATCAGAAACGTTTTAAGATAGAATGTTGTTGTATAGAACAGGATAGAGTCAGTAAAACATTTTAAGACAGAAATACAAATGACGTGTAGAGTTAGACGGACGTACGTTGCGGACACTCATCTTCATCCGTCCGATCATTACAATCCAGACGTCCGTCACACACCCGTCTCTCGTCGATGCAGGCGCCATCTTTGCACCGGAAGTAACCCGTGCGGCATGCTGGGAAAGTGGGTCACAACACGCAAATGTGAACACAGTCAACACACATACACAGGCACAATCATGCAAGTGTGCAAGTTTGCTCACGGTTGTGTTGAGGATGGAGGTAAATTAGATGTGTATGTTATTTTGTTAGGGTGGAGTTAGTCAAGCGTGCTTGGAGCAAATGACTTGCAAAATAATGATGAAGATAACTGTGCAACATAAAAACGATATCAAACATGGATGCAAAATAAAATTTAAAGAATGCGATTGCATCCTATCAGTCTAGAGTTTTAGTTCAGTATCTTGGTGGGAATATTTTTTCCATTATTATCTACAAAATCAAAATATATTTTATGCGACGCTTGTTCGCGCCTAAGTGCACTAGACTTTAATTTGGACTAACAGCAGTTTTATTTTGTTAAAAGCAATTTTAATTTAGTCTACACTTTTTTCAATACCTTTTTTCTCTTTTCGTTAAGCTACGTTCTTAAGGATAATACGAGGTAAATTTCTTTGTTCTTTCTTTTTTTTTTTCAATTATATGCGTAGTACAATGTATTGATGTTTTTGAAAAATAATTTTACTTTTTTTTCTATGGTAAACTAGTTCTTTGTTGAAACGCTATTAAAAAAAGTAACTAATACTACACGTTAAAAAGAACAAAGTCCAAAATAAAAAGATGTATAAGATACATGTTTAAACACAACTGCCTTCGATTAATAAAAAGACTTTTTCAAGAAAACAACTATTTAAATGCGACGAATCCATTTAGTAACTAAACAGTCCATGGTGTGGCTATTTCTAATCCCATGTAAGCAGGTCGATTTTGACTTCTTTGTAGTTGTCAAACCGGGTTTGTTAAAGTTGTATGCGCATTCCCAGAGTGGTTAAATTAATATCCGGGGTGTTAAAGAGAGGGGGACACTTGGAGACACATTTCAGTTTTGTAGGAAACAAACGGTTGACTCTTTCAGTTGCCGTTGTAATCTTTAAAATAAACAATGTGTGTTTCATGATCATTTTTAGCGTTTTCTACTTATGATTTTTTTTCATTTCATATTTTTTCTTTCTGCGCACAATTTAACTATGATCATAAATCATTACGTAAAATTATAACAAGATCTATCACTAATATGGTTGTTATTTACGATAATACATTATATTTAAAAACGTGGATGAATTTATAGACCTATGTAATTTTATAAGAAATGCCGTGGAAGTTGTTGAAAATTAGACATTCGAATATGTATTTTAAAAAAAGGGCGCCGAACTGAAAACTGCATATCAAAAGAGTCAACCGGATGTTTTCTTTGAGTAAAAGTCAGACAGAAAAAAAGAAAAATTCCTCTCCCGCCTCAGGCAAAATGGAGACCGCTTTGCAGGCAAAATGGAGACCGCTTTGCAGGCAAAATGGAGACCGCTATTGGGTCAAAATTCACGTACTATCACAGTTTGCCTCGTCACTTCCGTCGCGACAGTCTTGCGTGCCGTCGCAGCGCCAACTGTCGTCAATGCAGCGCTCTAAGTCCGCGCATTGGAACTCTCCTGTCTCACAAGCTGAAAAATGGATCACGCCGCCGCCATTTGTAAATGCTCTCCTTTTGCATTTGTCGTTGGGTTAAACTACATAATTCAAAACTAGATCAAAAGTTGCAAAAGTTGTTTGTTTTTCTTTTCTAGTCCACTTTAGACCGTCACTTTAAATAGTCGGTTTAATGCGCAAGTTCTTTACAGTTTGGTATCATGTTTTGCTAAGATATGTTTTATTTCTTAAATTATACGAAGTATACCATAAGTGAAGCGACTATTTCGTCTTGGGTTTTTTAAGTATAGAAAACATTAACTTTAGTGAAGGATCGATCGTTACAATGCAGTTTGTTTAGTCAACTAATGTATTTCATATAATGAACAATGTTAAAATATGCATCTCGTTATGTTATTTTGTTACATAATCCTCAGAATTTGTGTCTTCCCATTTCAAAGAACCAAAGTGACTTTACCATTGTTATATTTACGTATATAACACATGTTCCGTTTTACGCAACGGCGCGCAATTCTCTGAACTGGGTCCAATCTCCAGATTCTTTAACGCGGAAATTAATATCTGAGCTAGCATAATGCGCACTCGGTTTATTTACACTCTGTTCCGCATCATATATTTTATAAGGAAAACAAAATGCAGTCACTGAGTGCAAACAACTCAAGATTTTCATAACCTGATTGAAGTATGACGATCAGGTGTATGCATTCCTTCACTGAAAAATCTATTAAAAATGTTTTTAAAAGCTCCAGACACTAACGATATATAAAAGCAAGCGCACTTTAACGCACAGATTTGATATACCATTGCCATTATTTTTTAAACGTGTTCAGTCACCGATGATGGGTGTTCTTCAGCTCTGAATGCGAGAACAATTAGTCAGTTGTTGATAAACATTATGTCATAGACATTCTTGAAGGATAATCTAAAGAAAAAACGTACAGAGGAAATATAATTCCCTTCTTTTTTCCAAGAGAATATCAATAAAAGTGAACTTTTTAGAACCTGAAACGCGCTTCTTTCTGTTAGTCTCAGAGTCTATCTCTCAACACGCTAAATGCATGAGTTGGAAAAGGCTAAACAAGCTTCTGTCAATCCCGCCTTTTGGTTTGGACAGTATCGCAAGGTAAACAGTCAGCCCTATTTGTGTTGCCTCATCAACAGCTTCTCTCATTCTCTGTCGACGTGAAAGGCGGTGCAAGATATGTTTCTGATATCCGACAGCGCCAGCGAAAACAAACGGTGTCGATTTTTGGCGCCAAGGAAAGACGCTTTCACCGTCAGCCGTCTGCCAAACTGCGCCAAACTGTGCGCCTCTATGCACGAATCTGCACCGCTCTGCACCACTCAGCACCGTTACGGCGCAGCTAATCACTCAGAGAGAATAGCGTACTCGTGTGTGGTGAGGATTGACGGGCGGTTAGTGTGTACACACCTCTAGAAATATATGAGAGGTCTGATGTTTCGGGAAATTCCGTTTTGTAGTGAGAATTGACGGGCGGTTAGTGTGTACACACCTCTAGAAATATATGAGAGATCTGATGTTTCGGGAAATTCCGTTTCACACCAAGCGTAGAAAAGAATTACAATTAATATTAACGCCGTGCACCTTGCAGGACGATCAAACTTCTAAGACAATCACTACCTCACTTGTTTTTAATGACTGTCCTTTTCCATTTCAGAAAGGCTCTAAATCTTTAGTAATTAAAAAATGAGATAAAAGATTATAGAAGTGATGAAACGAAATATTGAATTTCCATTTAAATTTCAACAATCATCAGAAGTATGATGCGTACTTTGAGATTGATTCTTATGATGCGAGTGCTTCGGTAGAGTAAAAATTTCTCCGGATTCCAATACAAAGAATGCAATGCTGCCACATTTGGCTCTCTAAAGACAGGAAGACACGTAACTAGACTAGAAATCTTTGTCATCTACACCTGTTTGTTTTGATATGTCAATTACAAAAACATCTCTCCCCATCAACATTGTGTTTTGTATTAGCCTATGTTTAAGGAATGCAGAAACGCATGCTCATGTAATTGCCCTCAAACGGTCACGGTGTCCTTTCTAATTTTAGTTTTATACTTTTCCTGAAAACAACAGCATTGCTCTAATACTGCTATAGGGTGATCCATTTGGTAAACATTTTCAGCATCTTTGGCCTGAATCTTAGAATGTTGTTTAAAAAGGACAACTATTTAATGTGGCCGCCCATTGTACTAAATATTTATAACTTCGTTAAGCTCTCATTATCAATCTCTAACCGCAATCCGCTAAAAATAACGTACATGTATCTTCATTGTTTGCGAATGGACAATGAAACCATTGTAATAGATAACGGTTATTTTTCAATACTTCTCTTCCTATTACTCTTTACTGTAAATTTTCCGTATCTACAGTCTCTGAATATTGATAAGAGGAAACCAAATAATACTATAACGCCGTTTTAATAATTCCGCTGTTACTCTTCTTATTTTCTTGTCTTTAAATAAATATCCCGTAGTTACCGTTTCTGGATATGAAATAAGAAACCAATTTATACGATTACTTTTTTTACCACTCGCCCTATTTTCTCCTTTAATATCTTTTCTGTAACCATTCTGTATCTACTTTCTGGATATGGTCATGAAGCAACGAATTTATACGATAACGCTTTTCCTTCGAATCATTGCCCTATTTTTTATCTAGTTTCTTTTCGATAAATATTGTGTATCTAGAGTCTCTTGGTATGTAACATAGGGCAAATTTAATAGGTACCGTTTTTTTAGTAGCTGCCCTAGGTTTTTGTTGCTGTTTTCTTTTCTTTAGTTTCCTTTTTCTTTGCAGTGCTTTCCTGTGCACGTTAATAATAAATGTGTATTGTCCATGTCCACCACCCAGAATATTATTGTACTTAACAAGATGATCATCGCACCTTGTATAGCCACCCTGAGCTCATAGCGGGACGCTAGGCGCTCCGAGACGTAACAAGTGTATACTCCTGCGTCCTGGGGCCGGACGGACATGACGTAGAGCTCCGTGAAGAAGTGAGTGCGCCTGCGCAGCTCCCGGATGAAGAACGGGCCTTCGCGCGGGTTGGGCTGGGACAGGAAGAGGTCCGTCAGGTTCACGCGCCGACCGCCTTGGGCGGGATCCAAGAACCAGTAGATGTTGGGCGGGATGCCGCCCCCGCCGGTGGCGTTGCAGGTAATCAGGTGTCTCCTGCCGACGTCCACCTCTCCCGGCGGGCCGTCTATTTCCAGCTCTGAAAATGTGATTGTACAGATCTAGATCTACATCTTGTGCAGTGTACAGACCACAGTGTTGGTGCCGCTTGGATTAGATCGTCTCAGGCCTTCTTCTGTGTTATTGTTGTTGTTGTTGTTGTTGTTGTTGTTGTTGTTGTTGTTGTTGTTGTTTTTGTTGTTGTTGTTGTTGTTGTTGTTGTTGTTGTTCTTGTTGTTGCTGTTGTTGTTGCTGTTGTTGTTTTTGTTGTTGTCGTTGTTGTTTAAATTGCTTCTTGTTGTCAAATACCGTTTTCATTCTTTCATGTAAGTTTTTAATTGCCTCTACTCTCATTTGAAAATATGCCAATTTCGTTTTAATTTCAACACTAGTTGTGAATGTGTTTTTTTTATATAATTGAGTCTCTAACGCTAACGCTTTCTTTTTAATTATTTTACTTTTAGCTCATCGGTTTCTTTTAAAGTAAAATGTGCCTAAAATAGAAAGTCTGTTATTACTCCATTTTGCGAGAACATTAACAATGGTGTCCCTATTTGTCAGAACGAAGTATTATTTTATTACCCAACTTCCTCATCAGGACAAATTTAGAACACTCCGAACGTGTGTGCACCACAATGACTTGGTCTCACAAGCTTCTGGCATTAATTATCTATCTCCACTTCTTCTCCAACACTTTATGGCACAATCAGACAATAATGGAAGCTATTTTCAATATTTTCTTCTTTTTTTTTACAGAAAAAAACAACAACAACATTACATTCATGGCAATGCAAGGTTGATTTTGTTGCAATAGCTATTCCCTAAATACAACTACTTAAGTATTCATGCCAAAATTCTATCTATCCTAAGGGGACAAAACGCTACCCTCTAGACTCTACAGTGAGAGCTAGTCTATTTCTAGTGTGAAACATAATCACAGGAAGCAAAGTAGATATAAATAGATGCACAATTATGTTTATGGGGAAAATGGAAACATTCTTCTAGGGAATAAATAATTAAAGAGACTTTAATGTTACGAAACTAGTCTCCGTCTAAAAGTTTAAAATACACGATAAAGCAAGTCTATCAAGTACGGTGGACGGAAAAGGGGGGGGGGGTTGTTCCATGTAAAAAATATTCAAAAGGTTATTAGATTTGCTTGTATTTTACATAATATTCCTAAACTGAGTATCTAATATAATTTATTGTTTAAGTATTTATAACAGAAATAATAGATGTACATGTACTTCATACGTTTTCTTGTTGGTAAATTCTCCCTCCTCGCAAAATAAACTTGCCAGTTATAAAGTAATTAACTTTGATTTCAATGAACAAGTTTTGTTCTATGTGCTTGAAAAAATGAATGCTCATCACATAGGCCTGCCGTTAATGTATTAATAAAAAAATGTTTTTGACTTTAATTGACGAGCACAATTAACAACTAAACTAGTACTTATCCCACCCTGTTTATATGTACCTATCATCTTACAGAAGAACTATATATGATGCTTACGCTAGCAGAAGGATAGTTTTCTCAACCTATGTATGTTCGGTCCCATAATGTAAAAGTAAACTATGCTATTAATTGTCAAAAAAATAAAACAACTGATATCTCGATGTAACAGATTTGTAACATAACAACTGCCTGTATGAATTTGTATAAAATGTGCAGTACTTATTATGTGATTAATTTAATGTATTGATATCGTATCACTAAAAGCATCACGAGCATTTGGTTTAATGAAAATCGTATCAAATTTCAGTTATACTTTTTGTTAGTTGCTTCATTTTCAAAGTTGTGTTTTTATATGGTAAGTTTTAAAAAGAAACGTTTGACTATAAGACGTTATAACTCCAGATTTGTTATCTTGTGTTTAATAAGATTTATTGGAAATCCCTATCCGATTAAATAAATTGAACGTTATTTGCTCAAGACTAGTAATGTAACGTAAGAAACGGGATAGGAATAACATGGATTTTTAATTGAAGGCTCAAGCGGTATTTTGGTGGAGTCTTTTATAGTCCCATTGGATGTTGGGTGCGAAAGTTTAAGATTTAATGTTGAACATTATATCTATACTCAATATGTCGTTGTTTTTTATGTAATTAAACACTATAAGCGCTTTCGTAATATATAGAAGCGTTATGAGGTGGTATTGTTCAAGTATTGTGTTCATAATTATTTGGTGTTGATGTGAAATGAACGTAATTTCCTTTAAGAAAAAATATTAGAAGGCATGCTTAAATATAGCATAATATATGGTTTGAGATATATTTAGCCAAATGAAGGTCGAACAAAGCTGGTGATGGCTATACTGAAAAGCACAAGTACACCAAAAGGCAAAATAAAATATGTTTGGGATATACATAATATCAAAGGTAAACAAAAAACTCTAAAGCACATCGATACTACACGGCGTGTAAAACTATGAATAACACGCAATACTGAAAAACATAACAGCGTGTCCACTCAACAACAAAATATTACACTAATGTTTGAAAAGAAACATTGCAGCAATACGATATGGTATTTCTATGGGTTAACTAAAAATATTTATAAATGAACACACATGTTTCCAACTTTAAAAACACATATTTCAAACTGATAAAGGCAGGGAATAAAAGGGTCGGCTATTCATTTTTTTAAAAAAAAGATTATATCAATGAATAAAGTGTATTGGGATGTGAAACATTATGAATAGCGTTAAAGCCTCCAAAATCCACACAAAGCTAAGCTGAACTCGATATTAGCATAATTATTGGACACAGAACAACATTGAACATGGAAAACTACCACGCTAAATCTTATCCTTATCTGAGGCAGTAACATCAGAGGCAGAGAAAGAAGGTGTCATAAAACTGAGTTAATCATTTAAGTTACCGTGGCTTCGAGTTTGTTCACATAAAGAAGTATCTTACGCATCATTAATAACAAAGCTAGACGTTACATCAAAAGACAGACCAGTTCTGGATTATTGCATTGAAACCAAAATTGTCCTGGTGCTGTTGTTTTTATCTCCATTTAACAGATGCTTTGGTTACTCTGAGAGAAAGAGAGAAAGAGAGAGAGAGAGAGAGAGAGAGAGAGAGAGAGAGAGAGAGAACGAGAAAAAGAGGGGGAGGCTCTTGCAACCGAAATGTCTACTCATAGTAACATTATTTAGCCTTTCGGAGATCAAGACACAAAAAGCCTCAGCGCATAATATATAGGCTGCTCAGCTAAAACAAGTTATTTCAGGTTTTCATCAGAAAAATATTTCAAAGAGATCAATTCTAATTACTCCATCATTATAGTCGGAACGAGGCTCCAAAATAACAGGCAGGGTCACCGAAATAACAAACATTTGCATTAATAATCAAAGTGAGCTATATCATTAAGGTATTAGATACAGTTAGGACAGTTTACATTCTACGTTCTGCACGCTTGTAGGCTAGACTAAATTTACTCACTGAATAATATTATTTTTTTATTTTGATACTAATTTCAAAACATACTAAAAACACACTATATTATGCAAAAATGTGTTCACGTAGATAAATTCAGTGACTCTGTTATTTTAGATAGCCTTGAGTCGGAAACACAATCATATCTCGAAATATGTTGTAAAAAAGACTGCCAGTGACACAATTTGTTTGTTGATTAATTATTTGGTCAAACAACAATAATTATGTCTAGAATACTCACGGCATGAGATCTCATCGGAAAAGTCATTGCAGTCGGCGAATCCATCACAGGTGAGTGTGCCGTTGATGCATTGACCATCCTCACAGCGATACTGGTCGACCCTGCAGGCCTCAGTCTCTGCTGAACACAGAGGAATGTTAGACAGTTGCAGCAGCAGCAGCATCGTTACAGAAACTAACGCTACAACAGCCAGTCTTGGTTGTGTTGGGGTACCCAGTATAGGGGAGGTACGCGCCATTCTGCCTCTTGCCCCCGTGTCTCACGGGCTAAAGGCAACGACGATGTTGACAGATTTTTGCGCGGAGCAGAGGTTGGATACAGTAAGCACTTTGAGTCGATGTTTTAATTTTTCACCACTTCAGTTAGAATACCAACACATAACATTTAAAGATAAATCTATAACTTGTACATTATATATGGAATATGGACTGGTACATCATATATGGAAATCAAGTCCCATTTTTTCCACAAGGTCTAGAACACTCAGAAAATAAAAATAGTTATTGAAAAGCACAGATGTATATATGTAAACCAAACACTTTTCAAAACACAGCTCCTTGCATCGAGATGGAAATAAGTTAAAATGAAACGCCTGAGATTTTGTTTAATGAATAATAAAATTTCAGCTAAATAACCACTGGTTAAACTCCCATTTGCAATCAAATTGTTTTCATATGTTGGATTTAATTAGCAAAGATAAGAAGAGATCAAGAGTGAGGTTAAAACTCTTATTTAGAAGTAGTGTATGACGCATTTTCACATATGGTTCATGAGGAGAAAAAAACCCACTGATTGGTTACGAAGAAGAGGAAGTGAGTAACCGGAAGTGGAGGTGGGTAAATTCCAGTCATATCTGTCAAAGTCTGTTTTCTGTTTTAAGTATCGTAAGATATGGAGCGGGGGTCCTATACAGCAACAGCAAACAAAAACAAAACGTCTCTGTTAAGATGAATTGACAAACGTGAATTCCCAAGAAAAAGTGCAGGCGAAGTGGCAGGTGGGAGTGAGCACACTGGTTAGAGCGCTGGATTGACGATAGGAAGGTCCGGAGCTCTTCCCTAAGCTGGTTCATCTTATATGACTGGCCACTTTTTACAGTACTTGTTATGGTTCTTTGGTAAATACCTCGACATAATCAGTTGTATAATGCCCAATCTCAATTATACAATTCTAGCGAAATTCAGAATATTTTAGAAACTGAGTTGACGATCTGTTGCTCTACAGATTCCTCCATTAGGTGGACTCTTTACTCGCCATCAGGAGGCTTTGAAAAGGACTGTCCTAAAGAAATGGGCCTTTTCTTACTCATGTACACCCCTAACAACAGGAGACGGAGAAATGGGAGAGCGAGGCCAGTAATCGTTTGATGTGCCAATAAGCCCTGATAGGACTGGGTGAGAATATGTACGGGACATGCAGGACCTAAAGTCATAAAATCATTCAAAGATTGCTCGCCTAACTGATAATTAGTGGTGAATCAATCTCTGAAATAGGTCAAGTGGACGTTTTCGATAAGTGTTGCAAATTCGGAATTCCCTGACTTGTAGATTTTGATTTACATCAAATAAGACTTTTTTAAACTTTATTTTGTACATTTCAGATATATTAGTGTACTGGAGAAGCCATAAAAGTATGGCAAAGCATCTTGTATGCATAATGCACTTGTTGCTGTCTTTTTACATCATCCTTTGTTCGTCTGTTCAAGTTTGTGTTTTCTTTATCATAATAAGTCGTTGTATTGTTACGACCGAAGTTAAAGTATTCCCTCCACTCGACAAGCGCCTAACGTGAGCTAGACTTTGCATTTACCTTGCACATTTATACGCACTAACTATGATTCATCCCCGTGGTTGTTTTAGTCATCACTATATAGGCCAGGCGTTATTTATTGTGTATGAGTCTGAGAGTTTTACCCGCTGCCACACAAAGACAGTTCGGGGATACCATGACTCCTGTCCCAGCAGGTCACGTAATACTAACACCGATCCAACAATTCGGGAAGAAATTGGACAAATGCATAATGTATTTTGACCGACCATGTGTTTCGAACAATGGCTCTCCAGATTGGAAGACTAACGCTCTACCATTTACGCCAGCCTCCCCCCCCCCCCATTGATGTGGTTGCTGGTCTGATATCTTCTTTATTATATTATTTTTGTTATACTAAATTGTGGGTTTTATGTGATAAATAGTCTATCAATGTTTAGGGTTGGTCATTGCACTCCTGATTATCAGTCCTTTAAATTTTTACTCTCCGTAATCTGTGTTTTTTTTTTAAATAACAAAGCGCTTGCTCAAGTGGTAGAGCATTAGTCTCCGATCTAGAGGTTTACTGGTCGAAACTCACGGTCTGTCAAAAGTGTATTTGTCCCATTTCTTTCCCTACTGGTTGATTCGGTGTCAGTATGATGCGACCGTCTATAAAATAAAAAGAGTCCAGGTCTCCTCGTCGTACTTGTGAGTATCAGCACATAAAATTGCCAGGCGTTATTCTAGGGATCCCTCCAGAATATAGCCTACATAGTGCTGACATTGACACTAAGAAACTAACTCAACGAATAAGAGCAAGGAAACGATAGGAATGTATTGAACATCTGCATTTTTGAAAAGTGTACATATGTAAACACTTTAAAAGGTAAATTTAAAACAGAATTCGTAAGAGCGACTAATGTGATACAAGACTAAAAACTCTATCGATAATTCCATGGTTCTTTTCGTGTCTCTCTGGAATTACACATATTTAAGTATGTTTTCTTCACGTTCTATAATAGTATAGAAACAAATTTTGTGTTTATTTTTTTTATTTTTTTTACAAGTATAGATCATATATTGATAGTCTATCTTTTTAATTGTAAAGGGAAAAAAACTCACAAACAAACACGCGCACTGATTAAGCTGGTTAAAACTTAAAGTGTGAATCTGATGAAGCTTGTTTACATTCTATTCCATAAGTTAAACGTAAACCATCGAAGGAAGATGTATAATTCTTTTTTAATATAACTATCCACACATTCGCCCGAAATAATATGTTAAACATAAATCACGGAAGCTATTCTTTTTTGTTACTAGTATCCACACATTTATCCGAAAGAGTATGTTAAATATAAATCATGGAAGGAACATTCATTCACAATTATTTTTTGTTACACAAATTTATCCAAAACGATGATGCGAAGGCCTCCTTCCCGACGCGGTAAAGGAAAGCCAAGGACCGCGCGGCTAGGCGGAGTGAGCAGTTCAAATGCGTACGTCTAGGCCTAGCAGTTTTAGCAGTTATAGAGGGTGAGCGCACCGTTTTACCGTGCCTCATTCAACTTGGTGCTCTCTGTTACTGCCTGTCTGGATGTCTCTCTGTATGTCTGTATGTACCTTTGAGTAAATGTCGGTGTGAGTGTGCGTTTATGTATACTTGTGTGCACTTCTATATATGTATATTATGATGTTCATTGTAAAATGTAATGCTGAAAACCATGCCAAATTTCCCTTGAGGATTAATAAAGTTATCGTATCGTATCGTATGTATGTCCGTCTCTCTGTTTCTCTTTGTCTCTGCCTGTCTCTCTCTGTGTCTCATCTCTTTTTCTATTTCTCGTTTTCTCTATTGTCTCTTTCTCTCTATCTGTCTTTCTATTTATATATCAGCCCCTTTCTCTCTCTTATTCTCTTTTATTCTCTCTCTCTCTCTCTCTCTCTCTCTCTCTCTCTCTTCCTCTCTCAGAGAGAGAGAGAGAGAGAGAGAGAGAGAGAGAGAGAGAGAGAGAGAGTGAGAGGGAGAGGAGAGACAGACAGACAGACAGACAGACAGACAGACAGACAGACAGACAGACAGACATATATAGACAGAGAGAGGCAGATGTATAGAGAAAAAGAGAGAGAGATAGAGAGAGAGTGAGAGAGAGGAGAGGGGGGAGAGAGATAGAGAGAGAGTGAGAGAGAGAAAGAGAGAGGGAGAGAGAGAGGGAGAGAGAGTGAGAGGGAGAGGGGAGACAGACAGACAAACAGAGAGACAGACAGGGATAGACAGAGAGATAGAGAGATAGAGAGAGAGAGGGGGAGGGAGACAGAGAGAGATACAGACAGACAAACAAAGAGACAGACAGACGGACAGACAGACATAAACACATTCAGAGAGAAAGAGAGAGACAGACAGACAGACAGAGCTATACAGATAGATAGATAGATAGACAGAGGGAGGCAGACAGATAGACATAGAGCGACAGAGTGACAGACAGAGTGAGTAATAGGGAAAACGAAAATGAGGAAGAGAAAGATATATATGAAAGGACAGAATAATTGATACACAGAAAAATACACAGATAGAAAGAGAGATAGCAAACGAGACAGAGAGACATAGAGAGAGAGACAGACAGACAAACAGAGAGAATAAGCGAGAGAGAAAGTAAGATAGAGAAATCGAGGGATAGATAGATAGATAA